>VDFB02271358.1:1230299780-1230609484 GCA_007258455.2 Sequoia sempervirens | reverse complement strand
TTTTTAATTTTATGTGATGATTGATTAGATCAATAAAATAAATTGAATACTATTAATGCATAAATATTCCTACCTTGACATGAACTAAAAATAGATATAAATTAAAATTAATATTAAATCAAATTATAAATCAAACAATATATATATATATTTCTTATTACGATATTATTTTGGTCTTTTAAATGTTCAACATTTTTAATTAATTTTCAATATTTCCAAAAAAAATTGATCCTTACGGTTCTCGTCGTTTTCTTTTCAAACAAAGTTAAACTAGAACGAGTGGACACCCTTATCTTTAATCTTTATTAATGTGATTAAGTGGGAAGTCGGTTGTCTTTTTTAAACAGTTGTTTAAAATAGTTTGGGTTGAATGTTTATTTTTAACCTATGTAAAATTTGTTATAAAATTAATCATAGAAGTTATGATATTAATATTTTGAGATATTAGTTTTTTTTGGTTAGTTTTTATTAGTTTATATGAGGAGGAATATTAATGTATTTCATGTATTTAATTTTTTTATTAGTTTAGTCTATGAGCATATAAAATTAAAAAAATTGAACAACAATCTTATAGTATATATTTAATTTTCTATTTTAAATAATTGTAAAACTATTATTTGTATTTCTTTCTATTAGTTCATATTGAGAAAGGTGCAAAAATCAAAATTTTCTTTATTGTTTAAAATTATATATCTAATACATTTAATTCATTAAATCAAATTTCAACTCTATTAATGGCTTGAATGACATGAACAATATCATATACATTATATTAGTCATTTTCTATTGTGGGGTGGCAAGGTAAATTAATATAAAAATATATTTTTGCCCCAATAAAATTATATTGTTGACTTTAAAATTAATTTGTTTCCATGAATGGCATTTCTAACATCACTCAATTTATTAGGCACAACAAAATTCATTGAACTCACCACAACATCGCAAGGAACTTGATGCAATGTGTCTCTTATTAAATCTTGTTTTTCTCGCATTTTGAATTAAAAAAATAAGAGTTGTAAAAAATTATTATAATTTGTTCTTTTTGTTTGAAAGGTATGTGTAATATGTGTTATTCTCTTCATTGCATTCAACTTTGGCCTCAAGTGGCTACAAATACAATTCAAAATGTTAGATCTCGTGTTCTCTTACAATAATGTTTCCTCTCACTATGCTATTAATAATATAGACAATGTATATATCATAAGGCAAATTTATGGTAGTTGTGTTCTTTTAGATATAGATGGACACAAGGCTAGGTAATATGGTGACATCACCAAAAACATGTAGATTGGATAAGAATTATACCCTATTGTAATTTCTCATATAGCATATTTCTCAACATATATGGTCCAATCCTTCTTAAATCTTAACTTTGGTAGATAATCTAACCATGATTTATATGTTATAATGATTTTTTCCTACATTGTACTAACTCTTTATTTTTGTCCCAACCTAGTTGATATGTCTTCAACTCTAGAATTTTAATTTTTTAATAAGGAACAATCCCATGTGACCTATTTTTTCTTTTAATTGGTATTCATTTGAATATATTTAGTACTTTCTCATATTCATCTATCTAAATTTACAAATCTCCTATGATATTTGTTTGATAGAGAAAGCAACTCAAAACCATCCTATAATATTTATATAGGAACAAGGCATTGAGAGAACCATCTACAAAAGCATTGCATTCCCCTAAATCCAACTCAACATTCTATGTCAAAGATCTTTGCCTCTTCAAAAAAAAATCAGCATCCAATCATCTAATAGACTTAGAAGCTTTGGAAGTGTTCTTTGTATGACCTTCATTTCATTTAGAAAATGTGTTAGCAATTTGTTGGCAACAATTGACATGGATATTACACAATCCTAGTCGGATGCCTATAAGTTAACCATGAACATATGGAATTTTTTTTTGGTAGGTCTTATTTTAATTGAACATTGTGAAAAATAATGATACACATATTCAATATAAAATTATTATATCATATATATTCAAAGTAAATTTTGGGTTTTGTATTTAGTTTAAACATCATTAATGACATAATACTAAATGTATTAGTTTTGAAACAATATCCATTGGAAGAGGGATGTGCTTGTAAAAATACATTATGATTTTTAAGACTTGTCTAACCTAATATAACACATTACAAATAAAGTCTTTATATGAAGAATTATGTTGTATCATTTAGGTTAGTTTTCATTTTAAAAATTAAATTTTATAATTTGGACTTTGGTGAATTTTTTTTTTTAATTATAATTCCAAGGTTTATATTATTATTTTGCTCTATAATTTTTTCAATACTTATTAGTGGTGCCTAAGAAAAAAAAGAATATCATTATATAGAAAAAATATGCAACCGAGAAATCACATGTTAGAAAAAAGAAGGTTGGAAAAACCAAAATGAAAGTTTCTAAAGAAGCGAGAGATAAAAAGGGCAAGGAAAAGTATAAGAAGAGCAGTGAGACCTAAAAGATATACTTACATAAATCTCAAAAGTAGGTGCAACCTAATATTGGAATTTCTAGCAAGGCCATGATCGTAGGCACAACCTAATATTGGAATTTCGAGCAAGGCCATGGGGATCATGAACAACTTTATCAATGTTAGCCTTGAAAAACTCACTAATGAGACAACCAATTTTGTACTTTACAACAAAAAACACACCATTAATTTGTGGAAGATTCAGACAACTATGAGAGTCACTTTTCTAAGGATATTGCAAAGCACATAGTCTTTAAGGGTATAAAGGTTGCTACCATGCCCTCCAACAATTGACCTTTTTCTCCCTATTTTAAATTAATATTTTTGTTATTTTTTATTTTAAAAAAAAACTTTTCTACAATATCAAAATTTAAATTTATGGATTTTTGTATTGATATTAAGAAATAAAATAGACTTTTCAAATGTACACAAAGTAGAATGATTAAGCAATCATCAATCAAATAAATTAAAGCACTCAAGTTTTACACACACAAACCTCATATTGAGCCTAATGTGAGTTTTACTCATTTTGGAATGTGGGTGCTCAATTTGAATCAACATAAAAAATTCATTCTCTAAATACAAAACTAATAGAATTTATATATCTAAATGAATGATTATGAAATGACAAATAATGAGTTTGATTTGAACATTTTTAATAAAAAAAGCTAGATGGTTGAGATTAAATCTTGGATCTCAAGTATGAATGTTTAGGGGAGCTAATGAGGAGAGGTGGCAAGCATAGAAGAGTTGCAAAATATTTTAATTTGTAATTAAAATAATTATTATAACTCATCTCAAATTAATTGACAAGATAACAAAGTTGATTGATGTGTTAACTGCCTACATGGAGGTGTTAATTGAGTGCACAAGAGAATTAGGGGGAGTTGACAACTTGCATGGATGAGTGAAGTGGATTAGACTAGTGAGTTGGACAAATAGTATGTTTGAGTGAACTAGATAGACTAGATATTCAACTAGGTGAAGTGGATTTTGATAATTTAATAATTAATTAAATGAATTATTGGTGTATCTTAGGCATAAATTAATATTAAGTTAGATTATTAATAGATAATATGATTAAATAAATATATAAATAATGGATTATGGATAATTTTAGCCTATTTCAATTAAATAAGTAGAACTTATTTAATTAAATAATTATTTATTAGGGGTCCTAGGTGATAAATGGGTAATCAAATGATAAACTATAGTAGTGGACTATGACAAGATGATGATGGCAAATGTGACTTTATTCTACTGTCTACACTTCCCTCATCTACTTTTTATTGCAGGGGTTTATGTCTTAATTAACTTTCTAAGCATGGGAATTGAATTAAATGTGTTCATATATTTCCATTTTTTTAGATAATATTGTTATGTTTTTACAAATTTCTTGTTGAATTGATATTCTATTATATGATCCCTCTATTATAATTTTACTCATCTTTTTGAGTTATTTATAATTATGTTATATCTTATCCTTGAAGCATGATGTTTTGTTGGTTAGGCTAGGCTTTGGAATCCTTCTAAATTACTCTATTTTTAAATTTTTTTTAATAAATCAATGGTTACAAATTGTTAGGAGACATTACAAATTCTAAACCACCTAGCATTGATCGTTTATAGAGCCAAATGTCAAGGAATAAATTGAAATCCAAAATTATCACAAAAAAGTCATATGTCTATAATTAATTTTTTGTGTAATTATTCAAATATGTATTATAGCATTATTTTACTATTTATCTTTAGGGGCACCTATCTCATTTAATTGGCTCTAGGAAAATTCATTGTTTAAGTGGCCAAGAGCACCCAAAAAAGAAAAAGTACAAAGATTTTGTTGAACGCATAAAAAAGGTATACGCGGTGAATATATCACGATGATGAATTACTAGTGGTGAATTATATACACAATGAATATGTCATGATGATGAATTATTGGTGGTGAATTGCTAGCATGAGTTTACTTGAACCCCATTTAGTTATTATAACACATGCATGAAGATTCACAACATTTGTAATGAACAAGCACATGATATTTCATATAGCCTTTAGTTATTTAACCTCTTGATCTCTTGTGGAATGTGAGATATTTCATATTGGTTTTGATCTCTTGCAAAATGTGAGATACATCTTGATATATTAGAGTTCTCAAACTTTCATTCCACGTACTTCTTGTCACGAAATGTTATTTTCCTTTAGAATTTCAAAATTGTGTTGTATAATAATGTATTTGGTAACTATCAACCTTTCTTTGATTTTATGACGGATTGGGTTTGTAATAAATTTTAGAACACACAAACCAACTTTGAGTTAACTAACGAGTTTCTTTAAATTATTTGTACTTTATTTAATGGTATGTATTTTAAGCAATTAAGAGCACACAAGTATTATCTGTCATCTTCAACTTATTTTCTTCATGGATGGGGACTTTCTAGTTGGAACTAAATATAAGAAATCCATTTAACTAACATATTGGTTAAATTATTAGTTTCATAGAGAAATTGAGCCAAAGTTTCTTTTAACATTTTCTTAGCAACTTAAGATATCTTTTAACATTTTCTTAACAACTTAAGATATCTCTTTGAACATCAAACAATCTACTTTGCACAATCATTTATAGTTTTTCAATTTATTTTCATAAAAGTTGAAGTTTCAATTTCAAATCTTTAATTTGAAATATAATTTGGTCTCATTAAAATTACAAATTACATTTGATAAATCTGAAAATTTTAGATCTTTTTGTTCTCATGCATAAAATTGACATCTTTATTTAACAAGTATGAAAACAAAATCTTTAAAATTGTATTTTTTAAGTTATTTATTTTCTATATAATTATTGAGACTATTTTATATCATCACGTCATGAAATTATTGAAAACTAATAATATCACCTAAAAATATTATAAAATAACTATTAAACAAAACCTATATAATCATGTTTGAGATATTAAAAATAAATGTACTTTATTTGATCAAAAAAAATTATTTAAAGATTGTTGATAATATCCTCGGATACTTTACTAATTTAATTAACCTAAATATTTTTAAAATATTGACTTAAAAATATGTGGACAAGAAAAAATCCCATGTACTTAAGGATTGGTAAGTTTAAGTTGCAACCTAAACAAAAATAAAAATATCATGTGATGAGAGTTGTGACGATTGCAAGATTCTCATGGTGATGTAAAGTGAAGCAGGACCACATTAAAAAGTGTATGGGGAACAAGGAATGATCCCTCACAATCATACCTTATCATTTTTCTCTGGAATTTTTTTTTTATTGACGGACATTATTACAACCAAATCATTTCACATTTACCAATACTAAATAATGCATACAATATGATATCAAAAAGCTAAAATCTTTTCATTTTGTTCTTTTATAAAATATAAAAATTTAAAATTTTTTTTAATGAATTAATAGTTATTTATATTAAATAGACTATTATTAGATATGTTTTTTTAGTATTCATATAATTTGAAAAATTAATAGAGATTGGTTTTATTTTTCGTGAAATCAATTTTATTGATGTGATGTGATCTAAAATGTGAAATTGATCTAAATTGATCTAATAGAAATTGCGTTTAAAAATGTGACCACCTTCATCTTCACAATCTGAATTTTGCAAGGCATTGTGTAGAGCACCTTTAAAGAACCTACCAATTTCACAGTTGAAAGGGTTCTCCTATGTTCAATCTCATTCTCTTGTAGACCAAATTAATTGTAAAGCAAAAAATTGAATATAACATTCACAAAACATACATATGATTTCTTGTGATGATACAAAATTGATTCTTTTATTAATTGATATAATTATTATCCTTTTTAATTCACCTTATACAATTTTAATTATATAATGAATATCTTTAAATATATTGACAATAGATTTAAAAAGACTATTTCCATGACTTGAAAAATCAATATAAATTAATCTCACTTTTAAAAAATAAAATAAAAATAAAAAAACAAATAGATATAAATTAAAAATAATAGAAATCAAATTATAAATCAAGCCTGAGATAAGAATATAAACAATCTATATATACTAATTTCCCATTACAATATTATTTTGGTCTTTTAAATGTTACTTCAACATTTTTAATTTTCAATATTTCTAAAAGTTTTGATCCTTACAGTTCTTGTCTTTTCTTTTAAAACAAAGTTAGATACATGTAGAATGAGTGGACACCCTTATCTTTAATCTTTAGTTCTTGTCTTTTCTTTTCAAATAAAGTTAGGTACATGTAGAATGAGTAGACACCCTTATCTTTAATCTTTATCAAGGTGATTAGAAATTTAGATGGAAAGTTCGTTGTCTTTTTTAATTAGTAGTTTAAAATAATTTGGGTTGAATGTCTGTTTTTAACCTATGTAAAATTTGTTTCATTTATTATTATTTTTTGATTCATTGTTAAAAAAAAAAAGCAAATCAAAGAAGTTATGGTATTAATATTTGAAGCTATTAGTTGTTAGGTAGTTTTTATTAGTTTATATGAGGAATATTAATGTATTTCATTTATTTCATTTATTTTATACAAGGACGCCAAAATAAAAAAGAAGGCTTCTAAAGAAACGAGAGGTAAAAAGGGTAAGAAGAAATATAAGAAGAGTAGTGAGACCTAAAAGATTTACTTTCATAAAGCTCAAAATTAGGTGCAACCTAATATTGGTACTTTTAGTAAGGTCGTGGAAATCATGGACAACTTTATGAATGTCTTCCTTGCACTAATGAGACAACCAATTTTGTACTTTACAACAAAATCACACCATTAATTTATGGGAGATTCAAGCAGTGAGAGTCGCTTTTTCTAAGGAGATTGAAAAGCACATAGCCTTTGAGGGTATAAAGGTTGTTACCTTGCCCTCCAATACTTGATCTATTTCTCTCTATTTTAAATTAAGATTTTTGTTGTTTTTATTTCAAAGAAAATAAAATTTTCCACAGTTTCAATATTTAAATTTATGCATTTTTGTATTGGTATTAAGATTTTTTTTTAAATGTATGCAAAGTAGAATGAATAAGAAAGCATTAAATCAAATTGTAGACACCTAAATTTGACCACTTATGTTTGGTCAAATTTATCCCTTTTTGGTCTGAATATCCTCTTATCCACATTAATTAAATAATATTGCTATCATTTAATTAATATTCCTAAAGTCCTCTAAATTCCTAAGATATTTAATTAATCAATTAAATACTTTGTTCCCTTTATCACTTCTCTCTAAATTAAATAAATGGACTAATTTATTTAGTTTAGTCACAAAGCCTATAGGAATTAAATTTAAATATTAAATTCTCTTTCCCCTTTCTCTCTCCTCTTGTCACATCCTCCATAATTTTCCTCTAATCCTAATTAACTTGCATACTCCTATCATTAGGATGTGCACATTCCTAATCATTGATTAGGAGGGTGTCACATGCTCCATAAAATGCAAGTGGGCTCCTAATCTCCCTTAGCCATCTAATCATCCCCTAATCCCATGTTTGCACAACCTAATCAACTCCTTGGCCAACTCTCCCTATAAAATCTTTCTCCTTTTGGAGAAGCTATCCCCATCCTCAAGGAATTTTTAATTCCTTTTTATCCTCCCAACATGCCTACATGGAATTTTAAATTTTATTTTATTTTCACAAGACCTTTTGAGGAATTTTTAATTCCTCTCTCATCCCTCAAGGAATATTAAATTCCTTTTCTCATCCCCATAAGGATTAAAAGGAAATTTTTAATTCCCTCTTGTCACATCCTTCCCAAGGGTACTTGCAAATACCCTCCACCTCATCCTCTCCTCTCCCCATGCACAATGACACTTGTCACCACCACGTGGGTTGAGATGTCTCAAGGCCTTTCAACCCTTGATCTCTAACTCCTAATCCTAGCCCTCCATCCAAAACATCTAAGCTATATATCCAAAAACTTAGCCATTTTATATCTAACCTATTTTTAATTCAAGTGTCATTATGCTATTGGATTTTCAAGTGAGCACACACCCAAATTGCACATCATGGGAAAATCTACACAACAAGAGGCTTCCTATGCTAGTTTGAGCTTCCTACCACCTAATCTAAGTGTTTGTTTTGTTTTTAGTGTTTTGCTTGACTTTTATGAATTTCCTTTCATTTTAAAAGCACAAAAACACTACACACATTTCTAGCATGCTTGGTGGGACCCATGTCACAAGTCCTTTGATTTTTTCTTGTTGTTTGAAATTTTGTAGTTTTAGATCTTGGAGCAGAGAGGCAAATACGCTATATAGGCATATCCATGCATTACAGAGGAAAACCTACAACTACAAATGAGCGATTGTGCTTGTGTGTCCAAAACAGTTGACCTCTCAGCTCCACAGAGGTGTATCCACCGACCTACAGGGGAAAATACATGCTAGCTCTTGTTCGTTAGCTTTACAGAGGCAAATCTGCCCCTGACCGAAAGACTCAATCCTCCACAGAGGTGAATCTGCGAAGACACAAAGGCGAACCCATGAGCAGAAAGCTTAAGACCTCCATAGAGGAAAACTTGCTACCTAATTAGGCAAACACAGGAATTTTAGAGGCGTATGCGCTATCAACACACAGAGGTGTATACACAACATTCAGAGGAAAATCTACGAGCTACAAGGGAAATTTTGTGAGCACTTGACATGGCCTATACCAAGAGGCGAATGCACAAAGGTTACAGAGGCGTATGTTCTAGAGAACTACAAAGGCCTATCTACAACATTTAAGGAAAAATCCATGAAGGTTACAAAGGTGTATGCGCTTTGTTCTTGGGCGATTTCACTTTGTGCATCAACAAAAAAATAGAAGGTATAAAACATTAATTCTCGATAAAAAAAATTCGCTCTATGCATCAACAAAAAATAGAAGGTATAAAAACATTAGTTCTCAGTAAAAAAATTATATCGCTTTATACTTTCCTTTTCCAAAAAAAATTCTTTGGGGCTTCGCCCCTAGACCCCTTATGCAAGGGATCACATTCGTCCCCCTGCACCACCTATCATTGGATTTGGTGTTCCAACCCCCCCTTGGGCTAACGCTCATCTTCTTTTCATCATTTTCTTTGGTATCTAATCTTTTTGTGCAACTTTCTATCGTTTGTCCAAGATTGATGGATAAAACTACTAATTTATTTTCTACAAGATGATCAATCAAAGACATTGTGTAAGTATTTTTCATACTAGTTAGGCAAACTTTATTTTCTTAAGGGATTAATTTACATAATTTTTTGTGTTTGGAATCATTTGTCGATGTATGCTCTCCCCTTGCACCATTTTGTGAGACTGGGGATTAGAAATCACAAATTGATCCAAGTCCATTTGTGAGTCTACCTACAAGTGCTAGCTTGCGTGTATGCTCTCTTCTTGCACTACGTGCAAGCTTGGGGATTAGAAATGTGTAGCATTTCCTTCCCTTTAGGAGGCCTACTTGGGTATTTCATTACCCTAAGGGACGACCTCAACCACGTGAACTGGCAGGGTATATAAAGGGGGGAGAACAAAAGTTATACCCCAATCAAGTCACGTCATGTTTAGTGAAGCGTTGATACTTGGGTGATTCCAAGTTAGGTGTGCATGGTTCCATTCCAAGCTTTCCCATTGAAAGTTCTCGACCCATGCTTTTGATGGGATGGTGTTCATAGACGTTCCTCACACACCTTCTTGGTGTTTAGAGGACTCCCTAGATCGCCTTGTTTCAGCCTAGCTTAGGACCTATTGTCAGTCGTGGCTTAGTGTAGTGTAGGGGATGCAGATCGTACCCTGAAGCTACTCACCATGTAGGTTGAGATAAAAATCTTCAAGTGAACTTTGAAGTTCCTAAAAGAGAGAGAAGGTGTACTTGTGGCACCCATTGACGACCCTATGTCACCAGATCTCTACCTATCTGCCTTCACGAGAAAGGGTGCTCCATCTAAGTATCACATGGTATTAACCCCTTAGGGTGGTGAGCCTACACCAAGTTTACAAACCCACTTGATTGATCTAGGTTTGTGTTGTCTGGAATGTCTTCTTGTGCATACCAGTGAGTGTCTTACATCTATACCAATTTTCTGTATAACTATTTGATTTATCCGGTCTATCCTTTCCCATAGAGTCATCCTATCCTTTAGAGGTAGATCTGCTTCCTACAAATGTGTATCCACTTTGTTGATGGGTGGTTGTACCTTTCCAAGGGTGGATGCATTTCCACATCCAATCCAGTCCTTTTAGTCAATTTTTCCCGATAGGAAAATTTGCCCTCTTTAGAGACATCTTTGCTCTGTTGACGGGCATTTCCACCACCCTCGGTCCAATCAATCCATAAGCATCTATGCTCTATTCACAGGGGTATACGTCATTTCCTGAACTATACAATCATCATCCCTCATAGGCGTTTGTGCTTTGTTCACAGGAATATACATTCATCCATCCGTACAGTCTGCCACTCATTAGGCATTTCTGCTTTGTTGATGGGTGAATACATTGTCTACTTTTGTACATCTAATTATCCTAAATAGGTGTATCTACTCTATTCTTGGGAAAATGTAATGTCTTGATCCATACACTATCCAAGTCATTCCCATATAGGTGAATACATTTACCTTGATAGACATTTGCACTACATACAGAGGCATTTTAGCTCATAAGTGTTTGTGCTACCTATAGAGGCATATGTACTTTGTTCTTGGTCGAATCTGTTGTCCATAGAAAAACCATAGATTCAATCCCTCCTATAAAATTTGGCTTGTGTCTTCTTGAGTCCAAAACCATAATCCAATAATTTCTCCTCTTCATATCCATCTCCAAACAATCACTTTCATCTCATCGACTACCATCAATCTATCCAAAACATCCTCCCCTTTGAAAACGAAGTCAACTAAACCCATCCTAATCGACATCAAAATCATCCAAAATCTAAAATCCAACCTAAAACACTTAATCAATATCTTGGATCCTAAATCAACCATCCATCTTAACGCTTTCTTGAGAACTTAGCCTATCCCAAGTCAATAATCCCTCATCCAAACTATTTCACCTTGATCCAAAGGTATAGTTTGTGTTGATATCTCTTCTTGCTTGAGAACTTAGCCTATCTCAAGTATGAAACCCATCCAATTGAGTTTTGACATAGGATCTCGATCATAGTTGAGAGGATACTATCCTCCATCCATCCAACAATCATCTCATCAGTTTAACCGCATTCTTGAGCTTAGGAGACCATCCCACCACATCTTCCACCATATCCTAATTTGAGCTTAAATCAAATCCCCATTTGAGCTTAATCTAAATCCTAATTTGAGCTTTAGTACATCCACATCCAAGATCTTCTAATATCAAAACAATTCTTAAGATCCCTTCATCCACATTCTTCTAATCGATTCTATTTATCTTTTTATCAGCTATTTTTTTCTTCTAATAATCTACTCCCCTCTCTTCCATCCAATCCCATCCAATCCAACATCATGAATCCTTATCCTCCTTCAATAAAACTAAAAATAGTAGTCAAGGGAGATCCTGATTACATTGAAGATGAAATTGAAAGCCTTATTGATCAAGATGAGTATGAAGTAGATCCCCTTGATAATACCATCACTAGTAAGCTTTCCTAAGTGTTACCCAAAATCCAATCATTCATCCAAGCTATCCCATCATGCTTCCATCCACACCCACTAGTGATTCTTATGCTACCTTTGACAAGGAAAATCCATTATCTATACCATCACCTTCTCCATCCTATTCCTCATCCACATATCCCTCTTATCTATCCCCTACTATCCCTCTCGTCCAATATCCATATCTCTATCTTCTCCCACTTATCAAACATATCAACCTCCATCTTCGCACAACAACACTATCACCTCCATCCCTAGTCTAAATCCACCCTCATTTCCTCCAAACCATATCCCCATCCATAATCCTACTCCTCCAATCCATGATCCCAATCCACCATCTACTTCTTATTTTGATCCCCCATCCATGTCCTATCTCACTCTACCACTTGCGTCTTCCTATCTCACTCCACCTTCCACTCCCTCATATATTAGTCATTCCTCCAATCCATTATACCTTTATCCTCCATCTAATCTTGATCCCCCCGCCAATCCTAATCCTCCACCTACTCTTAGTCCTCCATCCAGACACATTCCTCCATCTAATCCTAATCCACCAATCCATAATCCTAGTCCTCCACCCATTCATAATCCTTCATCTATTCCCATCGCCCCATCTAAGTCTAAAATATGCAAATATCTCATTCCAAATGTCATCCAAGGACTCATGCCAAAGAAGACATCCCCAAATCCACATCTTGAAGTCATGGAGCAATGCCACCCCACTCCACCATTTACAATCACTTATGATGAGGCCCTTCTCCATCCCACACCTATCATTACTCCTACCACTCCTAACACCATCCAAATTGTTGAAACCATCAACCCCATCAAATCCATCGAATCCCCATCTGCTACTCCTAGAGCCACCCAACCCATCGAAGGCACCCAAATCCATCCACTTCTCCTACTCCTAGCATCAACCAAATCTACTCCTATGAACTCCATAACTCATCTACCCTTCCATCCAACCATCTAAGGAGTCCATCCAACCCTTCTCCACAATCATCATGCCACCCACACACGTTAAATCATGACAAGAGCTTATTCCAAAGCATACCAATACATCCCCTCATCCAAATCATGATCCTACCATCCTATTCACTCCATCTCGAGATCCTAGTAGCTCTTCCACTCCATACCACGATCCCTTATCATCTCCTCATTCAAATCAAGATCCTACCATCCCATCTACTCCATCTCATGATCCTTTTATCACCACCTGCAAAAACTATCCCAACACCACTTCCATATCCCCTTGGCCCTCTTACATTCAAACATGGTGGTTCTCTCTCAACAAAATAACAAAGCATATACACCACCCATCCTCCTCCACCTAATAATGGACTCACAAATCGTGTTTCGGAATAATAAGCATCATGTAGACGCATAAAATTTTATGTTAAATTTATCCTCATTTAACTTTAATTTTCTTCAGGCATTGGCTATATCCTTAATATGTCCTATCATTTCATTTTTATCTATTATTCATCTCATTATGTTCTTCTTTTCATATCTTCCATTGAATTAATACAATACATATTATTCTATCCTTAACACATGCACCTTATATCCATTTTCTCCATTTATTAAATAAAATCCCTCTAGTATTCCCTCCTACCACTTACCACTTACCATTTACTACTTATTCCTCCTATACCACTAATCTCCCATTTATCCTATATTTACCCCGATGCTTGACTTTCTCTTGAGGGTATCTATTTAATCAACCTCTCTACCTCATTTTGAGATCATCTAATATGTGCATTGAATCTCTATCAATATCACTCGCAATCTAGCTATCATTTTCATCTTGCATGCTAGTTTCTTCTCAAGTTATAGTTTTAATTTCTTAGATTTTTCAATGGTCTTTATATCTTGCATTTGAATCTCCAATAAATCATAGTCTCTTGTGTGTGTGCTTATGAGAGCCATTTTGTTTACACAAGATCTTGATTTGAGAAGTGTAATAGAGATAATTAGTTTATTTCCTCACAAGTAGATTAGAGTTTTGCATTTGCATTTGCATGTTTGAATAATATTCTTGCAGGTTCCCTATTATTTGGATGTTGGAATGATTTGAATCTTAATGCATAAGATCTCAAATCTATTTTGTTTCCTCCATCTATAATTGGCACACCCGGTGGGTAATTTCCCTTGTTTTTTTTTTCACTTGGTAGAAGTTTTTGGTATCTTGACTTATCTTGTTGTAGGTTCTCATATGTTTTTATCAGTGGTTTATCTTCTCTGCGCAAATTGCAATATGGTAGTGCTTCACTTTGATAAAAATTCATGTTGATTATGTGACAAATCAACCACTCAAAATAATAATAATAATAATAATAATAAAGAGAAAATCTTTTGGAAAGCATTTTTTTAAATCTTAGCATTAGATTTTTAAAATAGTTTTTAAACAATAGATTTTTTTTTAGTTTTAGATTTTAGGTAGTTTTAATTAGTTTTTAATTAGATTGTTAATAAGTTTTAAATCATATTTTAAATTAGATGTAATTAGATTTAATTTAGATTTTTAGTTTAGATTTTAAGTTTTTTTTTCTAATTTAGTTTAGATTTTAAGTTTTTTTTTCTAATGTAGTTTAAGTTTTTTTTTCTAATGTAGTTTTAGTTTCTAATTTTTAAATTAGTTTAGTTTTTAAAAGTTCTAATTAGTTAGTTTTTAATTTTTCTAATTTAGTTAGTTTCCAATTTCTAATTTTTCCAATTTAGTTAGTTTCCAATTTCTAATTTTTCTAATTTAGTTAGTTTCCAATTTCTAATTTCTAATTAGTTTCTAATTTTTCGAATTTAGTTAGTTTCCAATTTCCAATTAGTTAGTTTCTAATTTTTTTAATTTAGTTAGTTTCCAATTTCTAATTAGTTAGTTTTTAAGTTTTCTAATTTAGTTAGTTTTTAAATTTCTAATTAGTTTAACTTTTAAATTTTCTAATTTAGTTAACTTTTAAATTCCTAATTTAGTTTATTTTCTTAATTAATTTAGTTTTTAAAATTAGATTAATTAGATCTTACAGTAAATGTTAATTTTTCTTTTAGTTTAGTTTCTTTTTAATTTTGAGGCTAATTTAGTTAAGTGGGTTTCCTTTGTAGGTTCGTTTGACAAAGATTAGAAATAAAAACATACGCTTGTCAAAGAAAGGAGGCATAAAATTACTAATGAGATTTTGATGCAGGACGTTCGTTGAAGACTTGATTTTGAAACCGATTGTCTTTTAGATTAGAAATCATTTCAATTGGTGCTTTAAAATGAACAATTGTCTTCTCTCACACAGATTTAACTAGGAGGGTAAAGAACACCATGTCTTAGTGTTTGAAGGATGGTAGGTATTATGCTCTCACCTTGTGCAAACTCGGTGATTAGAAAGCCAGACCCATCTGGTTTTGTGTTTATACCTTAGAGGGGCCTACCTCGCAAGAGGGAACGACTCCAACCAGTTTTTCGCTCGAGCCGGTATATAAAAGGATGAGACTAAGCTGTCAAGTCCTCATGGTATGTAGGCCTTAGATGTGTAGTGTCATTTGAAACCGGGTAGCTACCTTTTCTTTTAAAGGTATAAGAGCCCCTAGTAGAGTGATTAAAGCTTTAAGTGGCTTGTTGTACACTCGCGAGGTGCCATGCCCTTGAGTATTCACAAGAACCCTCTTGTGTAGTTTGCCAAAAACCCTTCTATTTGCTAGTGTAGCAACGGTTGTTGCTAAGGAATCCATATTCTCACAGTTCTTAGTAGAGGTGAAGAGTCTTTCATGGGAGATTCATGAGGGCTCGAAGCTTGGTTGACCTGAGGAGTGTCGTGGAGGGGAGCCAGTGTGGCCAAACTTCTAAGTCACCTACTAAGAATAAGTGCAACTAGGGAAACCCACGTGGAATCTAGTGAATATAGTCCTTGCCAACCTTAGGATTTGTGCTTGTATTGTTAAAATCAAACATTTTGTTTGTTATGTCTTGCATGTGTGTTCAAAAATAAATCTCAAACAAACATCATCACCTATCACAACCTTTGCATTCCATAACCTTCATCCATCATAATAACCATCCCTAAACCATCCATAACCTTCCCAAAATTTCACTAATCATCCTACCAAATCCTCAAAACATCCCAAAACTTTCCTAAAATGGTCCTAATCCTTAACAATCCTAGTCACAAGCCCAAGGTTATACTTCGAGGAGTCCCTTCACCTAATCATGAAGACAATCCAAAGCCCAAGGTCATCCTTCAAGGAGTCCCTTCACCTAATCATGAAGACAATCCAAAGTCCAAGGTCATACTTCGAGGAGCCACTTCACCTAATCATGAAGATACTCCAAAACCATATATCCTTCGAGGTGGTTCAAACTTTGCTCCTAGTGATGATGAGAACTTTGTAGAAATCTTAGGTCATCTTGATGATACTATTGACAAGGGAAATACCACCTTAAATTTGGAATCATACACCACTCCTCCATCACCATATAATAAAATGCCTATCTCAAAGCATACTAGTCCTACACCAACATCACCATCCAACTTCACAAGCTCTAATCCATCAACCAAATAATCCTTTGACAATTTTTTCCAAAGACTACTAGCATGGAATACATCATCCCCATCCTCCAAGACCCTTGTTGATGAAATTTTTGAAGAGTTATGTGTAAAGAAATCTAAGTTCTCAAACACAAATAATATTGTGCAATCCTACCATGTCATGCATCTATCTTCATCCCCCATAAGTCAAAATAAATCTCATGAATCTTTCACCCAAGTTAATGAATCTATCCAACCATCCTCTCCTATCATACCATCTACATCCAATGATTCATGTCAATCTCTTAGTCTAAAGCATGCTATCATAGACTCCCCTACACATCAAGATCAAAGCATTCTTTCCACTTCATCCAATGATACCAAAATTCCACAACCCCTTCCAATCTTTGACCAAGATCCCATCTTTCAAGAACCTCATGATGATCCTCTTATCTCTTTTTGTTTCATCCAAGATGATCCCCTTCCATCTCAAGAGAAAAGTATCCTTCCAAGTCGTCCTTCCACCTCATCTAATGAATCCATACAATCTCATGATTGCATTGCATCCCAAGAGCATGATAGTTCTTTCATCATATCCAATGATGTCCTACCATCTAATGATCAAGATACGCTTTCTACAAAATCTCAGGATTCCCTTCCTCATCAAGATCAAGATATACCTCCATTCAAGGATACCCTTTCATTCCATGATGATGTTTATCCTTCTCATGATCAAGATATGCCTTTCATACCACTTCATGATGATTCCATACCTAATGAAGAGCAAGCTACTCCATCTCCTACACCTCGTGATCCTTTTCCAAGTCAAGATCAAAGTACCCCATCATCCCCATGTCAAAATCCTATCACACCTATTCAAGCTATCCATGAACCCCATACCTATAAAATGGGTTCCTCTACCTTTATCCACTTCGGTTTACTTCCAACACCTCTCCTTTCACCCATATCATATCCTCCCCAAAATGGACTTGCGTCTTGTTTCATAAATAATACATATCCCATTGGAAAACGAATGTGTCAAAGTATGAACTACAAAGGAAAAGGATTAGGCTTTCATGAACAAGGTATCCTAGAACCCCTTTATATCCAAGAAAATCCATATTATCATGGCCTTGGCTGTACACCTCACGCTCAAGACATTGGTACCCATCATAAGTCTAGATTCTATCAAAATAAACCTAAGTATCCTAGTCCATCAAACCTTCCATCAATCCTAGGTCCTTATTCTAGTCCATCAAACCTTCCATGTATCCTTGGTCCTTATCATCCAAACCCTAGTCCATCAACCCTTCCATCTATATTGGGGCCCTACATCCCTCCATCTCCTATTCATCAAGAACAACAAAGGCACACATCCTTGATGCCCTCTCAAAATTCTACCTACATTAACCCATCCATAATACCTCCATATCATTCATCTCCATCCACCTACCCCATTGCTCTTGGAAGCAATTTGGGTGCCAAATGTCAAAAGCTTCCATATCAAAATCCACATATATCAAAGGATCAACATATCTCCTTGAAGAGACATGCAAAAATAAAAGAAAATATGATCCGAAGTCAAAAGAAAAATCCAAAAGGCCACAAAGGCCCATCAAGTCAAAAGGAAAAAGTCCTAAAGCCACAAAGTCCCATAAATCAAAAAGAAAAATCTCAAAGGCCACAAAGGCCCACAAAGAAAAAACCAAAGTCAAAAGCTATGTGGATTCCTAAAAGTCTCATAGAAGCAATAAAATATAAATTGGCATCCAAATTTGCTAATCCAAAAGCTTCCTCCAACTGTCCATCTAAAAACCTATCACCTTCAAACTCCATTTTTCCTCCATCACTCCAGCACCCTTCAAGGTGTGTGCCGATGTTGATTTTTCCATCCTTCCCTTCTATCCATCAACAAGCATTCCAATCTCCTATCCATTATCCAACATCCATCCCCCATTATCCTCCTTTAATCCAAACCTTTGCATAAGTCCTTAGCTTCTTCCATCATACCATTAATGTGCCAACATTTATGAGTCCAATCCTCATTGCCATGGTTTATTAGAGCACATTTTCAAGAAATATTAGCCATGAAACTTGATGCTTGACTCCTTCCTCCATCTCCCTATCATACATATACTATCTTCCATATTCCTCTTGCACTCTACATTTGGGGGAAAGTTTCATCCATCCTATCATTCATATCCATTATCCTCTTTAGGTTCATCATTTACCTTTCCACCTTTGATCTTGACAAGGTTAAGGATCTTCTTGAATGTCATACATCTTATCCTATACACTTTATCCACATCTTTCGTACTATATCCTTCACCTTATCCATATTCCATCATTCTATCTAAATACATTCTTTCTTCCCTTCCTTGGTCTTGATGAGGAATAGGGGAAAAATACTTAGGCATTGTGTCCATATCTTATCTAGTTGATCTTGATCATCCTATTCTTTAGCCTTATCCTTGCAATATTCCATTCCATATCTCCTAGCTTATCAAAATCCATGTCCCATTTCCTTCCTTTGTTCTTGATGAGATTAGGGGAAAAATTACAAATGCATGCTTTGGATTCCCTTTCATATCCTTATGCGTTACCATTCCATCATAGTTCGCATCCTTATCATTTATCCATTACTAAATTACCTCCAACGTTGGCCATCATGTCTCTTTGCAACCTTGAACCTTATCATGCAAATCATATTTGAGCCTAGTTGTAAAACATTATCCAATCCTCATATCTTTTGTCAATCAATCATCAAACAATCATCAATCTTATCGTACTTAGAGGAATAAGTGATCCTAAGTACTTATCATCATCATGCCTTATGGAATCGATCATCCTGGCATCTCAATCAATCAACCATTATCATCATTTGATAAGAGATATGTCACTTGTGTGACATGATTTCAGTGAATCTTTCCTTTTGATCTATTATTTATCCATGGTTGCATTACCTCTACTATGGACGATCTTATTCCTTCAATCAGTCATCTATCACATTTCATCTCACTCCATCTTTACAACTTCAAAAAAGCCATAAAAATCATAAAATGTCCTGAAAAAATCCAAAAAAAAATCATAAATGTCCTTAATTTTTTTTTTAAAAAATCATAAATGTCTTGAAAAAATCCAAAAAATCATAAAATGTCTTGAAAAAATCCAAAAATCTAAAATGTCACATATTCCAAAAATCCAAAAAAATCAAATATTTTGAAAAATCCAAAAAATCATAAAATGTCCAAAAAATCCAAAAAAATCAAATGTCTTGAAAAAATCCAAAAAAATCACATATTCCAAAAAATCCAAAAAAAAATCAAATATTCTGAAAATCCAAAAAAAATCACATAACTTTGAAAATCCCTAAATAGTGACACTTTCAAATCACCACACCGCTTTGCACTTCAACAAAATCAAACTATGCTAGGATTGACAATCAAGTAAACATTCTAACATACATATCAACCCATCTTACAAATCCATCCAAATGCATAAACTGTAACAAAAATTCGTTCTACATTGAAGCATGATGCATGTTTGTTTGTTTATCTTTGATTGATTTATGATTTTTATCTTTGGTGGCATGTCTTTTAGCTTCTCAAGGATGTCTTGGACTAGAGAGGCGAGGATGGGGCATGTTCACTTGTTTGTTGTCTGTGGATTGTTTCTTATTCATAGGACGACTCGTCTTAAGACATGTTTGTCTAAAACCATCGAG
Source organism: Sequoia sempervirens (assembly GCA_007258455.2). NCBI lineage: Eukaryota > Viridiplantae > Streptophyta > Pinopsida > Cupressales > Cupressaceae > Sequoia > Sequoia sempervirens. The sequence continues at coordinate 1,230,589,170 of VDFB02271358.1, read as the reverse complement.
GACCTATGATTCTAGTGTGGATGAGAACATTCCTTGCCTGATAGTGTCTTCCATGCAATAAGTATTCAAGTCATCTAAGGTCTTTATACCTAGATGCTTATACTTTACTGCTAAATAAAAATGCAAACAGTATTAAGGTCATCTAGATGTTCATGTTATCTAGATGCTTATACTAATTTGCGACATAATAAGCTCTATGATGATAAAAGCACTCTATAAAGCACAAGTAGCTTCATCACCTTCATTTTCTTCCATCTTGCATTTCTTGCATTCATTTTCTTTATCTTTCTTGTTGCAGAGACATTAATCAATTGCTTTATCCAACTGATATATGTCACTTGAATCAAATCTCAAATCAATCAACTTGCTTCTCGAAATCTCATGCCCCCTTAATCAATCAATCACTCATTGTATCAATGTGTCTTGTGTAAGCATTAATCTCAATCATTTTAATCAACTCAATCAACTTAATCAGCTTGTCAACTCAGCTATACTGATCATTTCCATCAATTGTTCAGTTACACCCATCAACTATGCATTTCCATCAAATGTACATCTCTGCTTAATCACTTGTGTAATGCCAATCATTTAATCATTTTCCTGTAATCAATCGAGAGATCAATCTTCTTGCAATTCGTTCGATTAATCTCTCGAGGGGGCATATCATATTCGTCATCATCCTTACCAGGATATTTTTGGGGCATATATATCAATTGATCAATTTTTCTTTGAAACAACACAACAAGCTGCATTGTCTCAAAGAGGGGAAAAATGTAGACACATAAAATTTTCTGTTAAATTTATCCTCATTTAACTTTAATTTTCTTTAGGCATTGACTATATCCTTAATATGTCCTATCATTTCATTTTTATCTATTATTCATCTCATTTCGTTCTTCTTTTCATATCTTCTATTGAATTAATCCAATAAATATTATTATATCCTTAACAGACGCACCTTATATCTATTTTCTCCATTTATTAAATAAAATCCCTCTAGTATTCCCTCCTACCACTTACCATTTACCATTAACCACTTATTCCTCCTACACCACTACTCTCTCATTTATCCCATATTTACCCTGATGCTTGAATTTCTCTTGAGGGTATCTATTTAAACAACCTCTCTACCTCATTTTGAGATCATCTAATATGTGCATTGAATCTCTATCAATACCACTCACAATCTAGCTATCATTTTCATCTTGCATGCTAGTTTTTTCTCAAGTTATAGTTTTAATTTCTTAGATTTTGCAATGGTCTTTATATCTTGCATTTGAATCTCCAATAAATTATAGCCTCTTGTGTGTGTGCTTCTGAGAGCCATTTTTGTTTACACAAGATCTTGATTTGAGGAGTGTAATAGAGATAATTAGTTTATTTCCTCGCAAGTAGATTAGAGTTTTGCATTTGCATTTGCATGTTTGAATAATATTCTTGCAGGTTCCCTATTATTTGGATGTTGGAATGATTTGAATCTTTATCCATAAGATCTCAAATCTATTTTGTTTCCTCCATCTACACATCCTACTATAAACCGAATGCTCAAGACCATGAAATATCAAGGTAAAGGATTAGGCCTTCATGAGTAAGGTATATTAGAGCCCATCCATGTAAAAGAAAATCCACGATCACAAGGCCTTGGCTATATATCTCAAGGCCCACAATCTAAAAATGTTGGTACAATATTTGCACTTCGTAAGCAAGCCTCTTCCAAAAGAACAATAGGCTCTTCCCATCACTCCACCAAAACGTTTGTAACTATACCCCCTCCTCCATCATATCACCTCAAAAAAACTATCTATATCCCTCCTTCATCCTCTAAATCAATTTTGGGTCCATATGTTCCACCATCCACCATCATATATCCTCCATCTATTAAGTCCATTTTGGACCCTTATATCCCAAAATCCTATCCTCCATATTATCCCACTCAACCCTTACCCTTTGTCTACCAATCACCTATCCCTATCACCCGTCATAACCATCCCACTCTCATAATCCCCAATCAAGATCAACAAAGGTGCACCTCCATGCACTTCATCCAACACCCTCCATCCACATGTCATTTCCAAAATCCTACTTCTATCACTCTCTATCCATGCACCATCCCCAAAATTTCTCTGCATCATTCATCTCATCACACCCATACCACTACTATTGGAAACACTTTGGATGCCAAAGTCAAAATGCATAAATCCAAACACCTACATGGAACTGAAGATCACCATGCCCTTTAAAAATACATGATGATGAAGAGGAAAATCAAAACCAAAATCCACATCAATGCCAAAGGCTACAAAGGCATGTCAAAGCAAAAATTAAAACCATGGGGATCCCAAACAAAAAATATGCAATGGATTCAAATGAAAAATCCATAATGACATCCAAATTTGCAAATCCAAACACTATGCATCCCCATATTCTATCTCCTAAATCTATTTTGGGTCCCTATGTCTCAAAACTCACTATACCGACTCCTCCATCATCCCCATATCCTCCATCCATTAATCCTCTTATCTTCCCATATCCACCACAATATGTGCCAATTTTGGTCCTGAAAACATCCCCTCATCACAATCCTCTTCCATCCCCCCATTTGTACACTTTCCAACATCCCATCTATTATCCCACGTATCTCCCCCATCAAATCCCTTTAATCCATTCCCTTGCATAATTCATTTATCTTAATAAGGTTGAACCAACTTCTAGTGATCATTTCAAACATAGGCTCTTATCACCTCAATATGGAACTTGATGCTTGATTCCTTCTTCCATCTCCTTATCCTCTATCTTCCAAATCCACATATCCACATCCCTATACTCATCCATCTCCATCCATACACTTTCCACAATTTTTATTTTTATTTTAAAAAGTTCAAAAAAAACAAAAAAAAAAAGTAAAGAGAATAAAATCGTCCAATGGTGAAAACTTGGCAAGCAAGCGCCTTGGGAAAGTACCATGATAAAAACCTAGAAAAAAGGTGTCATGTGCAAAACCTCCATCCATTTTCTTTCCACACTTGGGGGCAACTTCATGCTAAGCATCCCCTTCCTTCATCTCTTTCATCCAACCTATCACACCTATCCTACCTATCATATCCCATTTATCTTAATCCTTCCATCCTCCTTGTGATCTTGATATAGACAGGGGCAATTATATATACATGCTTTGGAAACCTCTTGGAATTCATTCCCTTTATCCACACACTATCATATTTCTTATCCACCCATCATGCTCTCATCCATCTACCTTCATTATCCATGCATCCTATCCACATCCATCTCCTGTCCTTATCTCCCTATTCCCTCACATGTTTATCCTTCCATTTTCAAAATCCTTATCTTCCCATCCATCCATCCAATAATCCCTTCCATCTCCAAATCCTAATAATCCACTGATCACATTCTTCCATATCCCTTCCTTATCTACCCATCCTCCTATCCTCCATCCTTGCCTCATCACACATGCCATATCTAGAGTGGGGAATCTTTTGGATTTGCAACATGATCCTTGGAGATCTCATTCCATACCATTCATCCATCATATCTTCCCATCCCTCCATCCAATAACCCCTTTCATCTCCCAATCCTTATCTTCCCATCCCTCCATCCAATAATCCATTCATCTCCCAATCCTTATCTTCCCATCCCTTCATCCAATAATCCCTTCCACCACCAAATCCTTATCTCCATTTCCATCCATCCTCTCATTTTTTCCATCTTCCCATCTTTATCTATCCATCCATTTATCTCTATACTCATTACATCTCATAATCCCTTGTCATTGGTATCTAACTATATGTTACCATAACATAATCCAATGCCATCCATCCCACTATCATTACTTCTACCTCTATCCCACATCTTTCTAATCTCTTATCACTTTTCATCACCCGTCTATCCGTCATGCCATCCTCCCAATTCATCTTCTAATGATTTGGATAACTATCCCATTTCTAAGCTTCATGCAATCCACATCCTATTGTAAATATCGCCCTATACATACTGTCAGTCTTGTGTCATCATATAGGTTCCATCATTGTATCTACTTATCATTAGGTTCCACATTGCATCATCTATCATCCATCATCTAGGTCTGTCGAACTATGTTGCCTCTGTGCTTTCACATAGGCAAGACTATCATTGATGAGCCCCCAAGGCCTAAGTCTATTTTTTAGGGTGTGTCTTTGTGTTTGTCTTATCACCAAGAGTCCCTATATAGCTGGTTCCTAATAATAAAATTCATTAACCCCTAGAGGCTTCAATCCATCTTTATATATCTCACATCATGTTTATCTTATAGTCTACCCCATCCATCTTTGGTCTTAGCAGGATATATCGTTCCTCACATCAAACTACATCAACCTTGTCCACCTATTGTCCTCATGGAAATGGATATTTGATATTTATTGCAATTTCTTGGTGCTTTTGCATCTTTTTATCATTTGAGCTTCCTACTATACCTACTCAAGGTCGCTACGATCCATCATATCACGGTGAGCTTTGACTGGTAGAAATAGGGGCATATCTTGGTTTTGTGTGATCATGTTTTCCTGGTTGTCCCACGTAGTACCCACCAAGATCCTTGCAGTCTTGTGTTACGTTGGGGCATCCTTTTGTTTTTGTGGTTTTCCAACATTAGCCCCATCAGTGAATTTAAGAAATTGTGAACTTGCCGACATAAATTTACCCTAGCCATTTCTTAACTTTGTTGGTGCTTTGGGGAGTTCATGAACCATCAAACTCCTCAACTTCTCCCTTGTCAATGCTTTCTTCCTATGTTGAACCATGTTGACAAGTTCTAGTTATTGTGAACTTGTTGATAAAAGTCACCTATTTCTCTTTGTTTTATTGGTGATTCATTGAGTTCAATAACTAGGAATTGAGAATTCGTTGACAAAACTCACCTCTTTCTCTTTGTTTTATTAGGGAGTTGATGAGTTCAATAAATTTTGAACTCACTAATTTTCTCTACTTGACCATTTTCCTTGTTTCTTTCATCATGTTGAAGCTTACCTCTAAAATCCTTGATGTCTTCTCTTCTTTGTATTTTCTCTTTTCCTTTATCATGTTAGAGATTTTGCTTGGTCTTGAACTATGCTGGAGGCTCAAGTGGTTCTTGAACCTCCAATATCTCTAACACATGACTTAACTTCTTTTCTTTCCTCATTCCCTTCTTTATGCTAGTGATTTGATTGCTCCTTGAGCTTTGTTGGACGTTGAAGAGGTTCTTGAACCTCTAAAAACATTGACCCCTTCCTTAGCCATTTTCCTTCGAATCTTTTGTTAGAGATTTCTTCACTCATCTAACTTGTTAGAGGTTTAAGTGGTTCTTGAACCTCCAAAATCTCTACCATCCATACAAATGAATAAACATAGGGAAAACATAGATTTTTTTTTTGATTCTTTTGCAACATTGGATGAATTTCCAAAGGCATAAGGGCAACAACAAGGCATACATAAGCACAATTTTGACAGAAAAAAGCTTACTTAAACTATCTCAAATTGGTTATTAGGGGTAAATTGACATAATGTCACTATGGAACAAGGGCAGTTATAACCAAATTTACAAATTTTTGGGGCCTTCAAAGATGGCATCTAACAACTTCTCCAATTCAATGCTTATCAACCAATGACTGTTACTTACAAATTTTATTTCTTATTTATAGTTAACTAGAAACTTTTTAGGTTTAAAAGGTCAATAATTACTTTGAATACAATCAATGCTTTCCACTCTTCCTCAATTGTATTGATAATAGCCATTAACCCCTAAAGTGTTATATCATCTCTAGGTTCACTTATTATAATATAACACTACCTTTGTGTACAACTATTACTATTTGTTCTACTTCACAATCTATCACAAAACAATAATAATAAGAATAATAACTAGAACCACAAAATTCATCCAAATGCTACCTTTTGTGTACAACTATTACTATTTTTTCTACTTTACAATCTATTACAAAAACAACAATAATAATAAGAATCATAACTAGGACCATGAAATTCATCCAAAAAATTAGCAAGATCGTTTGATATATTGAAAGCACAAACAATGAGGTGTGTCTTGATACGAGGTGTCAATTTTAACCCATTACAAATTAATAATATTATTGTTGTCTTGTTTTAAAATTTATATTATATTAGACATCAAGTACAAATTTAATTATTATATGCTTTAGAAAATGTGCTATGATAGAACTCCCAACTCTAAAATTGACTAAATTGTTGGTAATTTACTTTTTGAATATTTTTTTAATAAAAAAATATATGTAAATTTTGCATTGAAAAATTCAAACATATAATTGATTGGTATGTAAATAGAATTAATGCTAACCAACAAAAATACTTTGAACAATACATAGGGAAGGGGAGACCAAGTATTGCAAGTATTTTCTAATTAAGAGGCGTGAATTCTAAATGTAGTCCCGAAGATTTTATTCGTTCCAGAGTCCGTTGACAAAATCAATGTGAACAACAGAAAAACATTCCGCAAATTCATAAAATACTAAAATAGCAATCCGTCTGAATTCTAACGGAATTTAAAGGAAACATGGATACCCAACACGCATATCTCACCGCCACAGCGCCGCATTTGGCTCCGCTTCTTACGTACTTTTTTGGCCAATAGCAGCGTGCCGCGTGATCAAGTCTCCGTTACGGAAGCAGAATACACTCGAATCACATATCCGCGTTAAATAGAATTTGTTATAATAAAAAATAGACCAAACAAGCTGTGTTCCTCTCTATTACACAGCAGTAGTTATAGTAGTAGTGTTTTGCAGAGCATTTTGCTTTGTTGAGGTGAAAGAATGGCGGAAGAAGATGTTGCAGGAGGAGATGAGGTAAGGTCTCTGGCGTTGACGCCCACGTGGTCGGTGGCTGTAGTGCTAACTGTCTTCGTCGTCGTTTCGTTGGTGGTCGAGCGTTCGATTCATCGCCTCGGTCATGTAAACTGCTCTGTAACTGAAGCTCAATTATAGTCTTACACTGCACCACATTTTCACTGAAGCAGGAGGCCCGATAGTCTTAACGGGCTTTGAACCCTCTAAATAGTAGAGATATGCTTGATTGTACTTCTTTTGCAGTGATGCTTACCCCACGTTAAATCGGGAAATTCATCTCTTTATTCTTCGGAAGGATTTAGAATTTTTTTCATTTTGAAATGTAGTGTGAAGAGTAGTGACTAGAAAACAGAATTTGATGGCATTGATCAAAAGATTTTGATTTGTTGGAAGCATAAAGATTCCCATTTTATCGCTTGCAGTAAATTATTAAGCATTTAGAATTGTAAAGGGTATTTAACTGATGGAAGGGTATTCATTTTATTAAGTACAGCTGTATTTTTATGATATTGAGTGTTTCATTTTTTATGGATCAGTTAAGATCTTTTATTTTTTTTATGGATCAGTTAAGATCTTTTATTTGCTGGTGGTCTATCATTGAATTATAGGTCTTCTTGGTTATCCATCCCATCTTCAGTTTAGGTGTGACTCATTTTCCAACATACCCATTTAAGTCACACTCCAGATGTTCAGACATCTTACTTCACACTCCAGATGTTCAGACATCTTACTTTGGGTTGACTCTGCTGACCTGAGCTTTGATACCATGTTAAACTTTTCATAGACCAACAAGGTTTAAACCTAGGAATTCCCATTTGCTGTTGGGGTGCTTCACCATTGAACTACCATCCTCTCGATGAGTGGTTCATCTTCAATTAAGATATGACTCATTTTCCAATTTTAAATTTTTATACTCTTGAAATATTCGTGAGTTATTCGTACTCACTGGTAAACAAATGGTCAGTTACCAAGCAATTTTCTTTACAGAATAAGTTTGCCATTTTGTATCTCCTTTAAAACCCATCAGTTGTCTTGTATAATTGTTGTATTTTTTTAATTTATACCAAATGTTATGACTAAACAACTTTGTTTTATACGTCGCAGCCTGATACGCATTTTGGCGGCTTCCATAAGCAGGTCGCGTTCGCTAATTTTGTATTTCGCTTAGGGTTGACCTGAAAATTGCTTTTATCTTATATGTACTTAAGACATAACAAGGCCTAATATATATATTTTTAAGCCATGTGTTTCATTGTTTCTTCATTTGAGTAACGATGGCTGATCTACACAAGCTTCTTGTGAAAAAAAATTGTTTTCACCAATCTTTAGTTTCTATTAAACACCTCAATTTTTACATCCCTAGTTGCTCATATGCATTTGGGTGGCTTCCACATGGGAGGTTTCCTATCCTAATTTGGTATGTCGCTTAAGAGTAACCTACAAATTACCTTTATCTTATATACTTAGCCTAGCTGACGCCTGATATTTATTTTTATAGCCATGTATTTCATCATGGCTTCTTCATTTGTGTTTTAATGTCAGCTATATAAATTTCTTTGCACAGAATTGTTTTTATGACTGCAAATTTGCGTAATTGTGACAAATGTCCTGGCTAAGGCAGCTGAATCTGTGTTTGAGACTTCGGTATGCATTTCAAGGCTCTGACGTAGATTGCTTTTGTTCCCTTTTTATACTTGACGTGATATTTATTTTTATTGCCAGGTGTGTCTCATTTTTTTTTAATAAAAAGGAAAAATAAAACTAAAAAAATATTAAACAACAACTGATTATGAAGTGGATCTCTCAGTCTTAAAAAGATTCCTGACACATTAATTCCAAAAAATCTTGAAAATTCAGATGGATTGAAGATAGACAATCATATAAGAAAAGGAACCCTCCAAATCCCATAAACAAAATATAATCTTGAAGATTGTTTGCATTGCGAGTATCAGAAATAATATTTATCTTTATGCCAAAAAAATAATCAAAAGAAAAATCAATTAACAAAAAGAATAACAAAATTGATGGGAAAAACACCCTAAGAACCAGAACACCAACAAGAAGCACATCAACAGAAATCAAGAATCTAAAAAGACATTCTAGTCAGCATTCACAAAATTACTAAAAGCTCTGTTCAATCCTATATAAGACAATCCTCACCATTTCCAGCATCAAACTTCATATTGTTCCAATTTGAGGCTGCTACTAATAATAATATGCATGTAAAGGAATGGTTACTAGGTAGGTTAAGTATAGATCTAAAATATTAGTACGTAATTTTACCATGAATTCTTAATACTCAATTTTACCATGTAATTCGTAATATTCAATTTTAACATGCAACTCTTAATACTCAAACTTACCATATATTTTGAAACATATTCTTGAACTGACCTGTAAAATTTATGGACAAGCAGGGGATTTTGTAACCAGTCAATAATAGAGGTTCCAGGAAAGAAGCGTTCATTCGCTTGGAAAATTTCTCTGTTTTAGGCAACATAGCATGCTTAAGTTCTGACTTTCAGGTCTCCCTACTGGACCTATCGCCAGAGAAAAACTTAAAGCCAACGCTTAATTTTTATATAATTTACATGCCACACCATTTTGATTACAGACAAAACAAAGCCAGTAGCTTACTGCAGTGTAAAATGAAAATGCTTGAGCTAAACTTTGCAGATATTTTAAATGTTGATTTCCATAATCTAATAAGGTAAGATCATCTATGTTTTGCTGAACATAGAGGCATTTCAATTTTAAGTCCTTGTTCGTCTCAGCATCTACCTTTAAATTAATTTACCCTTTTTACTGTATACATGACATAAAACAATTTGTAATCAATTCTTCCACTGCTTCCATCTCGTCCCATCCCTACATCAACAATATTCTTTTCTCTAATTGCCAAATTCTACTTATAAGAAGTTGTGAAATTGCACTACCATTATATGATTATTTCATATATTATTATATTGTGTTTACAGGATATATTCACCATTGAAATTTATAGGAAATTACATTTTTTAGTTCAGGAGCATGGAGGCGTCTGATGATATTGCTTTTCTCTCAGCTAAGGACCGCTAATCTCATTGTATCTGGCTTTAGCACGATCAATTGGTACTGAGTGATGATTTGTTGTAAATGCAGTGGTTGCATGCTACAAAGCGGAAGCCACTCTTTCATGCATTGGAGAATATGAAATCAGGTTTTGTAGTTTTTAAAGGGTTAAAGCAGTCAATTTAATACGTATATGTGTCTGTGTGTGTGTGTATGCTCATTTCTTTTTATTTAACCTCTTTATTTTTAAAGCCATCTTGTCATTTATAGTAAGCTAAAAGGAAGCAAAATTTGGTTCTATTCCATGATTTTCTGTTGATCCTTACTGCCTGTGATGCAGAATTGATGTTATTGGGGTTTATTTCACTGATGTTGGCGGCCACCTCAAGCTTGATTGCAAGCATATGCATTCCTTCAAAGTATTATAAAAGATTTTCTCCTTGTGATGATGAAGATACTGAGGCCACTGCACCAGAGGGCAAGAAGAGTATCGAGACAGGTGTTAGGAAGCTCTTAGGGTTGATTCATGCAGGTAGCTCATCCAGAAGGTTCCTCTCAAGTGAAGGTGCAAAGAATACCTGCAAAGCGGTAAGGCTTTAGAATTCCCATTTATTGTTTTACTGTTTCTTCAACTGATGAAAAATTTAAATTTGTTTCTTAGGACTTAATGGCCACAAAGGTGATCGATAATATAAAATAAACTTCTAGAAAAAATTGTGATAGGAATTTTTACATCCAGCAGAATTCTGTAGTTTATACGTTATAGGATAGAATCTAAATGTGATTTTGATAGATGGGTCTATGAGAGAATTTGAAATGGAAATGGAAAAATTCTTTTTATCCAAAAAAAACTTTAAAAGTGAACTTTCAGAAAAATTTAAGAGTAATTTAGAATGTGAAGGCTCTGAGAAATTGAATTGCTATTCCTGCTACTACCCTATAGTATCTTGTAAGTCTCGAAAAGGAGTGTCTTAACAGACCACTATCCTCATCAGACACTTTGTTAAACTAAAATAAATCACAATTTTTTTGCCAAAGATCACTTTTAAGGGTATCTGCAACAGGATTCAGGGCGAATCTGCAAATTAGTCCAGTATCTTAATTTAAAATGGGTAGTTACAACAAAGATTATTACATTAATGGATTGTGCTTCCATGATGCCCTAGAGGGAGCTTTCAGAAAAAAAGTATTTTTTTTGTCCAATCTGTGAAGGATTGATTCTTGTAAGTCAAATAGATTTGATTGGTCTCTGTTGTGTAATTTTCTCATTCTACCTGCAATTTCAGACAATAAGCCTGATCTTATTTCAGAAGCAAAATCAGATTCTACTAGGTCTTTTGAAATATTTTTTATGAGTCACTCTTTCATCATGATCGGCTTTGCCTGTAATCTGATTATTTGTTCATTTTTCTTTGGTACTGCAGGGTTCTGAACCTTTTGTCTCTTTTGAAGGGTTGGAGCAACTTCATCGCTTTATCTTTGTGATGGCAATCACACACGTTTTTTATAGCTGCTTAACCATGCTTCTGGCAATTGTTAAGGTCAGTATTTGTGATGGAAGAACCCTTTACCCATATGCATTCTTAGGATTTACATGTAAGTGTAAAAGGAAGCAATGCTTTACAATAAGAGTGACCAACTGGTTGCACACAGGTCAACTATTAGTGAAGGTCTTTAAATCACATTCATACCTCGAAAAAATCTATAATAGAAGAAATGGGTACATTTAGTGGATTTGAAATTTGCAATAGGCTTATTTTCATTTTCTCCTATTGTGCTTTGCATTTCCTGTTACCTTTTTGCACAAGACTGACCTTTGTTTGTTTGTCATTTTAACTTGATTTCTCATTTTTTCCACCTCATTCAAGCATAGAATGGTTGATTCAAAATTAAGATATGAAGCATTAAAGGAGTGACCAAAATAATGAGTAGGAGTGTTAAGGAGGGGAAATGTGATGAAATTCCATATTCATTTATATTTTAAGTCCCTATAGCTTCGTATTTTTGAGCTTTCTACATTGTACTGTAGTTTGTTGGCTATGGATTCTAGGCACATTTTTCATTGAAATTAAGTTGAGAAACATTTAAGGTGTTGTTATATATGGGAATTTATATTGTTAAGAAGTCCACTTCCCACCCCCTGCCAATCCATCTGTGGAAGTTTTGACAATTTAGGACAGCTATCAAAGAATATAACCACCTCTCTAAAAGGCTTGTACCTCCGAAACAAATCAACTAGGTCTATTTGTGAATTTGATATCCTTTGGTGTGAATGTATAAAATCTATATACTGACACATGAAAATACAAAAGAAAAGAACCATGCCAAAAGTGGGAAAAAATCCATCCTAGTAAGCTTTGTTGTGGAGCAATTAACATGTTTGAAAGTGCATAATGAACTTGGGTTGCAAGTGTTCCTAGGGCACAATGATGATCACAATTTACAAGTACTATGAATAATGTCTCCATAAGGGTTACTTGGACCAGAATATGGATCTTTTACAAGGTTGCATCATAAGTTATAATTCATAGAGTTGGTTTGAACAAATATTGTTAGCCATTTCCTACCTGCATGCAATGCTTGATGGTTAAGCACTTCTCAAGCATATTGGCATCTCTCCTTGTCTCACTTGAAGCACGTTGAGTTCCTCACCCTTTGCTTTGCTTCACACACTACCTATGACAAATCCTAACTATCTATGCATATTCAAAAATCACACATAGCCTACATAAATACACACAAATATATTACACAATTGATATTCAATCTTTCTTGTATTTGTTTGCATTCATCTTCAATATAGTATGAGGGGTATATATAGGTACCCATCCCATAGTGCCATCTAAACTAATCATAGAATCATGCATAATTTAATTATAATGCAGACTTGCTTACAAAGAGTCGTAAGTTGCATTTATCCCTACATATAATCTATTTGTGATTATCTTCAACTATATGCATGCATGCTTATACAACTATGAGCTCTCTATCTATAGCTAGGCACTATGAACATAGGTTACAATTGCGCAACAACATCCTCTTGATGCAATTATGTGTCCTATCCTTGGAACACCAAAATGATATAATAAATTGAATAGAAACAAATGCTTTTACAACAAAAAAACAACACAATTGCACTATGAATCAACAACTCATTCTATCCAATCAAGATCAAGTGCATTTGCAAAAGCTATGTTCTACACAAAGTCATTCAAGCATGCAAGGTTGGATGCCAAGCGTGTCCTTAACTAGACTATCTTGGTGGTAATCTTTGTCAAACAATCTTCCTTGTCGGGGTTCAACTACAATAGTGATTGATTGTTTCTCTATACATGTCTAAATTAATTGACAACCTCTAGACTTGTGTGTACAATGTTCTATTTAATTGTTTTAATACAAGTCTTAGTATCTAGTCTTTGTGTAATTTGTTCAAGAGGATACACAATGTGCTTGTCAATGTTGTTCAAAGCATCATTTGCAATATATGTTGGGAGGATCTCTTGTTGAAGAGTACACAATTTGTTGTGTCCCCTCTCCCTTGAAGGCTGACCTCAACCCCACAACAGTGTTTTTTAACAATAACTTAATATTAATACATATTATAAAAATAAGAAAATAAAAATAATAAGAAAATAAAATAAAATATAAATATAAATATTAAATTAAAATTTTAAATTTCAAAATGTTGCACTAGTTTTTGGGCCCTAGCACCCTATATCTAACAGGGTTGGGCGCTTCATCTGGAGTTGTTAATGGGATATAGCTTCGGTCAGATATAAATGATGATTGCTAAATAGCATCATCATCATTTATATGTGATCAAATTTAATCCTTAAACATATTTTTGGAAAATAAGTAAAACGAATTTATAAGCATGCATAAATTTGAAATAATAAAATGATGATCAAATTCTGCATTGAATTAAATTGGAACTCATATAATAAATATCCGCCATGTATGTGAGGGCATATGTATTAAGTTTGTTAAACCGAGTGTTAGTCGGTTGTCTTTGAGACCCGCGCGCCCAAAGGGACACGTCCCATGAGCGGACGTGTCTCCACTTGTGGAGACACGTCCTCTCATGAGACGCGTCTCTTAGAGGCGGGTCTCCAAAGGTATTTAACATTGTTCCATCATTGATATGCAAACATCGAAATTATTAATGTTCTGCAATCAGCACATTCAGCATTAGTGAAAATAAATCTGACTTAGAATTTTAAGTAGAATTCTTACACTTAGAATTTTCTTAGTTTTTAGGCTCCTAGTCTGATTGAGATTTGGTTACATTTACATGGTATCAAGGCCAGGTTGTGTGAATCCAAATCAAATCTAGATATCAGATTGCTCTAGAAAAATTCATATTTTCTAAAAAAATCGAATTCACATCACATTCTTCATAATGTCAAGTGTGATCAGATTTGAAGATCGTCTTGCAGGAGCAGACAACTTCACATCATGGAAATTTAGAATCATGATGATCCTTAAAGAGAATAAAATTAGACTCACTTGTGAGAGAAAATAAAAACGAACCAGAGGCTGATCCTGAGAAAACTCAATGGATTGAAAACAATGAAAAAGCCATGAAAATCTTAGTAGATGCAGTTAGGGATCTTATTGTGCCCAAAGAGAAGAGATTCAAACTAGAACCTTCCGGAAAGAAGGGGGTATTTGTGGGTTATAGTGAAACCTCCAAAGCCTATAGGATATTCATAACCGGGCAGAAACAAATTGAATTGAGCAGAGATGTCATCTTTGAAGAGGACATTGCATTCAAGAGGGCAAGAAGTTCTAGTGAGATAGATACCTATTCACCTAGAGCACCTGAAATGGAACCTGCTCCTGAGATTCAGAGGGAGCATCCTGAGGAAATGCCACATGAACTTCCTTCTACTTCAAATGAGAATACAAATGACAATGGCAGAAAGAGGCCACTTTGGGCTAGAAAGATGATCAAAGAAGCCGAGGATCATGCAGCACCCAAAGGAACGTTCAGGGAAAGTAAAAGACCCAAACGGTTCTCTAGCTATGTTGCTCTAATGAACAACATCATAAACTCAGAACCTATCAGTGTTACAGAAGCCTTCAGACATCAAGCATGGAAGGATGCAATGACGGAGGAATATCAGTCCATTCTAAAGAATGATGTATGGGATATAGTGCCTAGACCGAAAGAGAAATCTGTTGTCTCTTCCAAATGGCTCTTCAAAATCAAGCATGCTGCTGATGGCGATAGAAAAACATAAAGCACGTTTTGTGGCAAGAGGTTTTTCTCAAAAGGAAGGCATTGATTATGAAGAAACATTTGCACCTGTTGCCCGCTACACTTCGGTGAGAGCGTGTTAGCCATTGCTGCAGCTAAAGGCTGGAAGATCCATCAAATGGATGTGAAAACTGCCTTCTGAATGGAACCATTGAAGAGGAAGTCTATCTAGAACAGCCTGAAGGTTTTGTGATACATAAACCTGACTCACATGTGTGCAGACTGAAGAAAGCCCTCTATGGACTTAAATAGGCTCCCAGGGTCTGGTATGAAAGAATTGACAGCTATCTCTTGGGACTAGGATTTTCCAAGAATGATGCTGACTCCAATCTCTACTTCAAGGTAATCAAAGGTGATATGCTAATAATTATTTTATATGTTGATGACCTGCTGATTATAGGAGAAGATCACCTCATTGCTCAAGGAAAGCAGGATCTAATTTCTGAATTTGACATGAAAGACTTGGGCATTCTACACTACTTCCTAGGTTTGGAAGTATGGCAGAAATTAGAGGGCATTATTCTAAACCAAGGGAAGTATACTATTGATATTCTGAAGAGATTTGGAATGTTGGATTGTAGACCGATGTCTACACCTATGGAAACCAACCTTCACAAACTGAAAGAAGCAGCAGCAAAATCCAAGTGTGCAGATCCAACCCTTTATAGACAGATGATTGGATCCTTGATGTATCTAGTTAACACTAGACCTGATATTTGCTATGCAGTGAATGTTCTCAGCCAATTCATGTGTGAACCAAAGGAAATTCACCTAATGGCTGTGAAACATATTTTGAGATATCTTCAAGGCACTATTGGATATGGTCTTCTTTACAAAAATGACCAACTAGATCTACATGGGTACTCTGATTCAGATTGGGCTAGAAGTGTAACTGATCGAAAAAGCACATCGGGATGTTGCTTCAGTTTAGGATCGGCTATGATCTCCTAGATTTGCAGAAAACAGTCTTCAGTTGCACAGAGCTCAACAGAAGCTGAATACATTGCAGCCTCTATGGGAGCAAGAGAAGTAGTTTGGCTTCGTAAATTGCTTGTGGGACTCTTTGGTGATCCCTTGAATCCTACAATTATTCATTGTGATAAACAGAGTTGCATCAAACTCTCTGTAAATGCTATCTTCCATGATAGATCTAAGCACATTGAGATCCCCTATCATTATGTAAGAGATATGGTAGAACGGAAAGTGATCCAGTTGGAGTATGTTAGTGCAAATGATCAAACTGCAGACATTCTCACCAAGCCTCTCTCCCGAATCAAGGTAGAGCACTTCAGGAAGAAACTTGGTATGGTTGAAATGTAATTTGATATTTATGTCTGAAATTCAAATTGTTTATAAATTGTACTAATATATAAAGATGTTTAATGTGTAAACTCTTTTGTCATGTGTGTGACTCCATGACCTTATGGGCCTACTCCCCCTGTGTACATTATTGAAAGGTGACGATCTTTCTAATAATGAACACTTGTATTTGACATTGTAAAGTGACGACTCTACAATGATGAGTTGAACTATCATGATAGATATCATGTGACTTGATATCTGTGGACATGTCATGATAGTATCTCTTGGACACTTTTGATGAATATCACGGGACTTGATATCATTTGAAGATCATTGTGATCCTTAAGAGATAATCATGGTGGATAATTATATATCTGTGGATATGCCATGAATTATGGTAGACATCATGTGACTTGATGTCAGTGCACATACCATAATGAAGATGTGTTATGAAGAATGTCATGTGACTTGACAATATTGAGAAAACATATCATATCTTCGATATCACGTGTGAAGGTGATATCTCCACTTATTTGATTTGAAATATCTTCCCTAGCTAAGAGGGAGTGTTAATGGGATATAGCTTCGGTCAGATATAAATGATGATTGCTAAATAGCATCATCATCATTTATATGTGATCGAATTTAATCCTTAAACATATTTCTGGAAAATAAGTAAAACGAATTTATAAGCATGCATAAATTCGAAATAATAAAATGATGATCAAATTCTGCATTGAATAAAATCGGAACTCATATAATATATATCCGCCATGTATGTGAGGGCATATGTATTAAGTTTGTTAAACCGAGTGTTAGTCGGTTGTCTTTGAGACCCGCGCGCCCAAAGGGACACGTCCCATGAGCGGACGTGTCTCCACTTGTGGAGACACGTCCTCTCATGAGACGCGTCTCTTAGAGGCGGGTCTCCAAAGGTATTTAACATTGTTCCATCATTGATATGCAAACATCGAAATTATTAATGTTCTGCAATCAGCACATTCAGCATTAGTGAAAATAAATCTGACTTAGAATTTTAAGTAGAATTCTTACACTTAGAATTTTCTTAGTTTTTAGGCTTCTAGTCTGATTGAGATTTGGTTACATTGATAGGAGTAATTGATATGATTTTGGGAGTAAAAACCTGAGGTTGTGCTTGCTGGAACACAATCCCTAGTAGCCTTCTAAGGTTGGGATGAAACCCTTGACTTTAACTTGTTAATTGTTCCTTTCTAATTTGCATTTTTTGAATCAGAAAATTCCTCATGTTAACTCAACTTAGGATTGATTTTCTAGTGTGCCGCCAATTTTGGGAAATCAAAGAGGGTCACACATTGCCCTAGGCCACAGGCCACATAAATCGCCCATTTTGGAGGTGTTTTCTGCTTGCAGCAACCCTAGGCGCTGATCCAATAGGTTTGAGTTGTGTAGGCACTCATTGCTTAGGGCTAACAACAACAAGTTTAGACATGCAATTTTATCGCGCCATCAGTGAAGACACCATAAAGAATCTAGGGTATTTCAGGGGTATCAACAACAGGGTTGAACAACCATTGTCACACTGTTAGGGACAAACAACAGAGCATTGCACATCCAGTTCATCATTTGAGTAGTGGTAATTGGTGGAATCCTAACAACATCACATAAACTCATAAGTGATAGGCAGTAGTAACCAGATCCAAGCGAAGTTTGAGGAGCATCTACCCAGAGTGCCCCAAATTTAACTCAAAACTAGTCACCAAGGATATTCAAGGCTAGATCTCAGTGTATTCTGCCCAGAATAGAGCCTACCATTAGTTGATAGGAGGTTAAACCTGACTTTCAATTGTCAAGATTCAAATTAACCTTGTGTGCTCATATTTATTTGGTATTTAAGCCTTGAAACTACCCAGACTGAACTCTATTTTGAAAATTCTTGAATGAATGTTTTGTTCTATCAATGTAAAGGGTTTCAGTGAAATGATTTACTGAGCATGTCTGCTGTTATGTAATCAACATACATGTGTGGTTGTAAATAAATTTATTGGTGGTTTTCTTGTCAATTAAAGATACAAGCAAAATATTGGTTAGGGTTATTATAGTGGTATCAGAACCACTTTTTCAGCTACGCTGTGGGGTTGTGTGATGCGAATTCATGCAAAAAAGTGATTGAGAAATCAGGTACTGGAGAAGAAAAAGAGAAAGGAAGAAGCCATGGGTGAGAGAAATGAGGAAATCAACATCCAAGAGGTCATTATGAATGAAAATGGGGAGCTAGCCAGGAAATTGTCCACATTAAAGACATTAAAGTCATTAAAGTCATGACCATTGACAAAAGTGGCCACAAAGATAAAGGTGCTGAAATAGAGAAAGCTGAGGTTGACAAATTGAAATATGTTGAAGACAAAGAAGAGGAAGATATTGAATTTATTATGCTAGAGGAAGGCAAAGGAAGATAACAAGTTGGCTTTGGACGGTAGTATCGGGACTATGATTGTCTCATCCCCCTTTGAGTGTACATAATTTGTAGTGTTTGAATATGAAAATGCAGGTTGTAACCATTAATACAAATTTTCTACAACATCCTCTCTTTGTGCTTGCCCCTGCATATCCACAAATTCTACTTATAACACTTGCATGCCATTTCTTTTATCAATGCTTCCTTCTTTGCATTGCCTACTTTCCTACACGTTTCTTCCTGCAAGGTTGTGAGTGTAGCTTCCCTTCTTTCATTCCACCTTCTTCTATGCTCTAATTGCCTTGCACTTGAACCTACCTTCCATACCTATGCTTTTCCATACTTGAGTTATGAATCAGTCACCCTTTCTCTACGCATCCTTTTGCATGGGGAGCGACTACTCCATAGTGAGGGATTTGGCATGCTTCTGAATGAGCAACATTTTCACGCACAAAGCCATTTGACACAAAATCTTTCACTTGAATGATGTGAGAAACTTTCTAGGGGTTCAACAACTATGTTGTATGTCGAAATGGCAAATTGCAGCATGTAGCTATTTATAATGCTCTTCACAAATGCATTCGCCACATGGGTCCAAGTTGTATTCAACCATTGCAAATGCATGATTTTCTTGGTCTGTACTTGAACTTGGTGCTTTTTATTCCTTTGCTTCAACCACCATGTCAGCTCCTTCTCATGCCATTGTCTGATTTTATCACTTATAGGGATTTATTTTTGGATATACTTGTCCATCTTCTATGACCACCCACAATGGATATCTCATATGTATGATTGCAATCTGCTAAACTATGCTTAATAAGCAATGCACAGAGTCTAAGAGGGTCTTGGCAACGGAAAAAATTTGTTACCCATTTACCATGTGTAATGACTAATGGCTAAGTACTCAAGATCTCAAATGTTTTGGCATCCCTCCTTGTTTCACTAGAAGCATGTTGAGTTCTTCACCCCTCCTTTGCTCCATGTACTACTTATGACAAGTCCTAACTATCCACACATATCGAGAAATTGTATATAGTCTACAAGAGTATACATGGAATATATTACTCAAATCGATATTCAGTTTTCTTGCATATGTCTACATATATCTTCAATACATTATTAGGGTTATATATAGTTGCATATCCCCTAGTGCCACCACCTAAGCTTTGTATAGAATCACGCATAATCCAATTATAGTAGCATCGACTTGCTTATTGTTAAGTGCAAGTTGCATGTATGCTAAATTACATTATGTCCCTAAATACAGTCTATACATGATTATATTGAACTATATGCATTCATGCTTACAAAACCATGGGCTCTCAATCTATAGGTAGGTGCTATTTGTGGTGCTATAAACATAGGGTGCAATTGGGTACCAACAAATATTGTGAAGAGAGCCTAATTTTTAAGTGATGATGTTTGCAAGTATTTCATAACTCATAGTTGGGTTCTCAACAACTCCCAAGTAAAGACATAATTTAATTCACTTAATTGAAGATAAGGATTAAGCTAAGTGCAGCACAGTAAATTACCTTGTCTAAATATTTCTAACAACATTCTTAGTGTGATAGGGAGAAAGGGGATCTAGGGTCTAAATCACACCTTAGCCTATCTAACATTTAAGGACACAAAAGTGATCATAAGAGACCACTTGGCTACTATCCTCAATGGAAGAACCAGAATGTTTGATCAAGGTTTTGGTCCCTTTTTTGTGGTAGTGGGGTTGGATTTGATTTAGAAGTAATGTGTGTGATGTAATAGTGAACTAGGCTAATGATGCACCTACAACAAACTGATGGAATTACAAAAAAATGCAGAACTGAGACACAAAAACAGATTACGAGGAAGCAAAGTGCAGAGACAGAGGAACCTGGCATTCAAATCTGAGCTGAATCTGGCTGGTCAGGGGTGTGGGCGCCCTAGACTGGACATGCTGCTTTTTCAGATCTCTGAATAGGTCTATGTAGGTTACAGTCTGTAGGTCCTTCCTTCTGGGTTTCAGCTTCAGAACTTTGTTTGTCGATAAATAATTCACCGTGCCCTAATTTTCTGCAATAGGAGACTTGAATGTTTGGTCTTGCAATGAGGCCTTGAGTCTCTTTCCAAAATTGCTTCAGATTTGTCACTTGCACACAAGAAAGGAGAGAAAGGGTTGTGCCATATAGGGGCTTGCCTAAGTCAAACCCCGTTTTGGTGTTCCCACCTCCACAACGACTTTGATGATGTAAAGAGTGCTTACCCTCGGTCAGACAGAGGCAAAATGGATAAAACAAGTGATAAATTGACATGTGCTGCAACTTACCACTTCAGATCTAAGCTTCTTGATGTACTAAAGTCATTGTACTCATCTTATACAAGGAGAATTGGATGCTTGATTGAAGGTCTTGCAAGTGTTTGTACTCACAAAGCAAATGATTACAACAGACAATCTTACTCATAAAATTGATGCATTCCTAATCATGAAGCTTGGCTGAAATAATGCTGTAATAATTCTGCTTATTCTGTTCTTGACTACTTTTTAGGATGCTTTCTTGCTCCAAATTTCCATTAGGTGTTTAAAAGGTGAAAAAGACTTGTATTTATATGCATTTATTCATTTCTTGCAAGATTAATTATAAAATCCGATAAATAAATTTAATTTGTAAATATAAAAATGCCGACAAGAAAATATTTAAGTTTGGGCCAAAATAGGCTGGTCAAGGGTGTGGACATCCTAGACCAGACCTATTTTGGGGCTTTTGATGTCGTTAAATGAATATTTAATATAATTCCCAATTTTATTTTAATTTTTTCGAAAACGACATTAAGATGGGGCAAATTATAAGCACAATTAGGTCCGAGCACATGGGGGGAGCTAAACTTAGTGCGAAATTGTCAAGGGTGACAACTTACGACATTACACTTAGAAACAATAGGAACTACTTTAGCTACAATAAAGACACTCTGATGCAGAACTTAGTCTCTGCTCTGCTCGCCCTTGTTTTTTTTCTTTTAAAACATTTAGTATGTCTCAACAGACCTTTACTTTGTCTTGTCTGCTAATAAGATTTTTTAGCAAATTACCCTGCAACCATGCAGTCTTGGGAATCCCTCCAGTTATTACATGAAAGTGCACACCATGAAATGGAGCTGACTGAGAAATCTTAGTGTCCCTTGTCAAAGCTGCTCTTACCCTACAAAAATATGAACCTGTTCTTAACCTTCAGCAAACTCAACAGAGCAAACCTGATGCAAACTTGAACACAAATGATTTTAATTGGAATTCTGAATAAGCTTTTCTTTGGGTAGATGAGAGTTCAAATAGTAAATATTTAGATTTTATTTTAGCTTCTAGGAGGGGGGAATTTTGGGGATTCCTCGGGAAGTAGTAAAGATAAAAGAAAATTTGTGGTGCTTTAGGTGAGACTGCTCTAATGGAATGAATTTTGTGTACTGAGTAATTGAAGTAATAATTTTTTCTGGGTCTACATGATTGAAATTACTGTGCTTTCTATCCTCATAGCATTCTCTATCTGAATATGCAAGATTGTAGTCTTCTCAAGATGATGTCTCTTGATTGGAATAGGTTTCCTTTATGAAGATAATCTTGCATCTTCGGATAGAGAATGCTAAGTATAAAATTCCACCACCCAAAGCCCTTGTATTCATGCAGTCTTAATTGTTATGACTTATTTAAATAATATATGCATAAGTATTCAATATGAACTTTGTTGCACAAACTGAATGTTTCCAAACTTTTTTAATATGAACTAGATGTATGATGAGTATGATGTTCCAAATTGATAGAGTTTCTCCAATAGAAAGCTTAATCAGATTGCCTCTTTCTACATAGATAATTAGATCAAGTACAAAAAATCATGGAATAAAGTGCCAGTACAGCTGCTGTCACCATTTTTACTAATAATTTTGTTAATACATTCCTAATTAGTAATTGTCAATACACACTTCTATAATCAGTGGGTAATATGACAACCCATACACAATCTAATACAACTGCCCATGTAACCTACATCTTAGATTGATTTGTATCACTATAAAGCCTATTCAGAGAATGCCTGGATGTATTTTATAATCCATTCAATAACAGAAGTACAGTATTGAGGTTGGAATATATGGCTGATACATGCCTAATTAGTATTTGTCAATAAATGCTATTCTATAATCAGCGGGTAATATGATGGCATATACATGATTTAAGACAACTGCCCAAACTACATATATCTGAGATTGTTTTGTATCATTAAAAGCCCTATTCCGAGGATGCTTGGATGTATTTTATAATCCGTTCAAAAACAGAAGTACAGTATTGAGGTTGGAATTTATGGCTAATGTAATACTTTGATAGTTTTTCAACTATTGATGTGCAGTAACTGGTGAAGAGTTAGTAGTTGTAGCTTGTATTTAGAATATTTTTAACCTGCAGGCTGCAGCTTTCTGTTTCTGCCTTCAATTTTAATGTAGGTTTTTAGTATGTGACATGGATAATATTCTCTTTAGGTTGGGATGTTCATGCAAACTATTGTCTTAAAGTAACACAGACTAAGCATAGAGATTTTCTGCCAAAATATTATTTTATTGTAAGTCTTAGCCAAGCTCAAAGGAAGGATCATTTGACTCAAATATATAATTGAAATCCAATAAAATCATATGCATAGTATTCTAAAATAGAATTCAATTCGGGAAAGATTATTCCTATAACTGGAAGATACCAGGTGTTCTGCCTCTGCAAATCTCAATCCAAGTACTTGAACTGCAAATCTTATCCATGGCTATTGGGAGCGTTCAAAGCCCTTGAAATAACGGTAGATAAAACCTTTTAACTAATCATTTATCTTGTTCACTGTTAATTTACATTAATTATTGAATATGCCACATTAATTACAAAATGGAGTTAACTGATGTAGAAAGTTTTTGACAATGATTCATATATTTATCTAAAAATATGTTTATAATTTATGCCTTCTGACTGGTTTACATCTTATTATATACTTGTAAGGAGGACATGATCCAGATTCTATATTCAGGGCTTGATCTTTCAAATACAATGTCTTTAAGGGTACTAATAGGCGATACAATTATTTTTGCAGATTTACACATGGAGGAAATGGGAAAATCAGGCACAGTCAGATACTCATGAAAATATAACAGGTAAGTTTTGATTGGAAGAGTCGGATTTACATTTTTCTAGCATTTAATGTGTTGTAAAAAGATGTGCAAGTTGGTAATGATAACTGCAAATATACATTTCCCCTTGCTTATGCTATAATAAAGGAGGGAGCTTACAAAATTCAAAGATGTCTGCATGTCATGTGTGTGTGAGTGACTGACAAGAAGGCAAGAGTCTAGTTAAATTAGAAGTGCATCTGTTTGTTTGCTTTCTTTTGTATGTACAATATTTGTTAATACTCAAAAGGTAACACCTCTTCCATTTGATATTGACATACTCATTCTAGTAACTAGAAGGAATAGTTATTTTTCGAGAGTTCTAAACTCCTGAAGGTATTTGAAACTCAACCACACCTTAGTAGTATCTTAAAGGCATCAAAAGATAAAACCATAAAAGTTCAAACAAAGTGGATCTGAATTTTATGTCTTTATTCCAAGCATCTTGATCAAAATAGTTAACTTATTATCAGTGGTCAACTTACTACTATTAACTGTTAGTTTTAGGATCAGAAATTAAATAAGCAGATATAGAACAATTTTAAACAATTTGACACAGCATATACCCTGGGAAAACCCTCCAACTTGAGGGAGAAAAACCCAGGAACAATATATCTCCTATATATTGAATAATGGAAAGCAATTCGCTTTTACAATGAGGCCAAATACAAGGCCGAATCAATCAGCACCACACTTGATGCAATCTCCAACAATAATATTGAACTTCTTCAATGAATCAATCTGCTGAAAGTAATACTCGACTTCTTGCTAAAATACGAACTTGAACAAAGATGAATGAATATGAAATGATAGAGAGTGAATGCCTATATATACAATATGAAGATGACTTCTCCCAAGAGATGCCTCTCTACTTAAGAGGTCGGCCTCTTCAAGAGAAATGGTGCGATTCATCCTCCAAGATAAGTCGGCCTCATATTAGAACAATGTGTCCTTTAGAAAGGTGGCAAACATACACTTTATGTCGGCTTCTTTTGATAACAGATATAATTACAAATGAATAGAGGTGACTCTTCAATAATCAACCTCAATAAATAAATAGCCATAGGCTATATTTAATTTATTGTTTATTAAATAAATTGCCGCTGGAAGTATGAGGCCCGTGGCTATAACATCAACATTAACATCATACAATCAGATGGAACAAGATGAGAAGAAAACAATTTTTTTTCTATGCCTTCCCTGCTCTAATTCTTTATCACCGAAACTCCTTAAAAACCATAAATTTTATGCAAAATACAGTTACAAAATGTATCAAATGGTTTGCATTTTGAAAATAAAGGAATAGCATTAATAATTGGAGCAAAATAACACACTTGATTTTTTGAATAATATCATGGAGGATGTTTATCTTGCATGGGAAAGGAAAGAGGTTGCGCAATCAAAGGGTTCCAGGTGTGATAAGGAGAATGCTTGCACAACTAATGGAATACCTTATGCAGCAAGAAAGATACTTGCACAGCAAGACATTCACTTTGCACACCAAATTGATCTCTTATGCAGCCACTTGAAACCCTTGCATAGCAACAAAGAATATCTTGCATAGCAATCAGGATCTCTTGTGCAGCAATAGTAATGTCTTGTGCAACAACTAGGAATGTCTTGCACAACAACTAGGATCTCATAGTGTCATATGATTATAAATTACATACCTATATTAATATTTTACAAATTTTATCTGTGAAAAATATCGGCCCAAACCAATTTCTATTTTTATTTGAGACCACATGGATGTTGGAGTTGATCCCTCAACCCTACAACTACCAAGGATCACTTGTAATCAAACACCTATCACAAAAAAAAGAGAAATAACAAAGCTATGGAGGCCAAGAGCTGATTGATCCAAAAAAAATGAATCTTGTGCTTGGATAATGAAATTACAATAAAGAATCCTTATAAAAGGAAAAAACAAAAAGCAAAAAGCAACCCTAGAGAAACCCTAAGTGAGGATAAAAGAAAATCATGACATATGTTTTTATCCTTTGACTTGAGACACAAAAAAATACATGAACTGAAAATAAACAAATCAAATAGCCTAGTTTCAACCTTACAACTCCCAAGGACCACTTGCAATCAAACACTTGTCATAGAAAGAGAGAAATAACAAAGCTATGGAGGCCAAGAGTTGATTGATCCAAAAAAATCCAAGCTATGGAGGTCTCATGTAAGGCCCTACACTTGAAGGTGATAATGTCCCTCAAGAAAAGATCCAAGCACTAGTGATCTAGGTAGTAGAACAAAGTAGATAGTGTCCCTAGATCCCTTGTAGGGCCATGCACTTGAAGGTGATAAACTCCCTCAAGAAAAGATCCAAGCCCTAGTGGTTTAGGTAGTAGAAGAAAGTAGATAGTGAACCATTAGAGTCTTTGTATAAGCAATGATATCCCCTTTGTATCATGTATTACATGGGGCATTTGAAAATAAAGTGCTCTTCCATCTTTGCCTCTCTTTGGATATACTAGCCAAGATTGTCTTTGCTAGCAAGGTGGGGCATCTAAGGAATAGTGGAAAGGAGAGGATAGTTGATAAAGGATAGTGGAGGAATGAAGCTACCTTGATATGCCAAAATCGTTGATGTCCAATAGGACCAAAAGAGTAGAGGGCTAAATAGGGTATCTTATTTACCTAGAAGTAGAAGCACCCAAAGATTTGAGTCAATAAATGTGGAAAGTGCGCCTAAAAGAGATTCGAGACTTAAGGGACAAGCACCAAACTCAGCTTGGACAATGCATTGAGGGACTATTCACTTGCATCAAATCAAATGTTGTAGTGTGAGAGTTTGGACCCACTCGATTTGGGCCCCAATCAATGGACCTCAAGTTGGGATCCTATTGGTGCTCCAAATTGTACCTTGCAAGTCTAGAAGCCACACCTCAAAATCTAAACTCAGGGAACAAGATTGGTGGGACTCATGATCAAACCACACCTCAAAATCTAAACTCAGGGAACAATGATTGGTGGGACTCATGATCAAACAAGTAATTTGAGTCAATTGGGAAAAGTAGGCGACTCTTCTATACTTAAAGCTCTAATAGGCCAAGGAGGGTGTTCCTAGGGTTTTTAAATAGGACAATTAAAGAGAAATTATAATGTCCCCATTTTTCAAGCAATCATCTTGTGGAGGTACCTAGCCTATTTTACCCATAGGCTAAATTAGGAGTTATAAGGGAATACTATTAAATTAATTATTTTTAAAATTATCTAAATAAATTAAATCATGAATGTTACATCCCGATTTTATAGCTACTATTGCATAGGGCAATTGATTGTAATGTTTGAATCTTTATAGTGAATAAAACAATGATGTTTTTATTATCAATAATGGCGTTCTATTTAAATGATGGTTTCATTTGATTGATACTTCAATTGATGTAATTTTGAATGAATGTTGCATAGAATTATAGAATAATGTTATTCTAACTTGTGAGATGTTTTTACCTTTTTATGAGCATATGACTGCCGATGTCATGTCATGGTGCGCAGGTATGAAGACTGTTCCTCCGGACAGAGGAGAGACATCATTCGGGGAAGAACTTGGTCGGGTAAACAGTAACAATTACCAAATTGAGCATACACACACATACTATAGATTGAGTAAGCTAAGTCTGTTTGTCGAGATAACGGTAAGTCATCCATAGACTTGTCTAATTGACCTTAAGGTTCTGAATTCACTTCTTTGTGTTTAAGAGATGTGATTGTTTAAACGTTAGACTTGCTATACCATGACCCAAGTATGAATGATGTGAAAGTTGTGTTAATGATTGATTGGGAACACACATACATCTATACATTGTGAACACGTATTTATATGTACAGACATATCAATACATGTGTATGTTAAGCAGACGGATATGCTCATACACATGTGTCGACATGTATGTACGCATACATACGTATACACAGGTATATATACATGTACACAGTCCGCTTGATATCTGTGGTGAAAATAATATTTAATATTATTGCCTAGCAAATTTACATATATATTTATGTATAAATGTATATATTAAGGATGTGATAATATTTATGGATATTGACATAAATACATAAATACCTATGTAAATATATTATATATTTATATATTTAAAATATATGTATTAATATTAAGGTAATATTTACATATATGTAAATATATATAAATATCACGATGTAATGTTGGAAACTATATATATTTATATATTTAAAAATATTACACTTAATTGAAATACATATATAATAAAATATATAAACGTATGATATTGAAATGTAAATTATATAAATTTAAATAAAACACAATCCCGTGAAAACTCTTTGAATACATTTGAAGACTTCATTTTTTGAATCGCACCACTTTGTAAAATCTTACAATGAATAAATATCTCATTTTAAACTATATTGAACATTTGAAAAAAAAAGGGAAAATACGTTTAAATCATGAAATCGCGTGAGAAAGTCGCGCGCATGGAGAAAAACGCGTCTGAAGCGCGCGGGCAGAGAATAGGTCAATAAATAATGGCCAAAAACTATTCTTAAGGCGTCTGAAATGGCAACGTGGATTGTTGCAGGCTTGACCTATCATTTGAAAACAAATTTTTCAAATCATTTATATCAAATTAACCTAAAATCTGGAGAACGTCTTGAGCTGTCAAAATCCGCCATGTAAGTTGATTTATTCTGCAAATTGCTGTCATCTTAGAAGGTCGAATCATCTCCTTAATTCGCCACATTGCAAGTTTGAAATATTCTGTAGATGACTGGCATTTTTCTTACCTTCTTAATAGCAAATTAGTTGAGCAGGGACCCTATATAAAGGACGTTACTTCATTCTTCAAATCACGCCTTTTGCTAAATTCTGAGTTGAGCTTTTGTGTGCGAATTCATCTGAAGAACATTTCTTTTCTGATTATTTTACTGTGTGTGGGAGTAATTTCAGCTGTGAGAGTATTCATCATATGTGAGAGTATCATTGCATTATTCATTTCTGCCAGTCATCAATTTTGAGTTTAACATTAAAGGATAGAGATTATCCTTCATTCTGGTTTGAAAGTTCTCCGTCAATAACAAGAAGGCTGGAGATCTTTTGACTGAAGGAAAAAGGAGCTTCAGACTCAATCTAAATCACCAACTGCAGAAGAGTATTTTTATATATATATCAGGCAAGCTATTCATCTTCTTATTCCATTCTAATATACTTCTGAAGTTCAATAGGCATTCTATACGTTCATGCTATAGAAGAGTTTCTGGTCAAGGGTTGAATTCTTGTTTACTGAATGCACAAAGATAAGAATGTGATATTTTGTTCTATTCTTTAAATGCTTGCAAAGATTAGGAATTGCACTTAGAATTCATAATCAAAGATAAGGCTGTGGAATTTAAGTAATAGTATTGTATGTATGCATTGCTTGCATTAGTGTACAAACTACACTAGAAACCTAGATACATTATAAAGTGTTTGCTTAATATTAACTCCATAAGAAGAGTATATGTTTAAATAGGTACTAAATACTAGGACAGGAATGATAGCATCGAGACAAGTAACAATTCTTAGCTTAAGTCATTAAGGTTAACTTAGTGAAGCTTGTGTAACTCCTAGGCATTGATTTCCAGAAAAGGAGAGGACTTTGAGTTACTTGTTATGTTTATCATTTCTAGTAGTTTAGTGTGATGTAGGAGGTCTAGGGTACGCACTACCCCGGAAGGACTAACCTACGCATAGTATAAGAAAGCCTTAATGCAAATCGGCCCTGAGTAGTGTTTATGATAGATGACCTTCATTCGAAGTACTGAATGATAATACTTTGGCCAAAGTAGTGAAACGTACGACTGCCACGTAGATGTGAGTTAGTTGAGACTACACTGTCAGTTCATTGTGATCCGAGTACTAGATCGAGATTGTGAAATAGCAAGGTTCTAGTTGTGTAGGACACAGCACTATGTTCAGTTGGTAATCGTTAAAGGATACCCTACCAATCTCTTCTTCGAAGGGAGGGCCATCTATCTAACGATAGGTGTGCGGGGGACCGCATTATAAGTCCGTGGTTGGCGGAAAAGCGCCCGAGTGATGTTTCTCCTCTACAACAAGCGGCCGATGTACCAAGATTTGAAAGGACGATCTCTTGGACCTTCTTACTACTATTTGTTTTAAAGCTCATTGGAGCTATGATAGCTAAGGTATGTATTCTTGTTTCATGTATTGTGAAGTTATTATAATGAAATGGAATCTTTATGGTAAATTAATATGGCAACTTGTTCATGTTTTATCAATAAAGAAAAAGAAAAATTCTATTGCAATGACATGTTAACATGTTTACTTACTTATAGGATGTAATTTAAGGAAATTTTATTTTGCGCATGGGTTGGGTCTGTTACAATAAACTTTAGTTTAATTAATTTAATCAAAGTGACTTAAATAAAAGAATAAAATATTTTAAAGTCACTTTATTAAATATTTTTAAAGTGAGTTAAGTGAAATAAAATTATATTATAAAGTCACTTTAGGAAATATTAAAATATTCTTCTAGAAGCTTTATGGAGGTTATTTTGGATCTTTCTAGAAGGTCAAGGGTTTCTTTAAAAGGAGATGAGAGCTGATCATTTGGACATCTTGTTTTTGGTATTGTCTATCAAAAAATTTTGGAGAGTTTGTGTATTGCAGGTTCAGCTCTTTTGAGGATGAAACCCTTAGAGGAATAAGTGGATTGGATGAAAACCCAACTCCAGATTGAGAGGTGGATCCATCCAAGGTTCATCGTTGAGCATATTTGCAGGTTATTCATCATTTTGGGGCTTCAAGCAGTTAGGGTTTGAAATTTATTTGCAAATTGAAGACTTATATTTGCAAATCTGAGTTGTTAGCAGCCAAGAAAGGATTTGTTCATTGCAGATTTCTTCATTCTTCTTGGGCAGCTAGGGTTTGTGACAACTTGGGAGAGTTTTGTTGCCAAATATTTCCAAGTTATTTGTTGTTATCATTTTCTATTGCTGGGCGCTAGGGTTTTAACCTTTATTTTGGAGTTTTTGGCATTTTGGGCAGCCAAATCATTTTACAAAATTTTTCTGAAGTGGGACGACCTGGTTTGGCTATTTTTGGAGGCTTTTGGAAGTGGTTTCAGATCATTATTAGCTCCAAATTATTTTATGTATTTTTTGGTGACATGGGTATTGCATATTTTGAAGGTTTTCATCATTTTGCACCTAGGGTTTGAAAGGGGAAAGTGCAGATCCGAATTTCAGTGTGTTATTGCAGCTTCTTTCAAAGATTCATTGCATATTTAAATATTTTTCATTTTTGGGAGCAGCCGTACCTTCCACCTTTGGAAATCACCTTCATCATTGCTCAAGTGGTGCCATATTCCATATTTTGGGTGTTGAGACTTCATCTTTGAATCCGGGTATGATTGTACTGTGCATGAGGATAATATTTTATGTATTTCATTGTAATATTTAGTTCTGATTTTTATATCAAAATTATATCAGTTCTGAATTTTATTGTATATCCTCATTTATTTGGAGAAATAAGAGTCCTATTTGATAGTAGATTGCTTAGCTTTTATTGTATTATTATTATATGCAATTGTTTTACAAATATCAAATTGAAAAACATCAAACATCTCATCAAAAATTAAAGCAAACATTCAGTAAACCAGAACTCTTCAGTTGCATGCCAAGTGTTTGACAAAATGTCAAACCTCCAAAACTGAAAAATTCAGGGTAGAATAGGCAAGGGTTCTTACAGTGGTACTAGAGCATGCATGATTATTTATGTCAATTGCAAAAGTTTAGAAAGTATTCCATTGGGGATATTACAAGGGTATTAGAGCTTGGATCTTGCTAGCCTGTTGGGTTTGAAATGATAATTGATATTAGATCTTCGTTATTTACAAAGGAGATGAAAGCTCCTTAAATAATACAATACAGGACAATGTTTCTAAAAAGAAATAGACGTTAACAAAAGCAAAGAATAGAAAGTTACTACAAGCTAATTGAAGCAGACTAGTTTAACAAAAAGTAAACGACTGACTATCAAAAGGCTAAGATGACCATTAAAATACCCTCCCTTAATGGTCATTCTACTAACTACACCAAGCTTATCCTGGAATTTTACAAATTTGTCTGAATTGAGAGACTTGGTGAGAATGTCCGCAGTTTGATCCTCAGTTGGAACATATTGCAACATCACAGAGCCATCTTCAACAAGCTGTTTGATGAAGTGACATTGAAGCTCAACATGCTTGGTTCGCTCGTGAAAGACTGGATTCTTAGCAAGTTTGAGAACCCCTTGATTATTACAAAATTGGGGTGAAGGCCCTACTTGAGACATCTGCATGTCAACAAGCATCCTTCGAAGCCAAACTGCCTCACATGCTGCCTTAACTGTTCCCCAATACTCTACTTCGGTCGAGGAAATAGCAACTGCCTGTTGCTTCTTGCTTGTCCATGTAACTGCACCTGTATTGAGATTGAAAACATACCCAAAAGTGGACTTCCTGTCACCCATTGAACCTGCCCAATCTGAGTTTGTAAAGCCAACCAACCCAGGATCTTTGCATTTGCTATACAGAATGCCAAAGTTAGGTGTCCCTTTGACATATCACAATACTCGCTTTGTGGCAACCTAGTGTTTCGCCTTAGGAGCAGTCATGAAACGAGAAATGTAACTCACAACAAAACTGAGATTAGGTTTGGTGGCAGTAAGAGAGATGAGGCTTCCCACAAGTTGCCTGAACGCAGACTCATTTACCACTGGTGAGTTTGATTTGGCTGAAAGTTTTAACCCCTTCTCCATAGGAGTGGACAAGATTTTGCAATCTCCCATCCTGAATTTTTCAAGCAAACTCCTGGCATACTTCGACTGAGAAATGAAGATACTACCACCTATTTGCCAAACTTCTACACTAAGACAATAGTGTAGGAGACCCAAGTCCGTTATCTCAAACGCTTGACACAAATTTGACTTGATTTGTTCAATCAAATGTAACCTATTGCTAGTAATGATGATATCATCCACATAGATGACAAGAAGGATGATATCATTGCCAGTGTTCTTGACATACAAACTTGCATCTGAGGGCCTCCTGTGAAACCCCTGTGTAACCAGGTACTTATCAAACTTTAGGTACCATGCCTTGGGTGTCTGCTTGAGACCATAAAGAGCCTTCCGTAATCTGCATACCTTGTGCTCTTGTCTTGCAACCTTAAAACTAGGAGGCTGCATCATGTATACCTCTTCCTCCAAATCTCCATTAAGGAAGGCACTCTTCACGTCCATCTAGTGGACCTTCTAGCCAAACTGTGCTGCCATGGCTAGGACAAGTTGGATGGTGCTCTTCTTTACTGTGGGAGCAAAGGTTTCCTCATAATCAATACCTTCTCTCTGTGAGAACCCCTTAGCCACCAACGGAGCCTTGTATTTATCCAGTGTTCCATCAGCCTTGTATTTGACCTTGTAGACCCATTTGCAGCCAATGGGTTTCTTCCCTGGTGGAAGATCTAACATAACCCATGTGTTGTTCTTCAAAAGGCTATGATGATCATAATCCATAGCCTTTTCCCATTCAAGTTTACCCTTGGCCTTTGAATGCTGTTGGGGCTCATAAACACTATGAATGTTGGCCATAAGAGCAAAATTCACTGTGTTCTTTTTTCTCTTGCCTCTAACAAGCTCATCATCATGAACATCACCAATGAGCTTCGCCCACCACTTAGGATGAGGAGAAGAATTATCTTCCAAATCAGAATGAGCATCATCATGACTTGGGCTGCCTGGAATAATACCATCCATATTATTTTGAGGAAAATCTACGGAGACAAAATCTTGCCGAGGAGTTTCCACAATGTTAGAATCATTAGAGTCCCTCCCTGCTGGTAGAGGATCTGGTGTGGGAGATTCTACAATGTGTGAAGCATCAGAATCTCCCCCTTTAGGTGGAGCTACTGAAAGCTTAGCTCCCAAATCCTTGGTCTTTAGAGGTTGATCATTAGGATTGGAAGAAGGGAGCAAAAAGGGCCCACCTTCCTTATCAAACACAACATCCCTATTGAATGTCAAACAGTCAATAGCCACATCAATCAGCTGATAGGCCTTGTGATTGTCATTGTATCCTGTCAGCATCAACTTCTGGCTCTTGGAATCTAGTTTGGTTCTTTTGGCATCTGGAATCCAAACATATGCTATTGAACCAGAAACCCTGAGGTGGGTGATTTTTGGTTTCCTTCCAGACCATGCTTCCTCAGGGGTCATCTTCTTAACGGCATATGTGGGAGACCGGTTAAGAAGGTATATTGCAGTATACACTGCCCAACCCAAAATTTCTCGGGAACACTCTTGTTCTCCAACATACAACGGGCCATTTTTGTGATGGTACAATTCCTCCGCTCAACAACACCATTCTGTTGAGGGGTATAGGGTGTGGTAAGTTGGCATTTAATGTTGTGTTTTGCATAGAAGTCTGTGAATTGGTTAGAACAAAATTCACCCCCATTATTTGTTCTAAGAGTGATGATTTGACATCTAGACTCTTTTTCAACTAATGCTTTAAACTTTTGAAATTCATTAAATACTTGTGACTTTACTTTGAAAAAATACACCCACATTTTTTTGCTAAAATCATCAACAAACAGAAGGAAATACCTTGCACCAGTGACCGATGCAGTATTCATTGGTCCACAAATGTCTGCATGAACCAGTTGTAGGACCTTGGATGCTCTCCAAGACTTTCCATCTGAAAATGGAGTACGATGTTGCTTCCCTGCGTGGCAAGCTCCGCAAACACCATGTGTCTGCTGTTGAATCTCAAGTAAGCCTTCTACCAAATTCTCTTGAGCTAGCTGAGAGAGGTAGGCAATATTGAGATGCCCATACTACTGATGCCAAAGAGTGTTGATGGATGAACTCCTTGCAACTAGCGCATGCTTTAGAGGATCTCTAGTATTAAGCAGCGATACAAACCATGATCCTCGAACCCAATTGTCACAGTTTTCTTGGACTCCCTATCAACAATTCAACACTTGTGAGAATTGAAAATGATTTCCAACTCTGGACTGTGATGCATAATTTGATAGATAGAGAGCAGATTAAGCTCCATGCCTGGTACATAGTATACATTAAGAAATATTAAATTTCTTCCACTAAATGTGATTTGGACGTTGCCCTTGTCGACAACTGTATACTGTTCGCCACCACCAAAGATGACGGAATCAGAGCAAGCCATATATTCCGTGAACCAATCTCTCTTGTTTGTAAAATGTTGTAGAAACCCTTATTTCCCCTGTTCTCTGAATCTGACTGTTTTTGTTTGTTTTTGATGTATTTTGATTTTTTTGTGGTTTTTGCATGAATAAGAAAGAATGCGATTTTGCAAGAAATAGAAAATAAATTCTATAAAAATTATTCAACTCCAGAAATAACAGAATCTAATGCAAATACTGATGCCAGATTATCTATTTATCTTCTGGAATGATTACAAAGAAGATCCAGTAACATGCAATCAAAAAGGCAATGATTTATTATGAAAGAACCTGGTTTTTCTTGCAGCAATAAATGAACTTCTGGTAATGGTACGGCTGAGATGATTGACCATTTTCCCTTGCACTAGAAGGAAGAATCCACTGCTAAGGAAATATGCGCCCCTAGAAATGAAGTCTGTCTGCCAAGGATGAAGGCGTTTTGCTCTTGAAACAAAAGTACGGCCTTTCTTGAATGGTACGGCCAGGTACAGAAATGTACGGCCTGAACACAGCTGCAAACAATGAATAAAAGGTACGGCTCCCTCTGGAGTCTCCAGATCTGAAGGAATAGGTGCCTCAACTGTATAAGCCCTGCTGGATAAGTTGCTAATCAAAACCCCTGAATATTTCTTATCTGTGATGCTCTGTAATTTCTTCTGAATGAAGAAATCCCTCTGCCTGGCAATAAATCGGAAGTTATTTCACAACCTCTGAATTGCTTTCACTGGAGATGGCTCGTTCCCCAATGCTCTGAGACTGAAACCCTTGGCTTCCGTGCTCTGGACGAAACTTGATCAATTTTCAATAACTCAATAACATACTGGCTCGATTTTCAATGCAAATGCCTTATACTTTTGAAAAGTGCGAATTCCTTAAAAATAGGGATCATTAAAACAATTCGACTTATTATTTTAATTCTTTCAATAGTCTCTGATCAAATTTTTATTTTAAAATATAATCGCCAATTTGGCCCCTTCCATGATGGGCGACCCCTTCATCAGTCCACTTAAGTTATAATATTAAAATATTATAACTTTATAACATATGCTCCAAAAATAATCAATATTTAATTAATCAATTAAATATTAATATCTCCCTCGAAAAGAGTCCGATTCACGAACCGTCTGAAGCTGGTGACTAAGTGGATGATTCTGCACCTGATCAATCCATATTGCTAAAAATAGCAGGGGTGCCTCGCTGCGTGCCAAATACTGCTAAAAATAGCAACTCAGGCTAGAAGTGTCCGAATGAGCCCGAACGAAAGCCAACTGATCAAATACTGACAACTGAAGCTGAGCCAAGCTCCATCAAGACCCTCTATCCAACCTATCAGCCTATGAGGGTCGCATAATAGGCTAATCCGTGCTCTGAGAGATGTCAACTAGAAGGGGACATGACAGTCCGCCCTCCTGAAATTGCTTGTCCTCAAGCAATCTCAACTCCGGATGCTGCAGAATATCCTCGCTCTCCCATGTAGCATCCTCCACCCGAGGCAAATCTCTCATTTCACTAGATATTCCACGATAGTCCTCCTACTTTTGTCTCTCTCGTACTCGGGGATGGGCTCGGTACTAAAATCAACTTTCCCTCATCATCTAGGGAGGTAGAAGTGCCAGGCGGTACCACCGGTGTCCCAAGCGCCTTCTTGAGGCGTGATACATGAAAAACATTGTGTACCCTGCTCTCTGCCGGAAGCTCAAGCTCATAAGCCACCTCTCCAACTCGCCTCAGGATCCTGAAAGGACCGTAATATCGTGGCTTAAGCTTCTGACCCATTCTTCCTAAGAGTGGACTGACGATAGGGCTGCAGCATAAGATAAACCATGTCACCCACCTCAAAATGCCTCTCTTTCTCTTCTGATCCGCATACAGCTTTTGCTGATTTTGTGCCTTGGCGATATTTTCCTTGAGAGCCCTAATAGTATCCTATTCTCCTGCAACAAGTCTCCACACTCGGCACTCTACTGTCACTAGTAGCAAATCCAGAAAACTCGGCGCCTCATAACCGTACAATGCCATGAAAGGTGACATCTGAATGGTCATATGGAATGTCGTGTTGTAACAATACTCACACAAATGAATCCATTTGACCCACGCCTTCTACGCCCCGCAATATAATTTTTGAGGTAACCTTCCACCCACTTATTCACTATCTCCGTCTGCCCATCTGCTCGGGTGATAACGGTGCTCGTAAGCTCGGTCCCACAAAGTCTGAATACCTCCTGCCGAAGTGACTCAAGAACCGACTATCCCTGTCGCTCACGATGCTCTGAGGCAACCCATGTAGTCTGAATACCTCACGGAAAAAGACCTCTGCTACCTGTGTAGCTGTGTAGGTAGTGGTAATCGGAAAGAAGTGGGCATACTTCGTTAGCCGATCCACAACTACATATATGCAATCTCGCCCTTGGGCTTTAGGCAAGCCCGCAATAAAGTCCATCGACAGACATTCCCACTTCCTGTTAGGAATCGGAAGTGCCTGCAATAATCCTGCCGGGTACGTGTTCTCCTGCTTGTTCTGCTGACAAATAGGGCACTCACGCACGTATTGAAGAACATCTGCCTTAGGTCCTTTCCATGTGAATCTCTCCCGAATTTGTTTATAGGTTTTGAAATACCCGGGATGTCCTGCAGTAGGTACATCATGAAAGGCTCGCATGACAATGTTCTTCACCTCTGAACCTGGGATCAAATATATCCTGTTCTTGTAAATGATCAAGTCATTCACAAGCGTGTACCTGGTATCAATCGTCGATCCCTCAATAATGCTGGAGGCCCAAGTATCCTTGGCATACTCTGCCACAATCATATGCCTCCAATCCTCTGAAATGTGAACCATAGAGCTCAAATATGGCCTGCGTGAAAGAGCATCAGCTACTACATTCTGGGTTTCTTTGATATAAGAGATATCAAAGTCATATGCCTGTAATTTGCTCACCCACTTCTGCTGACGATCATTGAGATCTCGCTGCCCCAAGAAGTGTCTCAAACTGTTATGATCAGTTTTGATGCAAAATTTGCTGCCAACAAGATACTGCCTAAATTTTGCTAAGGCATGCATAATAGCGAGCATCTCCTTATCGTAAATGTTGTAAAGTCTCTCTGGCCCTCTGAGTTTACGGCTCTCATATACAATAGGGTGCTTGTCTTGCATAAGCACCGCTCCAATGCCCTCACCTGATGCATCGCACTGAAGCTCAAAAGGCTTCGAAAAGTCTGGTAGTGCCAATACAGGGCATGTAGTCATCAACTCCTTAAATCTCATAAAACATTCCTGTGCCTCAGGAGTCCAACAAAATGCTCCTTTTTTCAATAAATCTGTCATAGGAGCTGCATGTCGTGAATAACCATTCACGAACCTGCGGTAAAACCCACACAAACCTAGAAATCCTCGTAACTGTGTCAGGTTTGCCGGTGTAGGCCAATCAATAATAGCGCGGATCTTTTCAGGATCCATCCGCACTCCCCCTGCACTGATAATGTGACCCAAATATAACAATTCGGTCATCCCCAAATCACACTTGGATTCCTTGGTGTACAAGGACTCCCTCTCCAGAATACTCAACACAGTCTCCAAGTGAGCCAAATGCTCCTGCCAAGTTCTGCTGTAAATAAGGATATCATCGAAGAAGACCAATACGAATCTCCTCAGCAGTGAATGAAAAACCCTGTTCATCGTGGACTGAAATGTAGCTGGCGCATTAGTGAGCCCAAATGGCATCACTACAAACTCGAAGTGCCCACAATGACAACGGAAGGCAGTCTTCTCTATGTCCTGCTCACGAACCCTGATCTGATGATACCCTGACCTTAAGTCAATTTTAGTGAAGTAACATGCACCATGGAGCTCATCAATAAGCTCGTCTATACGAGGTATCGGGTACCTGTTTTTGATAGTCCTCTTATTCAGGACTCTGTAGTCAATGCACATGCGTAAGGTTCCATCCTTCTTCTTTACCAAAACAACCGAAGAAGTGAATGGTGATTTGCTAGGTCGAATGTGACCCATAGCAAGTAACTCCTTGATCGTTTTCTCGATCTCATCTTTCAGCCGCTTGGGATGTCTATAGGGCGTAATCATAACGGGCTTAGCGCCCTCCTCAAGCTCAATAATATGCTCAATGCCCCTATTTGGAGGTCTCCCTGGTGGAATATCACTGAATACCTTATCATGCTTTATTCTCAACTGCTGTATGTCGGGATGATATTCAGTCTTCTGCTGTCCCTCCTGTATAGGTGCTAATGTGCACTCGGCAGCCCACTCTACCATGTCATGTCGCATGAGCCTCTCCATCCGACGAAAAGAAATTGTTTTGATGTTGCTGTCCCGAATTGCTTTTAGGATATGTGTCTTCCCGTCAACATCAAAACGGATCTCCATGTCCTTGAGACGAAGAGTGACTTCCCCAAGTGAATGAAGCCACTTCATGCCCAAGACCAAATCAATATCTCCCATGTTAACTACATAGTAATCAGCCTTGAACTCATAATTGTTCAAGCGTAAAGGGAGATCCTTAATCATGCGCTCACACCTAAGAGTGTAACCATCGGCCACCTTAACCCTAATGCCTTCGAACTCCTCAGTGATGAGTCCGCGTTTCTCAACAAATCTAGCATCTATGAAATTGTGTGTGGCTCCTGTATCGAAAAGGGTAATGACCCTTTGTCCTGCCAACACTCCACGAATCCTGAATGAGCCCTCCTGTTGAATGCTAGATAGGCGTGCCTCCTGTATCTGAAGCTCTGACTCAGTCTCTGCCTTAGGCTCTGAAGCCTCTGACTCTGACTCCTCAGAACTCTCCTGCTGTTCGGAATTCTCTGACTCCGAATCCTCATAATACGCCCACATCACTCGATTTGCCTTGCCCTTAGGCCTCAAAGGACAATCGTGATTAGCGTCGTAGGGACCTTTGCAGTAGAAGCAAAGCTTCTTCTTGCGTAAATCGTTAAGGGCCTCTCGATCCAAAGGTGGTGCTGTTGATTTACCCTTCGAATTGTTCTTAGAATCTGATTTTTCTTTGTTAAAATCAGACTTCTCTCTGTTTCTGTTAAAGCCCTTATTGTCCCTGAAAGAAGAAGAACCTCTGGAGTTGAATCTACTGGACGGTGCTGCCAACTCCATACTACGTGCCTTCTTCATCGCTTCCTGTAATGAAGGAGGATCAAAGGCTTTGATCCAACCTCTCAATGGCTTTGTCAAACCCTCCATAAAGAGCACTACAAGACGCCTCTCTGAAATATTCAGAACCATAACTGATAACTTTTGAAAGTCACCAATATACGACTCCAAACTACCACTCTGTCTCAACTGAGCCAAGTCTCTAAAGTAGGATTCTGGATCCTTCCTATCAAACCGCTCCACCAACCTGTCCACAAACTCCTGATATGATGTGATCCTGTCATGCTGTAGCGTCACCATATCGTGGTGCCACCAGTCATAAGCCACTCCCTCAAGATGCAGTGTCGCATATCTGATAGCATCTCTCTCAGCCATCGGGCGCAATGTGAGAAATGTGTCTAGCTTACTAATCCATGCCTGGGCTGTCACTTTACCACTACCATCGAACATCGCTAGATTGAGCCTGTTCGTAGCATGCTTCAGATCATTATTCTGGTATCTAGGTCTCCAATCCTGTCGACCTCTGTGGTGTTCTCTCCTCTGTGTAACAAATCTGTCAAAGGAAATCCTCTCTCTGACATCAGGTGGTACTAACTCCCACTCCTCGTTCGCTGCCATGAGTGTATCTGCGAACAACTCCTCGTGCTCCTCACCTGCAATAGCCTCATCGGGCTCCTGTCTCGCGAAAGTAGGCCTAGTGGGCCTATCTGCTGTCCGTGAAACAGTCCTGGGTGCTCTCCAAGATCTTGCATCACTCCTGTTTTCCTCACGCTGAGGTGACGGTCTCCTCTGTGTACCCAACCTCTGGATGGCTACTGTCAACTGCTGTAGCACATCGTTGGACTGCCATTGACCTGCTCGTAAGTCTCTGAGAGTGTCTAAAACCTTTGCATCGTCCTGATCTCTGGGATTATGAGGAATCTCTGTTCTAGGAATATCTGTTCTATCACCCATGTTTTCCGGCTGCCGGATCGAACCCTGTTGCCTGTCAATCAAGGCTCGTCTGCGTGTGTAATACCTGTGAGACCCAATCTGTTGTGGCTGCATAAGACTGCTAAACCCTCAGGATGGCAGGATTTAGCTCTGATACCACTGTAGAAACCCTTGTTTCCCCTGTTCTCTGAATCTGATTGTTTTTGTTTGTTTTTGATGTATTTTGATTTTTTTGTGGTTTTTGCATGAATAAGAAAGAATGCGATTTTGCAAGAAATAGAAAATAAATTCTATAAAAATTATTCAACTCCGGAAATAACAGAATCTAATGCAAATACTGATGCCAGATTATCTATTTATCTTCTGGAATGATTACAAAGAAGATCCAGTAACATGCAATCAAAAAGGCAATGATTTATTATGAAAGAACCTGGTTTTTCTTGCAGCAATAAATGAACTTCTGGTAATGGTACGGCTGAGATGATTGACCACTTTCCCTTGCGCCAGAAGGAAGAATCCACTGCTAAGGAAATATGCGCCCCTGGAAATGAAGTCTGTCTGCCAAGGATGAAGGCGTTTTGCTCTGGAAACAAAAGTACGGCCTTTCTTGAATGGTACGGCCAGGTACAGAAATGTACGGCCTGAACACAACTGCAAACAATGAATAAAAGGTACGGCTCCCTCTGGAGTCTCCAGATCTGAAGGAATAGGTGCCTCAACTGTATAAGCCCTGCTGGATAAGTTGCTAATCAAAACCCCTGAATATTTCTTATCTGTGATGCTCTGTAATTTCTTCTGAATGAAGAAATCCCTCTGCCTGGCATTAAATCGGAAGTTATTTCACAACCTCTGAATTGCTTTCACTAGAGATGGCTCGTTTCCCAATGCTCTGAGACTGAAACCCTTGGCTTTCGTGCTCTGGACGAAACTTGATCAATTTTCAATAACTCAATAACATACTGGCTCGATTTTCAATGCAAATGCCTTATACTCTTGAAAAGTGCGAATTCCTTAAAAATAGGGATCATTAAAAGAATTCGACTTATTATTTTAATTCTTTCAATAGTCTCTGATCAAATTTTTATTTTAAAATATAATGCCAATTTGGCCCCTTCCATGATGGGCGACCCCTTCATCAGTCCACTTAAGTTATAATATTAAAATATTATAACTTTATAACATATGCTCCAAAAATAATCAATATTTAATTAATCAATTAAATATTAATATCTCCCTCGAAAAGAGTCCGATTCACGAACCGTCTGAAGTTGGTGACTAAGTGGATGATTCTGCACCTGATCAATCCATACTGCTAAAAAATACTGCTAAAAATAGCAACTCAGGCTAGAAGTGTCCGAATGAGCCCGAACGAAAGCCAACTGATCAAATACTGACAACTGAAGCTGAGCCAAGCTCCATCAAGACCCTCTATCCAACCTATCAGCCTACGAGGGTCGCATAATAGGCTAATCCTGTGCTCTGAGAGATGTCAACTAGAAGGGGACATGACAAATGTCGAGAGGCTTCAGAATTGATGTACCATGCAGATGATTTGACACGATCTGCTGGTCATTTGGCCATCAATGCATAAGAGGTAGACGACTGGCCAAATTGCATAGATGCCATTCTGTGTTTAGCTGGTACGAGTCCCAAAACAGCTTAAAGAACTATGACGAGCAGCAAAACTTGTTATAGAATTTTTTTTCAAAAAACTCTTAAAAAATCCCTTCAAATCCGACATGAATTTGTAGGAACCCTTGCCAGCAAGAATTTTGTAGAAAAGTTTTCAAATAATTTTGAAAACCCACAAACCGCG
The DNA here is from genome assembly GCA_007258455.2 of Sequoia sempervirens. NCBI lineage: Eukaryota > Viridiplantae > Streptophyta > Pinopsida > Cupressales > Cupressaceae > Sequoia > Sequoia sempervirens. Next base: position 1,230,546,012 of record VDFB02271358.1, on the reverse strand, counting down.
AAGAAGACGATTTTCAAGAAAATTGTGAAAGAGAGTAGAAGATTTTGCACAAATCCGTGAAAATCATAGAGGTAGCCATAGAAGACCCGCCACATTGCACAAAACTCAAGATTTTTACTAAATCGCATAGGTCATAGGAAGGGTTTTCAGCCTGCAATAAAACATGTTTTGAAGCAGACCACAAACCTGCGAAATTTCCAGGGTCGCCCACCTAAAATCGTCTCTTAGAAAAAAAATGCGTCAAAAAGAACCAGTCGCGTGAAATATTGTAGAAATCCCATCAAAAATGGCAAAAGAAAGCCTTCGATTAGCAAAAGAGTCACACACGCCCAAATAGGAGAGGAAAAACGTGAATTGTTTTTCCAAAAAACTGTTGAAAAATGGTTGTGATTTTTAACGGAATACCATTCGCGATTTTACAAGCAGATAAGTCACGATTTTACTGGTAAGAAATCCGCGATTTTTCACTAGAAAACCCTTAAGAAGTACTGCAAAACCCTTGATTTTAAGAAAAATCAACTCAATTTTTAAAAAAAATTTCTTCAATTTAAAAAAAAAATCAGCTAAAAAATTGAGCCTAAGCTCTGATACTATGAAATGATAATTGATATTAGATCTTCGTTATTTACAAAGGAGATGAAAGCTCCTTAAATAATACAATACAGGATGACGTTTCTAAAAAGAAAGACGTTAACAAAAGTAAAGAAGAGAAAGTTACTAAAAGCTAACTAAAGTAGACCAGTTTAACAGAAAGTAGACTATTGACTAACAAAAGGATAAGATGACCATTAAACAATACAATAATACTTTAATAGGGTTGTGTTATTCAAAAAATTTTAGAGTTATAACAATGAAGTCCAGTAGTGATATTGTAATGGCCAACCCCATTCTGAAATTAACCTTTCCAAGTGTGATGATTTTTTTCGTTTGTCTTCTCATTTTGATAGATTTTCAATTTTATCAAACTTAACACAACATCATGGATTTATTGAACCACACAGTCAAGTACATGCATGAATGATATTTGTAAGATTCTACAACAAATCTGACTTCACCTTAATCTGATTTAGCAATGTAAGGATGCACAAAAATTTATATCAGATTGCTACATGCTTAGAAATGTAAGATAAGCCTGTACATTAGCAATGATGGGCTGATTCGAACTAGATGACTGCCCAAAGTTTGATTTGCAAACTTCTACAACTTCAAAATAGACTACTAAGCACAGAGAGTGATAACTAAGTTTCTTGATAAGCTACAACAATATATTTGAGACTTGTACCTGACCAAAAATAATACCCAAAGTGCCTAGATTTCGCCTAATAGAGAATATTCAGAAATTACACAACTTAGAAATCACTATAGCAATTGAAATAATTTAATAAGTGGCTAGAGACCAGAAACTTGGAAGTAAGTGCAAAAATGCATTAACAACAGTTGTTGTAAGTGTTAAGACTTTGCCAGGATAACCACGATGAACTTCAAAACTCCCCAATCACCTTCACAAGGCAACAAACATGTTAAATCTCCCACATATGACTTCAGCAAGCTGGAAAGCCTTGAAAGGGAGTCACGTCCTAGTTAAGGAGGCAACAATTTAAACACCAGGACACACACGCCCTCCCAGAAATGCTTCATAATGTCTTTAACAGCCAAAATGCCTCTGAAGATGCTCTCACAATGGTCTAGCGCCATATTTCCAATCACCACTATAGTATTTCAGTCTAGGGATCCCATGACTGGAAGAGAAATTAAACTTCTGGCCTTTGAATAGCAAACTCGATCCAAACAATGTGTCCACAGTACTCAAGAAACTTCGACTAGTTCATGTAGACCCTGAGAAGCCAGATGTCAACCCTTCATCTCAATACAACTCTATGCTTATCATTGCAACAACTTCTCAACTATGCCAATCTCAGAATAAATATAACCAGATTCACCCAAGAAGTAGATAGTCGCCTAGCTACAAACCCCTTTATCAAAGCAACTGGAATAAAGATACAAACGATATACTTCAATTTTTGCCATTGAAAGTGACCTACATAATTGCAATAATGCTTCTATAGAAAGCCTGAATGAATTTCTCCACAAATCTAGCTAGGGTAGATAGTTTCACTACCAAAACTGGTGCCAAAGATGAGGGTTTCCGTCCTCAACCAGCTACAAACAATAAACTGGAAACAATCCAGCAGAGTCTCCTTAATTTGCCAAATCCATCATAACCAAATGAGAGCCACAAAGTAGATTAAATAGAAGTGGAGGGAGAAATTAGGGCAACCTCCAGTTTCAATCCTTTTCCCTCCAAAAACCTTTTAATATTTTTGCTTTATGCTTTAAAAAATTATCAAATAATCCTCAAAGGGGCGTCTTGCTCAAAAGGAAACTATTTTACCTTATTTAGCCTTCTAAAACAAAGTCAAGTTATCTAATTAGGCACCAAGGTACTTTTCGGTGACCACCTACCGCCTCACTTAAGTTATAAAGTTATTTTATTAAACATAACTTAAACGACTTATAAAAGCTAATATTAAATAATCCAACTTTAGGCTCGCCAATGCCACCATAGAAATAACATTGTTAAGGACACTAAGAGTCTGAGACCAGTTTCTCGAAATAGACTTACTATAAATAGCAACTGCTGAAAATAGTAAGTGCTCACCAAATAACAAACTGGCCAAAACATTAAAGTTCGTCGGACAACTCCAACATACTGCCAAAGCAAGAAACCCTACATCGCACTGCCGCCTGGACCAGTTACTATATATAGTATTTACTAAAGATAGTGAGTGAGAACCACACTAGCCCAAAGGAGGACATCGAAAATGGGGACATTACAGTCCGCCCTTCCCAAAGATTGCTTGTCCTCAAGCAATGCCAAAACATTCCTGCAACCAACAATTTGATCAACATTCAATCCAACAATGATCCCAGGGTCCCAAGTCAACCTAGGAGATTTGTAGCACCATTTGCTCACAACACTGTCCTGCAGGGTACCAACACAAGAGACCTCCTAAAACCCTCCTGTAATAAGTGTAATCAAATACTGTATAGACACCATCAACTCCTCAAAAGAGTGCCCCTTGAGAGAACCAAACTGTTGTGCCACAGGAGTAAACTCTAGAAGGTTAACACTGTGTCTCTCATTCCAAACGGTAGTTGAACTACAACATAGTGTGATTGCCGGGTTCCAAGTGAGTCTCTAAAAGGAACCACCATGCTGACGTTGCGCCACACTGATCATAGCTGTTAAACCAATGTGCCCAAACTGCACTCTCCTATCCTGGACCTCCAAAGAGTAAAAATCATCAAAGCCCATATTGAAAAACTTGAAAGGACTGAAGTCAATCTCATGAAATATATCCTACCAAGGCAACTCAGAGAAGTTTGCGTCAACAAACTCTCTGCCAATCACAATTTGGGTCAACATGAGAAACACCCTGCTCAACCATAAGAAATAAACCCTGTCATGACACCTCATGATACCCCAAGTAAGGAGTAAGTCAATCACTGCCATATTTTTGAAATCTTCCAACCAGGAAATTCCTATGTTGACGCAAACCGAAATCATAACATCAACACTCAACCTCCAAGTGTCAAAAGAATAGTCCCGAACACACCAACACACCCAAACCACTGTGATCAATACAACATCATCTGAAATAATGCATATCAATTCCATGATGTAATTGTAGTGAGCATCACTCACCAGAGTGGAAACAATAAATGGGTAAATTGTGTCCAGAAATATACTCACAGCCAGCTGCCCCAAAGCTTGCCCAAACTCAAAATCAGTTTGCTCATCAAAAGGTCATCATAACCAACAAAAGAAAGTGAGGGCAGCGGTACTCAAATTGAAATCCCACTGAAAACATAGGAGAGATGAGTATGGAGGTAGCAATAGAATCATCTCCAAGGATCAAATCATCATTGCCATCCAGGCTCAACCATGAACTACTCAACTGCTGAATTGAAAAAACCATCCAACTCATCTGCGGATCTGAATCCGAAGTCATATGCAAGCTGATTGGAAAGTGGGCAGCGATACTAATACTAGAAGTTGACCCACTACAATCCTAAGACAACACTTCATAATTGGAAATTGCATCGGGGTCCCAAGTCTTGTAACCCAATCCACTCTCATCACTGGAATTAATTAGGTCTCCGTCATTCAATTCGAAAAGTGGATTATCATGAGTGAAATCAGCATCCCATTCAAATAGCGGATTATCAAACAACTAATGATTATCCTCAACTCCAAAATCAAACCAATCCTCTTGCTGATCCAAACTTTTATTTTCTGATTTTTTAGAACAATGTGCAAGATCATACTCCTCCTGAATACAATCAAACTCCTCTTTTACCTATTCTATCTCCCTTGCCCTTTCTCTGCTTTCCTTCTCCCTAAACTGTTGAGTCTCATAGAGCTGATCATTAGCCTCAAGAAGTGCCACTTGGACACTTTCCAAAGCAAGCTTTGTGGAATTAAGCTCGATGTGAGCTCACTAACCTCTTCCCTCAACTACTTAGACATTGACAAGGTTTCATCTGCAAACTTGGTGGCTATATCTCTATCATGCATCATGTGTATGTAAGCAGTTTTAAATTCTTCCATAGAGCTCTTCAATGTATGTAAATAAGAAAATGAGAGATTAAGCTCACTTTGTCCCATTGATGCATTTTGAATTAATTTTTCCACATGCATATGTTTGCTGTCCAAACTAGATAAAATGTGCACCTCATTTTCAGTGGATACCAAGAATTGTCCCTTCCAATCGTGATCAAACATGGGTAACGAACTGCTGTTATGTTGCATGCAAAAATTAGAACTATTATACCTGTTATCAAAGTCTCCATGGCTGTCCCAAATTACTTGTGCCTCTTCCTAATCATCCTCAAAAGAAGATTGTGAATCCAAACCAACAAGGCTGCTAGGTCCTTGCTTAAGATCAGCTTCATGCAAGGGGAAATCAGATTTGTTCTCAAGTTCAAGAACAACATCATCAATGTCTCCTGTGCCATCATCCTTGCATAATTGTGGAGTTGAAGTGGGAACAACACTATGGTCAAAAGAAAATTCGTCCCAAACAGGTTCCTTGTCATTCTTAGGTGCCATCACACCCAGATCCCATGTATTAAGAGGCTGATTGCTATTTTCACTATTCTCCTCCTGTGATGTTGCCCCTTTGAATAAATCATTCTCCAACTCATCACTATACATGTCAGCACAAGAATCTCTCTCCATAAACTAGTCCTGGAAGTCAAAACCAAAACTACCTATGACTTCATCATTGTAAGCATCTTTGTTCGCTGTTTTGGAAGCCTCATCTATGTTTCCTTCAACAATACTATCATCCAAAGGTGTGTTATTGATCTCAACGTTGCCAACCATGGTACTAGTGTCTACAGTTTCACTGGATAGCTCTAGAGATGAATTATAGGCTGCTGTCATGTCCTTTCCCTCATACACAATCTCACCAATGGTAGCCACATGTGTGCCAAAGAGGTCATCCTAAGTTCCTGCCATACTTTCTCTGTGTGCTAGCTCTGCTGTATTGCACACATCCTCGAAATGAGCAGATGCATGCACCATCATAGAATCACCTTGAGGTTCTCCCTCAATAACCAAGAAGGGCTTCGACCTCTCTTCGCATTGTTTGAATACTCTGTTGACCAACTCATAAGCAGCAGTAGAGACATCCCGTTCTTTCCTCAAAATAGGTATCAACATACATACGAGGAGCTGGGGAATAGTATCATAATCATCAATGATAAGGGTCATAATGGTTTGCATGAAAGAAAAAACAGCTTCTCCATAATCCTCACTGATGGATACTATGAAATAATGAAACATCTGGATAATAAAATTTTCACATTCTAAATCAATCAAAAGATATTAAGATTTGAATCTCACCATCACTTCTAGCATCTTAACCCTTCTACCAAAGGAAGGGCCTTGGTAATTAGGTAGCCCATGAAAACTCTCAACAATCAGCTGTAGAACCTCCTTCATTTTGCCTTCTCCATAGGGAATCTTAGGATCTGCAATTCTGATGAACTCACTAAGACAGCTGGTGACTAGAAGTCTCACCTTTTTATTCTGATGCCCCATAAACATTGGCTTATCCGAAGAGCACCGTGGGAGTCATGGCCCATCGCAACAACTGAGAAGGTAAATTGTTAACCATGTATAAACACCTTTCGATCTCCTCCAATGTGCTAATAAGACCTTCATTTGACTACGGTAGGTGTTTAAGTTTCTTACCTACATTTAAGAGTGTTTTGCTCAACTCTTTTTCACTCAGTGATGCCATGATTTGCATCTGAAACTCCACCATTGAGCTTCCCAACAGGCTAGCAGAATGCTTTGTGCTCTGATACTATTGTAATAGCCAACCCCGTTCTGAAATTAACCTTTCTAGGTGTGTGACAATTTTTTCGTTTGTTTTCTCAGTTTGATAGATTTTCAATTTTATCAAACTTAACACAACATCATGGATTTATTGAACCACACAGTCAGGTACATGCATGGATGATATTTGCAAGATTTGACAAAAAATATGACTTCACCTTAATTTGATTTAGCAATATAAGGGTGCACAGAACTTTATATCAGATTGCTACCTACTCAAAAATGTAAGATAGGCCTGTACATTAGCAACAATGGGCTGATTCGAACTAGATGACTGTCTAGAGTTTGATTTGTAGACTTTTACAACTTCAAAATAGACTACTGAGCACAGAGAGTGATAACTAAGTTTCCTGATAAGCTACAACAGTATGTTTGAGACTTGTACATGACCATAAATAATACCCAAAGGGCCCAGATTTCCCCTAACAGAGAATATTCAGAAATTACACAACTCAGAAATGACTACAACAATTGAAATAAGTGGCTAGAGACCAAAAATTTGGAAGTGCAAAAACGCATTAACAACAGTTGTTGTAAGTGTTCAGACTTTGTCAGGATAATCACGATGAGCTTTGGGACTCCCCAATCACCCTTCACAAGGCAACAAACACGTTAAATCTCCCATGTATGACTTCAGCAAGCTGGAAAGCCTTGAAGGGGAGTCACGTCCTAGTCAAGGAGGCAGTGATTGAAACATAAGGACACACACGCCCTCCCAGAAATGCTTCAGAATGTCTTTAACAGCCAAAACGCCTCTGAAGATGCTCTCACAATGGTCAAACACCAAAGTTCTAATCACCATAGTAGTATTTCAGTCCAAGGATCCCACGACTGGAAGAGAAATTAAACTTCTGGCCTTTGAATAGCAAACTCGACCCAAACAATGTGTCCTCAGTACTGAAGAAACTTCAACCAGTTCATGTAGACCCTGAGAAGCTAGACGTCAACCCTTCATCTCAATACAATCCTACGCCTATCATTGCAACAACTTCTCAAGTATGCCAAACTCAGAATAAATATAACCAGATTCACCCAAAAAGTAGATAGTTGCCTAGCTACAAACCCTTTATCAAACCAATTGGAATAAAGGTACAACGATATACTTCAATTTTTGCCACTGAAAGTGACTTGCAAAATTGCAATAATGCTCCTATAGAAAGCTTGAATGATTTCCTCCACAAATCCAGCTAGGGTAGATAGTTTCACTATTGAAACTGGTGCCAAAGATGAGGGTTTCCATCCTCAACCAGCTACAAACAATAAACTGGAAACAATCTAGCATAGTCTCCTTAAGTTGCCAAATCCATCATAACCTAATGAGAGCCAAAAGGCAGATTAAATAGAAGTGGAGGGAGAAATTAGGGCAACCTCCAATTTGAATCCTTTTCCCTCCAAATACCTTTTAATATTTTTGCTTTATACTTTAAAAGATTATCAAATAATCCTCAAAGAGGTGTCCTACTCAAAAGGAAACTATTTTACCTTATTTAGCCTTCTAAAACAACGTCAAGTTATCTCATTAGGCACCAAGGTACTTTTCGATGACCACCTACCCCCTCACTTAAGTTATAAAGTTATTTTATTAAAAATAACTTAAGTGACTTATAAAAGCGAATAGTAAATAACCCAACCTTAGGCTCTCCAATGCCACCATAGAAATAACACTACACTGCTGAGGACACTAAGAGTTCGAGACCAGTTTCCTGAAATAGACTTACTATAAATAGAAATTGCTAAAAATAGTAAGTGCTCACCAAATAACAAACTGGCCAAAACATTAAAGCTCGTCGGACAACTCCAACATACTGTCCAAACAGGAAACCCTACACTGCACTGCCACCCATACTAGTTACTAAATATAGCACTTACTAAAATAGTGAGTCAAAACCACACTAACCCAAAGGAGGACATCGAAAATGGGGACATTACAAGTACCAACTGAAAGAAAATCATGGAGCCTCTCAACGAAGAAGAAGTTTTTTGAGAAGTTTATATAAATCATAAAGTATTGGGAGCAGAGTTTCACACTTAGATTTCATGGACATTAAGATAAATTATGATAAGAGATTGCAAAGGAAAAAGGAAAATTTGTGTTGGAAGCTTTACATTGCAAGTATGAATCTTGAAAACCCATCTCAATCAAAAAAAGTTCTTCGTACTTTGGAGGAAGTTGAAACTTGTTTAAAAATGATTGGTCAATCACCCTCTCACATAATGAATCTAGTAGTGAGTCCATCAATGTATGCCTTGGTTAAGTTAGAGCTATTGAGACATTCAGATGATGAGGTTAATTTGATGGTTACTTCATGTTGGAGTGATGAGAATCTCAGTACCTAAAGCTCCTTACAATGATAACACATTGAAAGAGGTAATTCAGCTGATGGTGGATAGTTTTCGGGCTATTGATGATATCGCATGTCCTCACTTTCCTAGAAGGTTTGCTATATTGAAACTTTTGCAAAAACCAGATTGAATAATATTATGTTGGATTGGGGGCTGAATGATTTGATTGACATAATGTTTCTCAACTTCTTTGACATAGTCAGGAAAGAACATACCGATAATGTTATTGCAGCCATGCAAAGCATCATGGTTTTAACTATTTATGAAAGTGATGATGTGCCACAATCACTTCTTTTGATTCTATTGACTAATAGGAAGAAGGACTTAGCTAAACGGGTGATTGTTCGGTGTGAGAAGAAGCTTAAACCTATCTTGGAGCAGGTAAATGAAGAGGAGTTTATAGGTGTAAGAAGCTACCCCTTTTTGTATACAATTTTTTCAATTTTCACCAAATGATTGGTTCAGGCTACTACCGTGTTCTGGATTGAACTCACTCAGGTTTGCACCCAATTTTCTGAACTAATTCATCAATTAGTTATTCCAAGCATTTCGGCAAACAGTTTACCAATCCATTGTTTTGTACTCTTTAAAATGAGACGAACTGTTTTCTTTTTCCTGTCTTGATGATATTTTGTATGCAGTTTGCAATTCAAACATTTCTAGAATTACTCATAAATCCAATTACAGGAACCGATATATTCAAGCATCATCATATAACTTGCTTGTACAAAGTAAGCTCAGCAAATTCAATTTTCAACCCAGAAATTTATTAATTAATAATAGAACATAGCTTGTTCAGAATTTCATTACATTGAAACATTTAGTTGCTATTAGATTGCTGACCTATAGCATTGCTCCACACCAAAGCGGCCAGAATATGAAGAGTCCATTGCGAACTGAGACAATTAAATGCGGCTGCTATCTTCCAAGACTCCCAACCTCTCTCCAACAACGATGACTCTGATAAATAATTTGAACTGGCTGTTTCAATCTTCACCTTATCTGTTATCGGAACCTTAATAAGGAGAATCGACCCTCTCATAAGCTAATACTCTTGTGTTGATTTTCACTGACAAGGGGCTCATCATTATTACTTCACGTCTCCTTTCTTTAACCATAGTAGCGGCTAATATTACGATGAAATCACAGGAGGATGAATGGGGTTACTTTTCCATGATATCTTTATTGCCACCGTTTTCTTTATCATTCACGAATCTTCCTCAACAATTACAAAATACGATTCCTTCCTTAATACTAGCAGTGATATTAATTGAAGCTTATAATTTTAAATATGCGAATGCTTTTAATTGAAACCACGATTCATCAAAACATGACACGGAAGCACCAATTGACACCGTGAAAATGGTTTCTTTAAATAATTGACATTTTAATAAGCTCATTCCACCTTGGACTTCTGTTGACTGCTTTGTAAGCTAATGCTGGCTAGCTTAGAGACGACCTTAAGACAATACATCGCTTCTTCATTAAACACGGCTCTTAAGAAATATACCCAATACTAAAATTGATAACGCCTCCTTTACAAATTGGCACGGCTCCTTTTTGGAAATCTCATATGACGTGACTTATTTGAAGACCTTTCATATGACATAAGCATATCTCTTCAAACATTTCCTACACAATCCATTCTTGCCATAAGAAGACGAACAAATACTCTTGTATTTGCAGCTTCAATTGATATTAAGGCTTCCACGATGTCTAATGCTAGCCGTTCTAATAACAAGATGTTGTTATTGGCTCTAAATCAACTCTCCAATAATCACGTTTTTCCTTTAGTGTGTGGCGGCAGATATTAATGAACAATGATTCACCCAGTATACTATTGATTCCATTACCTTTTCTTCTTAGTGTGGCTCTATTCTTGAATTTTTCCCATTAGCGTCCCCTATACTCTCCAAAAGATTCAAACTCTATGAATATCTGTTGCTGCTAAGAAGAGGACAACTTCTTTAGGATATTCAAATCTCCTATTTAACTGGGTGGTTCCTGTTGTGACCTTTTCACACATCGCCCCATTCAAGATGGGGACCCCCTAATTTTTGCTCCGTTTCGGTCTTTTGGCTTGGGGTTTTTTCCTCTCTCTCTCGCTCTGTCTCCTTTTGGTGTCCGTCTTCCGGGGGTTGTGTCGTCTTTGAGCTTAAACGTGGAAATATTGGCCAAGTTTAAAATTAGGGTTTCATCATTTTTGGTCAATTCAAGGTCAAGTAAAGCGAGAAAATTGAAAATTGAACTTAACGATATTGTCAGCAGACATCCAGCAGGCTTCCAGCCAAGTTTCATCAGATTCCAAGGTACTTACTATTTTTAGTAAGTGTGAAATTCAGGGCGATTTGTCAGCTATTTTGAGATTCCGATCATCACACGGCATTCAGAGTATACCAGGCTGCTTGCATGCCAAATTTGAGCAAAAACGGATAACTTACTATTTTTAGCAGTCCGGCTTCCAGGGCTAATTTCAGGGTCCAGATGCAGAGATTTTCTTTGCATGTCTGGATATTCCTTCAGGTTTTTCGGGGCCTTCGCGACGATGTAACATGCAATGAGACGACTACTTTCATTCACCTTCCGAGGCTATTTTAGGGTTTGCATGTCGAGCTTTTCTTTGCATGTCAGGTGATTCTTGATGGGTTTTTCGAGAGCTTCGCGATGGTATGACATGCAAATGAGGATTCTCCGCTAAGGAACTTGCTATTTTTTAGCGTGTGTCTCTGGCGGTCGCTTCAGTTCAAAGGATCGCAGTCGGCTGCCACCGGCGAGAAAACGGAGATCTTTTGATACATTCAGCGCGAATTAGGGTTTCGGCGAGACCTAAAATAGGCATCAAAGTCAAAATCTTCGAAACCGATGTAAACCATCAGCGTACCGGCGTTCTTCAAGCTATTCGGTGAAATTTCAAGTCAAACGGAGCACTTACTATTTATAGTAAGTCAAATTGGAAACATGCTAAAAATAGTAAATCAGCTGCATGCGTCAGTGTCAGCCAGCAGGCCACGTGGTGAGGATCGCCTCATTCGAATTTCACGTCGATCGGAGCTTAGGAGCTATCAGAATCAAGAGCTTACTATTTATAGTAAGCCACCTTCAAAAACAGGCTATAAATAGCAAGGTGACTAAAAGTGGCAGTGTCGACAAGTTGATAAAGGCATGAGGAGGCTATGTTTAAAATTTCAGGCCATTCCGAGCTTCAGAAGTCCAAATTCAGAGAATTTACTATAAATAGCAGGGCACGTAGGCTGGCGAGGATGATGAAAATTTTGTCTAAGTCTGGAACTTCGTCTGGCAGGCATGGAGAAATGCGCCCATCTCAGCTAGAGGCATAAGATTTTTCTAAGTGTGAGTTTATCCACCACCCAGGGCAAAATGCGCCCAAGGCAGGAAAGTCAAAGAAAGTCAATGAAATTTCATCCTGCTCAGGGGTCCAAATGCGCCCAAAATGAAAGAAGGAAAGTTGAAAAATTTTCTAAGTATGAAAAATCCGCCTCATCCCTCAGAATGCGCCCAAAATGCAAGTTCATCCTGCAAGCAAGGCAAAATGCGCCCAAGGTGAAAGAAAGTCAACAAGGTCAAACATTTTCATCCTTCTCCAAGGCCAAAATGCGCCCAAACTGGGCCATGTCAAGACAAAACGTGGAAGGTGAAGAGTCACCCAAGGATGTTGGAGAGTTCATCCACCAGCAGGGGTGAAATGCGCCCAAGGTTGCAAGGGGTCAACAAAAAGTCAAAGTTTTTATCCTTCATCACATGCAAAATGCGCCCAACTTGCAAGCTTGTCCTCCTCACCCTCCTAAATGCGCCCAAATGAGCTCACATGAAGACAAAAAACGGAAGTTGAAAAGTCACATGAAGGCATTTGCAAGTTCGTCCTCCTCCTACAAGGAAATGCGCCCATGTTTGAATGGTAAATGGTAAATACAAGGGGTAAATAAGGTGAAAAGTGTTACCTAGCATGGTGAAGGCTTGTACGTTATCCTCCTCCACACTTAAAATGCGCCCAAGGGGAGTTAAGTGTGAAGTATGCGCCAAATGTGGGGGAGTTATAAGGTGTTAGAAAATATTTACTAGGCGTTGGAATTTCCTCTCGAAGTGTGATATGCGCCTAAGGTTATAGGTGTTGGAGATTTTTTTTCCTAAGGCGTTGGAAGTGTTAAGTGTGAAGTGTGCGCCTAGAGCAAGGGAGTTATAAGGCGTGGAAAATATTTCAAGGTGTTGAGAGTTAAAATAAAGTGTGCGCCTAGGGAGTTATATGGTGATTTTAAAAAAAATCTTATAGGCGTTGAAATGTTTTGAAGTATGCTAGGCGCCTCAGGGAGAAAATAAAATGTTTGCTAAGTGTTGAAAAAAATCTCTAAGGCGTTGGGCTTTTGAATAAATATTTTCCAAGTATGGAGTAAAAAGCAAATGAAGTGAGGCGTGCCGGGAATATAAAATTTTCCAAATGAAGTTGATAGAAATTTCTCTTCACTGGCAAATGAAATAAAATTTTTTCTAAGGCAAGTTCTCAAAATGTGATTTAAATATTTTCTAAGGCAAAATTATTTTCCTTAGAAAATACGCCTAGAGCTCCAAGTTGATGAAATTTCTCAGAGCGCGAACGACTTTTCTCAGTGATAAAATCCAGAGATGATGATATTGCAAGGAGATTTAATTTTCTTCAAGAAGTCAGGGCAACACAGAGTGATCACAGGCGAAGAACGAGTTTAAATGATGTAAATAATATTTTTCTAAGGTTAAAAATTCGAAAAATTAAATGAACCCGTTCGTTGGGTACCCATGGATTCGAGGTGTTCTAACGAAAATTTGCTTCTGGGTACTGGACGTTCGTGATGATGAATGAATTTCTAAATCTTTCAAGCTTCGCCAACACTTTTTCAGTGAAGAATTTAATCAGTGCTTGAATTGTGAATTTTCCTAAGGGAGAATTTTAAATTTTCTAAGGCAAAAATGAATAAAATAAGTTTTCAGATGAATTTTCTTCGAATGATGAATCTGAAAAAGAGGTTGCCTAGATAAGTTTGTTTAAATTCTTCGAGGATGAATTTTCCAGAGCAGATGATGAAGTTAAAATTTCGAATTCAAGTGAATGAGCTCCGGTGGTGGATTCAAAATGAGTGAATTTAAATTTAATTTTGAAACAAATTCAAAGGCAGTCAAAGTCAAGTTTCTAGAAGAATAATATTCCCGGCGACTGGAGACAAGTGTCAGAAACACCAGAGAGGGAAAATTCGAATTCTTGAAGTGGAGTAGTGGAGTTTAATGGCACTGGCTAAAATAACGTCTTCTAGAATTCGAATTTTAGCTATAAAATGAGCAAGTTTTTCACTTGTTTTCACAGCTGGAAAAGTCGAACTTGCTCTGAGAGTGAACTCTTGCAGTGAACTGTTGCTTGGAGAATTTAAAATCTGAATGTTGCTGGGTTGAGAAAGGGCGCCTTTAGTTCTTGAAGTTTGAATTTTGCTTGGAGTGCAAGTTCTTGAAGAGGTGCGCCTTTGCTTGCTTTGCTGAAAGTCAAAGGTGCGCCATTGCTGAAGAAAGGTAGCCATTGCTGACTACTAAGGTGTTTGCTGCAATTTGAAGTTGCTTGAAAAAGGTACGGCTTTGTGGCTGAAATTTGATTTGCTTGAATTATAGAAGCTTAAAAAGGTACGCCATTGCTGAAAGATTGAAAAGTACGGCCTTGCTGGCATTGAAGTTTGAAGTCTGATTTGATTAAGTTTGGTTGAAGTTGCCTGTGGGCGCCTTGTATTGAGTTGAAACATTGATAACTTTAAAAGTACGGACTTGCAAGATTGCTGATTACTGATACAAAGACATAGAAATTAAAATTGCTGGTTGTGAAGTAAAATCATCAGAGTTCACTTAGAAATCTGTTCTAAGTGTCGGAATTTGAACTTATTCAAGAGAAGAAGCTGAGGTTTGCAAACACGAAAGATATTGCAGCTTCTAAAATTCGACTGCAGCCCCTATCATGCCTTATTTTATTAAATTCAATTGCTGATGAATGTTTGTTATGTTGCAGATGGCTGAAGCGAGGACAACCGGAAAAGACAATGGTGCCTCCAGACAAGCTGTGATCAAGAAGCTCAGCAAAACATTCACGCCGGAGACGAAGTTTATTTCAAAGCTGGGCAAGTTGACGGATACGAACTTGGGCTCTGTCAACCTGGAAACATTCAAGAGCAATTGAATTGGAAGTCATCGGGCGTCGTCACTTCGCACAACATCGTCGAAGTGGGTTATATGCAGCAGCTGGTTTTCCGCCCTATTCAGTGTTCGGAGTTGATTATGGAGTGCGCCAACTGCTACGAGAAAGAACACCGGTCGATCACGACACCAGATGGCCAAGTGCTTGCCAATCTTACTCCGGCGGCCATTGGTGAAGCTTTTGGGATCCCGGTGCATAGAAACATGATCTACAAGTCCAGGGAGCGAGCGGAGCGTATGTATGCTTCTGCTTTTGAGCGATGCATGGATACAATTAATACTCACTGGATGAGCACTCCGAAGCCTTCAAGAACGAAGTTGCCGAAACAGATCATAGCAGAGGACCTGAAACAGGAGTATTGTGATCTTATCATGTTGCTGAGCAGGGTTGGTGGTTGCCCACAGTCTTACATTTTTGAGCCTTGGATGTTTTATTACATCAACCTGGTGTTAGAAGGCAAGGATTATGTCAATTGGGCTGAGATGATTAGTGACAATATACATGAGCAGCTCCTGAGTTTGCGGAGGACTAAAACGTTCTACATGAGCTCCTATCTTGTTTACATGTTGGCACGGATGACGAGGTACAGAGGAATTTCTTACAAGGAACCCATCGGTTGTGGCTCCCACCAGTTCAAAATTCATGAGGCGTGTACGCAGTTACACCTTTCGAGCACAACCCATTATAAGCGTGTCAACGATTCATTCACCATGTACATCACGAGGCGCCGGAGAGTTACAGTGCAGAAATCTCTAGAAATGCACAGGAGCTGATTGAGAGGTATGGGTGCTGGTTTATTCAATTTCCGAGATTTTCATACATTAGGCTGCAAGGTTTCTCGTCATACCCTTATAGGCTGCCTAAGTACCCAACAGATAAAATAATAATGCTAGAGATAGCTAGACAGTTGCTGGCCTTTGACAAAATCCAGAAGAAAAAGAAGAAAGGAGGGATAGAGTTTCCAATTGTGATGGGCAACTCGGATGAGGTTTGTCCTTCGATACAGGCAGCTAGGGAAGCTGAGAGTGAGCTTCAATTTTATCATTTCTCATATCACACGAGTAGACAACACTATGACCCACACCATAACATCAACTGGGTGTTGTCAGAGGAATTCAAACACAAGGCCACCATTGAGGATTACTGGGCTGATGCAGTTGATGAGATTGAAGTGAGGGAAGAGAATGTTCTCTAGGTTGCCGATTACTCTGATCAGGGAGTGTGAGGTAGTTCCAGTTCCGGACCAGGTCAGCGAAGATATGGATGTTGTTCATCCAGACTATGCAGCAGTTCGAGATACTCCACTTCCACCTGTGGATTGGTCAGAGCCCGAGGTTGCTGATTTGGATACTCTATCCATCCCGGTTATGACATTCACCAGGGCATGGGTTGATAGAAAGGTGAACAGATTGAAAAGTAGGTCAATTGCTTTGACTTACAACTTGATGGGAGATCACAGGACCCACCGGGAAGAAAGAAGCACATCACAAAGGGAGAGTCGACCCGAGCCCCCGAGTCCACAGGCGGTACCTGGAGAACCACGTTCTCCAAGCACATACAGGAGTCTTTTGTTTTGCTGATGAGAGAATTGCATTGAATCGGTGATCTGAGTGATATTCGGCCTCCCAGAAGGGAGTCAATTGGGAGTGCTGCTGTACCATTAGGGTTGATCGCGGAGATCAGAGGATGATAGAGGGACTATTACTGACCCTCGGTTTCAAGCAGGAGTTAAGCGGCCATGAACGATGGCGATGATGATATAATGTCAGGTGACACTCAGCCACTTGAGGACGATGAGCCTCGCCAGAATGAGGAAGAGGTGGAACAGGTTAGAGAGGTAGAGGCACAGGAGCAGCAGCCCTTCGATATACTATATGAGGTGCCCGATTGGCTAAAGGATAGAATGAGAAGAAGCCCGAGTGAGGAGATTGATCCAGCAGTTGAGATGGAAGAGTTCTTGGAACCGGATCAGTGCTCCTCCACCAAGAAGAAGGCAAGAAAATTTTCAAGATCTCCACTGATGAGGATGGCTCTCGTACTCTTCACGTAGCAGTCCCACGAGTCGAGTGTGACCGGAGTGAAGCAGCTCCTGAAAACTATGTGGTCACCACTCTTGACTTGGGACGCCCTACTGGTGCACAGATCGTTGAGGAGTGTGATAACTCCTTCCTTGCCCTCAAGGATAGATTATTCAAGAAAGAAGGGAAATATAAGAAGTTGAAACGAGAACATAAGGTTAGTTGGATATGTACAGCAGTTGTCTCGTTCTCGAGGGCAGGATGTACCAGTGATAGAGCCTCCAGCAGATATTCCTAGAGAGTCGATGCGGCTTTAGTAGAGTTGGGGAGGATGGCACGGGGGCATAAATGGGTCACGTGAGTTAATGCTGGAGACAGAGAAATTTATGGAGGACCTTGCCTTTGCCTTCTCACAGCCTCTTCTATTTTGACACGGATGGATGCGGATCATGCTTGGGGCGATGCTTCCATCTATCGTGAGTAAGGTGATCCAGCGCCTTGAGGTGTTGAGGCATGTGCCATTGCAGTTGCTGATTGATGGAGGTGTCATTCAGGCGAATGACCGATATGATTTCTCTCGGTGGTATTCTTCGGCTATCACAGGGCGTGGCTTCTTCGATGCAGCACAGGCGGATTCAGCCAGGATACATAAGGCTATGGCCAACATCATAGATGGAGTTCAGAACACTTTCGAGGCCATCTTTGCTAGGCGGCTGAGTCCAGAGGAGATAAGTTTTGATAATTTGAGGGGTTTGCTGGTTCCCTTCTTCGCAGATGTTAAGACCTTTGTACAGGATGACTTTGAGAATATTGCTACATTCTCCACTGATCGAGAACACTGAGGACTCATTAAGCTTGAGAAAAATCTTGTACAAAACACGAGCATTCACGTCAGATAGAGTTTGCTTGATTGTGTTCCTGATTTCAGCTCGGAGGCTGAGGCCCGTACCTTGATTTGTTGAGTTGGCAATTAGAGAGAAGGCAAATGGGAACAGATCTACTGGACGAGATCTTCTAGAAGACTGAATATGGAGCATTTATTGCATTTTTCTATTTTTGGGAGTGAGTGGGAATCTTTGATTCATTTAATGTACCACTCCCTATTCTGGCAGTTTTTAGGGTTAGGGCTGAGGTGGCACGATTCTGGCCACTCTATTAATTGTAACCCTAGCCGTCCTTTGGGACTTGGCTAGCTATAAAAGGGGGAGTCCCCCTCATTTGTAAGGCATTAGAATTAGAAATTAGAGATCAGAGATTAGATCAGAGCTAGAATTGAGATAGAGTTAGAGCTAGATTGTAGAGCATTTTTGCATAATTTGGAGAAGAGAGAAAGTTTTCCCTTTGAAAACTTTTGAAGAGATTGTTGTGTAACACATTTTATGATAATAGATCTTTTCATTGATGATGGAATTCGTCTTGTCATGAAATGCTAGCAAGGTTTCTTCTTCCTTTCGTATCCAAGTAGCTTAATTCATGTAGTAGCTTACTTTGGGTGTGTGTTTTATTGAGATAGCTTCGCTTTTATTCCATACCACTAGCGGCTTGTTGATGATAAGTCCGCCTTGTGTGGTCAACTGGACATTATCTTGTGTTTAACTTCGGTTGTGGTTTACATACTTATATGCGTTGTTCTGATGGTGTATGTATGTTAAACTATAACTTGAATACCTTTTGCTATCCCCTTTGAAGATTGCACCGATTTTGCTGAGGCTGTCCGACGGAGGCTAGGCGAAATCTGGTTGAAGACTATTGAAACGAAGCCCCATATACCCTGCATTTAGAATAGAGTTCAAATTTCTTAGGCCCTTTCCCTTTTACTTTCCGCACTTTCTGATTAGTTTTAGGAAAAGAACCACATTGCCAAATCATACACATGAGAATCCCCTTCAAAACCATACATTAGCTGCTAACTGCAAGAAATCTGGACAATTGTGTAAGTCCCCTCGTACGAACACAGCAATACACATCAACCAAACTGGGTCTATTCGCACTAAAGGAACCTTGGAGTTGAACATGCGAACTTTCTCGCAATCTTAGCGCATGGAATACTTTGATCAAGAGAGAACGGAGTAGCCCAAACTATTTTGTTCTTCGGCTGATTGGTGAGGTCACAAAAATCGCATCAATAGTTCCCTCCAATTAAATAAATTGGTGGTAATTTGAAGCTGTATCCTTCAGTAATATCGTCTCCTTCAATGACTAGATAGAGCCTTTTCTTTATGAAGCCCGACTATTCTTTTCAGCTTCCAGTGTGGTAGAAATTATTCGGCCTTTGCACAGACTTCCCAATTCTTATTGGTGTACATGAAATAATCCTGAATTCCTCAAACCAGAAATAACTTGAAAATTCAACAACATCCGATATCAAACAGTAATATTGGAAATTTTATTAAAATTTCAATCTTCAATTATATTCAAATCCCAATACAATTAATTATCAAAACTTCCAGCACTAACAATTATACTCATGCATGAAACCTGGATGGTTTCACGTACAATCAGCCAGGGCAGATCTTTCACTGCCGAAGCCAATTTTCTTTTGAAGGTCGCCCCACCTCAGAAAGGCTGTGAACTACGTTCACCAATAAAGACCTGTTCCAAAATCCCAAAATCCAGCCTGCTGCAACAAAGCTTCCAACAATCGTTTATTCTTTTCACTTCGTAACTCCTCCTGGTGTCTTTTTGAATTCCTTTTTTTTTCCCTTTAATTCATTTGAGAAGTCACTTTTTTAAAAGTAACTTAATTTATTTGGATTTTCATAACTTAAGTTACTTTTTTGGCGTTATTAATTTAAGTTGTCCTATTTATCTTATTTAACTCAATTGACAACTTAAATTAATAATTTTTTAACTTTATGCTGACACGTAAAAATTGGGACATTACAATAGGAAAACATTTGGATGAAGAAGAATCTCTTGTTTTTGACTTGCAGGCCACAAGTGATCATGGGGAAAGCAAAAATCCGTCATCATGTGGGAGTCCTAAAGAAGATGAGACCATGTTCACAAGCTCACTTCCACCATATGAGAGTTTGGATCAAGAGGAATCACACATTGCACCCTTGAGTCTTTAGGTCGATCACAAAGTCGAAGAGAATGCAAACATGGATTGGCCATTTGGAGATGTTGAAAACATGACACAAAGGTTTGACAACAATTCTGAATTTTGCAATCACAGTCATATTTCCTGGCATCATCATGAGATAGCAGCCATTTCATGTGAGGATGATGGTATTGTAGAGTCTTCTAATGTTGGTACTCAAGATTTGGGTGTTAAAGATGAATTATGTGTTGTGGATTCATGCCACAAACATTTTGATTTTGTATATCAGACCTTGGAAGATGTGAACAAGACACAAGTCTTGTGCGAGGGGTGGTTACAAAGAGCTAAGAAGGCAAAGTTGCTGGCTTCCCAAGCAAGACAACACCTTTAGGAAATCAAGGAACAAGCCAATCATATAGGTCAAGCAAGACAACAAAGAGAAGCCTATCTTCGATCATTATTTCTTCCAAAAGAAGAATGTGTAGAAGTTGAGCATGCAAAGGAGGAGTGTCTTGAGGTAAGCAAACAAGAAGAACACGTAGATGAGTGTGAACAAGAGAAGAAGCATGATTCTAAAAATTCTGTTTGGGTATCTAGTTTGCATCATGAGGTTCATAAGTTTTCTCTTTTAGAGAACCCATTGAAGGCTCAAATTAGAGATGATATTGGGCACACACTTGGTGGATCAGCCCCTAGTGTTATACCTACACATGTAGAGGGAGACATAAGTAAATTCCGTTTGGGTTGAACATACATCATCCACGATAGAGGAACATTTGTCAAGATTATATAAGGCATTTTGTCTTAGAAAGTTGATTGTAGAGACTAAGAGATTGCCTAACAAGAAGATCCTACAATTTGATAATGTTTGGTTTGTTAGGGATACCACACCAAAGAGTTGGATAGAATCAAAAATTATATCAGCTAAGGAGGTGAAGGAATGGATCAGTTTTGTGACAGCTATGGCAGCTAGAAGAATGCATAACTTTCAGTTGGGCACACCTCTTAGACCAACACTCATGGAGGAGCAACTTATCCATGAAGAAGATACATGAAAAGGCAAGGAAGACACCTCATAAAGCTATGATCACAGTTCTGATTTTCTTCGTATGGACAAGCATGAGGAGCACCCAAATTTGTGGATACTTGATGGGAGGTTTGTTGTTAAGTACAATCCTGAAATTTCATATCATGCACATGAGTTGGGTCATTGGATTGATGAGACACCTTAGTTGGTGAGCCAATTTAAGGCTCAATTCAGATTTATGAGAGAAGAGATGGTATATATATACCATGGGGCAGCAAGGGATGATGTTGGCACAAGTAATCTCAACACAAATTTGAAGTTTCTTTTGCTTTTGTCTCCTTGGATAGACATCATGCTGTCCTAGTTTCCAGATCTGAGTTCTTCAAGAAAAGTACTGAGTCAATTATTATGGACAATAGTTCTCTAATTAGTACAACTAGCAGCCTTGAGAAGGGAAGTATGATAGCTCATGGGGGAAGTTTTCAGTATGGCACACACCTTGGGACAGCAGCTTATGATAGCATCTATGAAGGCAAACTCAGGAGGTACCAAATAAAGGTGGGTTTTGTGATGATGACCAACCATCTTCTATCTTCTCATGGTTTCATTCATCTTGTTGTAATGCAAGGACATATGATGAGTATTGAAGAACCACAGTGCATACAAGGGTTGTCATCATGCAATACTTGTCTTTGTATCATAACATCATTCCTTGATCACACTTGGAGAGGATATATGGTATATGACAAAACATCATTGAGCATGTAGAAGATAGTAGTACTTCATGTTTATACCATTGGGTTTTGAGTTATATCACAAGGATAGAGGGCTGTTCTACTTTCTTGAGCAAGGAATTTTCAGCCCTAGTTCATTGGGTTAGAATTCTCACATTGGTGATAGATGGTTGTTTCATATTACAGATCACAAAGATTTCAGTTTGGTCCTTTAAGACAACAGCTGGTGGGAGGATTTGGAAAGTTTGGGATCATCCTTTATTTGTTGAAGGTTGGTATAGCGATAAGATTCCATCTTCCTTTGACATTGAAGATACTTGTTGCTTCATTTTGAGTGGGATTTTCAGTTTGACAAGTGCTGTTCTAATCCATATCAGCAGTATGTGGTGGATGGGTATGATTGATTATGTACCTATGATGATCATTCTTCACACCCATGAGAGTTCATTCCCATTAGATGGACTTTCGACATTGGCATGATTGGTGCACTACTTCATGGGAATCATGATGAGTTGCTTCTCAACTTTGGGCATAGTGATGTTCATATTAGAGTGGAGCAGTGGAAGCTTGAAGGAGATACACAAAGGAAGACATACCAAGGTCCTAGATTAATGTGGCATCCAAATATTGGTTAGAATAATCGAGTTTAATGCAGATTTAACACATGTGATTGCTTGAGGACAAGCAATCTCGGGGTGGGAGGATTGTAATGTCCCCATTTTTCGAGTGATTATCTTGTGGATGTACCTAGCCTATTTTATTCCCATAGGCTAAATTAGGAGTTATAAGGGAATAATATTAAATTAGTTATTTATAAAATTATCTAAATAAATTAAATCATAAAGGTAACTTTTTTTAATTAATTTAATTAAAGTGACTTAAAAGAACAAAATATTATAAAGTCACTTTATTAAATATTTTTAAAGTGACTTGAGTGAAAAATAAAATTATATTATAAAGTCACTTTAGGAAATATTAAAATATTCTTCTAAAAGCTTTATGGAGGTTATTTTGGATCTTTCTAGAAGGTCAAGGGTTTCTTTAAAAGGAGATGAGAGCTAATCATTTGGGCATCTTGTTTTTGGTATTTTCTATCAAAAAAAATTGGAGAGCACAAATTGCAGGTTCAGCTCTTCTAAGGACAAAAACTTTTAAAGGAATAAGTGGATTGGACGAAAACCCAACTCCTCATTGAGAGGTGGATTTATCCAGGGTTCATCATTGAGCATATTTGTAGGTTATTCATCATTTTGGGGCTTCAAGCAGCCAGGGTTTGAAGTTTATTTGCAGATTGAAGACTTATATTTGCAGATCTGAGTTGTTAGCAGCCAAGAAAGGGTTTGTTCATTACAGATTTCTTCATTCTTCTTGGGTGGCTAGGGTTTGTGATGACTTGGGAGAGTTTTGTTGCCAAATATTTCCAAGTTATTTGTTATCATTTTCTATTGCTGGGCACTAGGGTTTTAACCCTTATTTTGGAGTTTTTGGCAGTGTTCCACGGGGACGCGTCCCCCCGGAAAAACCACCCGTTTCTGAGACGGGGAGATGCCTGGGAAACGTGCCTCCGCCGTCCCCCCGTTTCTCCGCCGTCCCCCCCGAAGTCCCCCCGTCCCCCCGAAGTCCCCTTTTGGGAGACTTCAGGGAAACTTCTGGGAGACTCCAGGGAAACTTCTGGGAGACTTCCAGAAGTCCCCTCCACCCAAGGAAACTTCTGGGAGACTCAAGGGAAACTTCTAGGAGACTCCAAGGAAAATCTGGGAGAATCGAAGGAAACTTCTAGGAGACTTCCAGAGGCATGAGGCCATTAGCCTGGAGCCATTTACTTCCCCTTTTGGGAGACTTCAGGGAAACTTCTGGGAGACTCCAGGGAAACTTCTGGGAGACTTCCAAAAGTCCCCTCCACCCAAGGAAACTTCTGGGAGACTCAAGGGAAACTTCTAGGAGACTCCAAGGAAAATCTGGGAGATTCGAAGGAAACTTCTAGGAGACTTCCAGAGGCATGAGGCCATTAGCCTGGAGCCATTTACTATTAGCATTTACTATTTTGTACTCTGTTTTTGAAGTTTTGAAGTTTGAACATTGATGATACAGGGATAGTTGATTGTAATTATGATTCATGAATCATGATTATGAAACTCAAATTATGAAACATCTAGTTCTTGTTGCATTTTCCAATGTCTATATTTTCATTTTGATTTCAATGTTCAATGGTTCACTAGTTCAATGAAATGATATATCATTGCAATGTGTTATTGTGTTTAAACTTTAAACATTTAAGTTTTAAGTTTTGTTTTTATGTGTTAACTTTACTTATTCCTTAGGCTTCTATAGTTATATAATTATATTGTTATATATCTTTTTATAACTAATTTTTTAAGTACTATATGTATTTCAGCGCCGCTCCCGCACCACCCCCCCGCCGCTGTCCCCCCTGCCGTCCCCCCATCCCCGTCCCCGAAACTCCGTGGAACACTGGTTTTTGGCATTTTTGGTAGCCAAATCATTTTATAAAAAATTTCTGAAGTGGGACGACCTGGTTTGGCTATTTTTGGAGGCTTTTGGAAGTGGTTTCAGATCATTATCAGTTCCAAATTATTTTATGTGATTTTTGGTGACATGGGTTTACATATTTTGAAGGATTTCATCATTTTGCACCTAGGGTTTGAAGGGGGAAAGTGTAGATCCGAATTTCAGTGTGTTATTGCAGCTTCTTTCAAAGATTCATTGCATATTTTTCATTCTTGGGAGCAGCCGTACCTTCCACCTTTGGAAATCACCTTCATCATTGCTCAAGTGGTGCCATATTCCATATTTTGTGTGTTGAGACTTCATCTTTGAATCTGAGTATGATTGTATTGTGCATGAGGATAATATTTTATGTATTTCATTGTAATATTTAGTTCTGATTTTTATATCAGAATTATATCAGTTCTGAATCTTATTGTATATCCTCATTTATTTTGGAGAAATAAGAGTCCTATGTGATAGTAGATTGCTTAGCTTTTATTGTATTATCATTATATGCAATTGTTTTACAAATATCAAATTGAAAAACATCAAAAATCTCATCAAAAATTCAAGCAAACATTCAAAAAATCAGAACTCTTCAGTTGCATGCCAAGTGTTTGACAAAATGTCAAACCTCCAAAACTGAAAAATTCAGGGTAGAATAGGCAAGGTTTCTTACAATGGTATCAAAGCATGCATGATTATTTATGTCAATTGCAGAAGTTTATAAAATATTCCATTGGGGATATTACAGAAATGAAAATAACATGATCACACGACTTAGCCATACCCTATACATAAGGATATTTCAAAGATTTGTCACTAAGTACCCCTTATACTGTCTTACCAGTTTTGCAAACAGTAAATCTCTAACAATATATTACTATCAGGTTACAATGCAACTAAAGATGAAAAACCAAATTAATATCCCCAAATGTATAATCACATCTGATTTCTTACTTCATGTGTAACCTTTGAAGACCTAGAAAATGCATAACTCTCTAAAGATGGTTAACAAGTGTAGGCTCAAAAATATCTATAGCATAAGTATTAATGAGTTTATGTAGATTAGCAGGACTTACGATTTCTTACTTAACGTGTAACCTGTGAAGACTTAGAAAATGCATAACTCTCTAAAGATGGTTAGCAAGTGCAAGCTCTCAAATAGCTATAGCATAAATTAATATTAATGAGTTTATGTAGACTAGTAGGACATATATTTACAATAATTTACAAGGAATGAAGAATGTATTCATTATAAAGCATGATTGGTTGCCAAAAAATACTAGTGCCTTAATCTATTGGTGAAGGAGTCAAGACCTAATGAAAAGAGCAACCGTGTCTGTAATTTGAGCCTAATCTGGATATGAATCAACTTAGAATAGAGAATGAGGATTACACTGATCCCATCAGTCTAGCTGCAATTTCACTTAAATGCAATTCTAAGAATCAAGAAACATTACATGATAAAACATTCTTTAACCATTCATAAGTGAACAAATAATCCCATATACTATTAGTGAAAAGATTTTACATTTGCTGTGGCATAAGACTAATAAAAAATAGAACAAACCAGAAAATGTGGTCTTAGAAACAGTCTACCATCCCCTAAAATTCCCTGCTAAACATGGAGAGATTCATACTATGGAGATGATAACTCCTTATAAAACTTGCTGTATAATTACAAACATTGAGTTACACAATGCTTTGGACTTGAACTACAACATTTGAGACTGGATATTACTCAAACTAGAGGACACACACTACACAATTTTGGCCAAAAGATCTGATCTGTATGGGTATTGTATTTATTACCAATGCTTCTGGCCAAATCCTCTACACAGGTGAAACCTGTTTCCATCTGCATCATTGTAGCTACCATTATGTCATGAAGAGGGAATAAATTTATTATTCACATTGCATTTTGTTCATCTTGTGATAACAGAAAAAACTATTTGTAAATTTAGGCTCCAAAATGAGTAACAGAACAAAATATGTTCATGCCCAAATATTTTGCATCACAAATATGGTTTTAAATCTTCCCACATATGCCTAGTGCTCACATTGGCTAACAATATTCACATTTTGCTGGGGCCAATGAAAAACTCTAGATGGCACACAACACCCCATAAAGATTTCAAATGCACATGACTATCCATAGGTTAACCATTGCTTGGAAACTGCAGAGTACAACTTGACATCTAAAATAGACATGTCTAGGCACCGAATCCTTCTTTGGCCAAATAGCATACTTAATTAAGCCTCATACACCATTGTACCTTCCTTAGTGATTGTGAATATTTGTTCATAGTTCAAATGATCAAATCAACAGCTGGAGCACTTCTTGAACAGATCAATGGCATCATATGGACCTAGGAAGATCTAGAAATCAAATAAAAACAGGCAGAATACTCCACAGACATATATGTTTGAGTCATATACTGCCATATGGACACTATTGAATAATACCTCCTGCTGCCTTGTTTACCATAGTACAAGTTTCTATTTCCTTGACCAAGCAACTCAACATCCAAATCATTTGTGCCTCTAGAAATATTCACCATGATATCATAAGGCTTCAACTCAATCACCGTAGAGTTATCTTCAACAATTTATCCCTCTGCTCTCTTCAGAATTAAATGCTTGGCATAGCTCCCAAATATTCACCCTTTGACCAATGGGAGTTAATCTTACTATGCCAAGTGTCCTTCAAATGTTGCCTATTCATTGCTTGGATTTGTCACCTAAACTATTTAAACACTGAACAAAACCAAATGCTGAGATGCTTTCATTTCAAGATTAATGGCTTTGAAAAATGTGTAGATCATCAAAGTGCTTACCACTTCAATCCGCTGCTCTATAAATTTCCATTAGATTATACCATGTGTCTGTACAAAAACTATTTGATCCTCCCTCTCAATGCATTCTAACTCCACTAGATCAATGGTCCAAATCTACTTCCCTTTGACATCAATGTCTAAGAGAGATCATCTCCACAACCCAAAATTGCCTAAACACCTATGAGCAAAATCACTAATCACAAAATCTAATAAAAACATGCCACATACCTTCTTATCTTGGCACTTGACTGTATATCATTTAATCCATTAAGTCTTGGCACTAATCAATAGCCTAGATTGATCACCTTCCAAGATCAACATCTTCAGCATAGCTATATATGACCCAACATGCGTACTTTTTGATCTGCTAATATATGGATATCAACATGATCATGCCATATGGATGCACCATATCCACTCAATCTCTCTACTTTATGTCTTTGAACCCCACTTAGACATTGAACACAATCATTAGCATCGATCAACTTGCTTGAATGATCAATGATGTTTGTATATTTGTGGATTGTAAAAGTGCTAGATGAACCAATTTACCAATCCATAGAAGTTCATCAAATTGTGACCTGTTGCACCACCTTTTAAGAAAATCTATGGCTCAGGCTGATTGCATCTCAATCTACTGATATACCAAATCTATTCCACATTTCCTTTCAAATATCTCTTTGGCCACATTAATTTTGTCTTCATTAAGCTTAAACAATGATCAATGGCCTAGATCACCCTACTTTCAAATCAAAATCTGTAGCAAATCTATAGATGCCAAAGATGTACAATCCCTTAATCTACCAATCTATAGATATTGATAGGATTAAGACATATGGATACATTGCAGCCACTTGATCTTTTGCTTTATGCTTTTGAAATCCTCTTAAGTATCAACACAATCAATAGCATCGATCACTTGCTTGAATGATCAATGATATATGTATATTTGTGGATTGTAAAAGTGCTAGATGAACCAATTTACCAATCCATAGAAGTTCATCAAATTGTGACCTGTTGCACCACCTTTTAAGAAAATCTATTGCTTAGGCTGATTGTATCTCGATCTACTGATATACCAAAATCTATTGCACATTTCCTTTCAAATATCTCTTTGGCCACATTACTTTTGTCTTCATTAAGCTTAAACTATGATCAATGGCCTAGATCAACCTACTTCCAAATCAACATCTTTAGCAAATCTATAGATGCCAAAGATATGCAATCCCTTAATCTACCAATTATAGATATTGATAGGATTAAGACATATGGATACATTGCAGCCACTTGATCTTTTGTTTTATACTTTTGAAATCCCCTTAAGTATCAACATAGATCAATGGCTCAAATTAACTCACCTCCAAGATCAAAAGTTGTGGAAAATTTACAAATCACTAAGGCAATGGATGGAACCATTTGCCAATATATAGAAGTCAGTGAGATTTGAACATGTATCCTCAAAACATCCTCTTGATCCTACTTCTTAATGCCTTCTATATTTACTTTAAGCTTCACTGATCACCAATGGCTCATACTTGTCCCCAAAATTGACATCTTTGGCATACCGGTAGATCACCAAAGTGTGGATGATTTAATCTACAAGCCAACAGAAACCAGTGAAACATTGCCACGTAGTCATGGATCCCATAAGACATACACATCATTATTTCTTGTAGAACATTTTGAGTTGGATATATCTTGTGTTCATGACATGTAATTTCTAGTGGATCTATTGTCAAGCATTTTACTAGTTGGTTCAGTTTGCTGATCTATGTATATTAGTAATTGGTCATCCAAGAGAAAGAAACAATTCAAATTAAAGAATGCTGACCAGTGAACATTGATAACAAGTTAATAATGAAACATAACATAAAGGCACATACAAAGGAAAATTTCTTCAGCTATATTTAGATCTTGCTGAACCATTCTACCAGGAATACATAACTAGGAAACTCGACCAAGGCGACAAATATGGAGATTCACACAAGGCAAGGAACAAATTGTATTACATAAGACAAGAGGGTTCAGAAACCATACACAGGGCAATATAATTTTCTCATATTGGTTGTCAACAGACTCCAAGCCTTAGAACCTTGTAGAATTGTGGGTCAAATGATTGCATGAGAGAGGCACATCTTAGAAGGGATATCTTGGAAGTGTCTGTGGAAACATTATCACTCTAGGATAGAGAAAGATGCATAACCCTTGCAAAGGCTTTACTAAGATGTAGACATTGGACTGAGGGAAGGTCTAGGGAATTGAACACCCAGGTAGATATAGGATGTGATGTTATTTGGCTCCCCTTTTTAAGAGACTAGGAACCTATAAAGCACATCCCTAGTAGTGTATAAGACCATAACTTTAGTTTCACCAATGCTCAATATCACAAAAGCAAAATGATTATCTCATTGTTTTAAGACCTTAAACAGAAAACCACAAAAGACTCTGAGAAAGTGAACTTAGTGGGAGTGCAGTATGTGTTGCAATCTTGCCATTTCATCAAATCTGAGCTCAAAATGAAAAACACATGATTCTTGAAAGGTCCCAAGAACATGATTTAATGAGGGGATGACATGTGAAAAGATCTTGTGAACTTGGGAGATTTGAAGGAAAATGTGTTGGGACTCAGATTTGCAGTGTCTTTTTCTCTTGAATCACATTCATTTGGTTTTCGTTGGCCCATCAATTATAACTGATCCAAGAGATCTTAAGTGGGCCTATATGTTAAGGTTTCTCTTTGTTTATGCCCATTTTCCCTCTTACTCAGGTATTCACCAAATTTGTCAAATTGCTAAATCGTCTAGTTTTCTTGTGTATACAAGTTAGAATGTCGGGAAGTTTGTGGATTTGTGAACCTCTTGAAATCTCGACAAAGGATTGAGTGGAAGTCCAAGTGAAGAAAGCCACCAAATTTGCTAGTTTGTGAAAATGGCAAAATGTCGATGAAATCCGTAATGTCACAAGGTTTGCAAACCTTGTAAAGGTGTGGCACAAGGAAGGATAAGTCAAATGCAAAGAAGCAAAGAAATGTTACAAAATTCAATAGTTCATGAACTTTGTGAAAATGCGACAAAATTCTTAAGGTTTGTGAGTTTTAGAACAATGCGAAAGTGTGACGAAGAAGGAATGAGAGAATGGTTCAAGTTTCACAAAGTTTGCTAGTTCATGAACTTTGCAAAAAGTGTGATGTGTCAAAGAGAAAGAAATAAAGGCAAGGAGGAAAGAGATGAGTTCAAATGTCGGTAGGTTCACAAGTTCGCAAACTTATCAAAATTCCAACATGGTTCGTGTGTTCTCAAAAAGTTTGTTAGAGTGAAAATAGAGGATGATGTAGGAATGTGAAGACCAAGACAAGTAAGGCCGTTATTTGTCTAAACTATTTTTAAACACATTGTGCCAAATGGAATGACACGATTTTTATATCTCCCTAGCTATGTGCATTTATTCCACCTACTCACCATTACTGCAAATCAATTGTCCTAGCTGCCAACATTAAATTTGTTAGGTACCCTTTCATCTTGGGTGTCCATTCTAGGCAAGAATGAATCTGAGCCTTCAGTTTTAGGTTGCTATTGTGCTGCAGATTAGGGATTTGCTTTGCTACTGTTAAAAGAGGATTTTGGATCATTTTGATGGAGGTTGGTTCTTTTGTGTGGTCTCCGAACATCTAAAGGTTTCCAATGTGGTGCAAGGTAACCAAAAATATCAATCCAGTTTGTTTGGTGGGGTATAGGCTTGCGGAATCAAAGAAGATTAATATTGCAGGTTTGTGTAGTAGAATGTCTCCATGGCATTAGGTATATCTCCAAGAGGGTCTTTGAGTTGTAGCTAGGATTCTCCTTTGTCACATTTGCTGGAATGAATGTAATGCTGGATTAGAAGAATGTAACAGTATTTTGAAAACATTGCAAGCCTTTTAACGATCTTTCTCACTTTATATATGGATGTATGCAATTATGTTTTGGATAAGTAAGTACGCTTTGCTGTGAATATCACAATCCTTGGTGTAAATAAAATACATAGCTCATTGATTCTTGTAATCTCAGTTTGTATTCCTGTTAGTGAACTACGACTTTGTTGCCCAATTGGATAGGCACTGGTCTTGGATCCACTTGACCAATCTCACACCATCAAAACAAATAAAATATTAATCAGTAGTTTAGAGTTAGAACCATTTGTTGTGCATTCATGACCTTGTATTATAACTAGGGAATTAATCTTGAGAGAGTCTTGAATGGATTTATTTTATGTGGGTTATGTCTCTACAATCATATCAGCTGTATTGAGGTTATTGCAACCAGTCTTTCTTGATCTGTTGACAGTATTTGAGATCAGGAATGCAATCAGGTTTGGTTGTGGTTATTTTTGGTTGTCCATTTTGTTTGATTTAGTACCTATTTAGGTATACCTCTAGGAACTCCTTCTTGAGTCTAAGCTGAGCTCAAAATCTAGGAGACATAACCCACTTTCGTAGAGTTGAAACTTGACCCTCCATGTTTTGTGGATGAATAGGTTTCACCTTCATGATGACAACCCTAGCCTTGAAAGTGAGATTTTGTTATAGGAAGTGGAGCAGCGGTTTTGAGACCCAACAAAATGGACAAACCTATAACTTCCTAGGATTGGCATAATACTAGCTCTAAACTAATTTACACATTAATTGAATCAAGCTTATGTACCACATAATATTGAAACAATTTTGGGCTAAAAATTGCTTCAATTAACAAAGGAGATGATTGCAATATATAGAGGAGTAAAGTTACTGTAGACATTAAATGTCTACCTACCAGCTACCTACCAACTACTGTTGATAAGATTGACCATTATACAATATCAGAATATAATATTCTAACACCCTCCCTTAATGGTCAATCGACTAACTAGCCTACAGAAAACACTCTGCAGGTCGTTTGGTCACAAATTCTTCAGAACACTCTGCTGCTACGGAGACCCTCCCTGGATCTGCAGAATGTTGATGACCAAAAACCATCCAGAATAAAACAGAGAAGGTTGCCCCTTCTTTAGAATGCTCTGCAACAAGAGACAAGAGCCTGCCACTGACTTTGCCACGTGAGATGAGTCCGCCACTAACCCTCCCAGAATCTGCAAAACTATTGACTAGAAGTCATCACAAGATGTCCAACTTGACGTTGGGTAACAAAGCTGTCCCTCCCTGAAACTAGAGACACACCGAGAACAGTTGCCACGATTTTGAGGATAAAGCGGCAAACCATCGAAACTTTTGCAGATGAGCACGACGCTTGAGAACAGACTGCAAGAAGCCAGATGTGCAGATGTTCGCCCCAGCAACTCTAGGTGCGACAAAAAAACAGACTGCAACAAACCACGATTTTTGAGGGAAAAAATCACCAAACCCAAGATTACAAATCATCGTTTTTTCGGAAAAAAATGGTAAAAACCAAAGACTAGAGAGCTCTCCCGTACAACAAAAACCCTGACTAGTGTAAATAGGAACTGACCCTTAATTTTTGAGGAGAAAATTATAAACCCTTCGGAATTTTTTAAGGAAAAAATTATGAAAACCCACATAGTTTTTTTAAGGGAAAAAATATTAAAACCCATAAGCCAGATTTTTTTTTTTTTTAAATAAGGGAAAAAATATTTAAAAAACCCAACAAAGGAATCCCACACAACACTGCGAATTACAGAAGCCTAGAAATAGGTAGCCATCGATTGTCGGCTGAAAAACAAAGGGTTTGGAACCCTAGCCGCTAGAACAAATCTGCACAGAAATCGAAGCACAGAAAACGAGGTACCCAGAAAAATCGGGCGACAACCCATTTGAGTTTTCGAAAAACCCACAAGGAATCTGCAGTTAGAAAATTTTGTCGACTTGAAACTGAGGCACAAATTTTGAGGCACAGAAAATGAGGTACCCAGAAAATTTGAAGATCGACCTAGTTGAGATCTCAGAAAACCCAGATGGAATTTGCAAGCAAAATAATTTTTCGACTTGATCTGAGGGTTTAAAACCCTAGCCGAAAATCGCAGAAGCCCTAGGCGCCATGAGAGCTTGAAAAATTGCAGAAAATTCAGAAATCTCACTCCTTAATAGCAAATCGCTCAAGGAAATCTCACATAAAACATGGGCCCAGAGGTCGTGTTTTCTTCCTTGCAGAAGACGCGCTCAAACAGGAGAGAAATTGTGCCAAACAAATGCAAAAACGCGTCCAGAAAAGAGGGAAAAACGCGTTCAGCTTTCTGTGAAATACTTGTTCAGAAGAAAACTCATCCCGGAATGACAGAGGTCACAAGAAGCCAACGCGGATAGATCATAAACGTAACCACAGAAGGTCACGAAAATCCGCGAGAAGGATGACGGGATTTTAAAACGCAAATGCAAAACAAGCCACGAACTGGACGCGACTTCACAGAAAAACGCGATACCACAAAGGAAAAACGCGATTTTCAGAGAGATGCACACTCGATTTTCAGAGGAAAACGCGATTTTCTAAGCCCGCGAGTTTCCCAAAAGAAGCCACAAAATCTCACGTGAACATTTTTCATGAATTACAGATTTAAATTCTGAAACTCTCCCAAAATCCTGAGCCCTCCCGTGAGGGAGGCAGGCTCAGCCTGCTCTGATACCATGAAACAATTTTGGGCTAAAAATTGCTTGAATTAACAAAGGAGATGACTACAATATATAGAGGAGTAAAGTTACTGTAGACACTAAATGTCTACCTACCAGCTACCTACCAACTACTGTTGATAAGATTGACCATTATACAATATCAAAATATAATATTTTAACAAATATGTGTCCTTTCATGAGCTTGCATCCTTTCACGGTGTTGCCCATTTTTGGGTTTGATTGTGCCTTGGCTTATGCTCCTTGCTCAAATTGGTATTGAATGGATATCATATGCTACAACATATAGAACAAGTGCTAACAATCTTCAAACCCTATTTTCATTGAAGGTTCCAAAGACAAAGCTATGAGTACAATAAAAACAGTTCATTATGGGAGGTTTCATAGATAGGCTATTCCATGTAAGATTTGAAAAATATGGAATTGCAAATTTTTTATATGTAGAACAAGTTACATATGATATGCAGGTATGTGTATATGTATTGTTAAATGTACATATAGACAGAGACATTGTATCTATGTAAAAAAAATTCGTCTTTAAGATTGCTTTTTAACTTTCTAAGGCTTACGAGGCTGTAGGATGTTTCTAAGAAATCTCTATTTGGTCTACGTATTTTTTCTGTAGATACAATATATGAAGTTAATAACATTTGTGCATTGAAGGGCATCTAACTGAGCAGTTTATTCAAAATGCATTGGAAGTTGAACAAATTAGCTGGTGGATCTGGTGTGTTCTGTGATCTTCTCTGAACTGCATGTAACAGTCTGATCAGGATTGGGAGGAGCTTCATTCTCTTGTCCATTTCAATTACTCGTTGATAATTGCATTACAATAAAAAACTTGTTAAAATCTCACAATCAAGATTTACTATCATGTACCACTATCTAATCTTGTATAAATATCCTTGTTTTTACAATTGGTTGCATTCATTAGCCTTGAGACATTACCCGATGCATGGCTTCTAAATTTGTATTTTTCGAAAATTTGATGCAGAACTTTCAAGAGCTTTGACCTTGAGAAGGCAGTCAACCTTTGTAAAATACCATACAGAAGGCTCTTGGAGTAGAAACAGATTCTTTGTCTGGATGGTATGCTATCAATTACTGTATTCTTGCAAACTCATTTCACTCTTCAGTTTGTAATATTTATGTTCTTGTTTCTGGAAGGTATAAGACATCTTTAGTATTTCATGCTGGCAAGGAGTTGACTGACATTACAAAATGTGCAACAAATTTTCTTCTCTTAATGAAAAGTACTTATGCAATGGCCCTACAATATCTTTTGACTTCCCATATTGGTATGGAGATTTTTCAAACTGTGTCTTTACCAATTATTGTCTTTATACATTAATTTCAACTTGAACATGAGCTGAGATGGTGAAATCAATCTAAGGTAGAAAACCAAAAGAAATATGTCATGCTAGTACAATGAACAACTCTGTTTTTATTGGTCTAGATGAACTTAATGTTTTTGATCTCTTATGGAACCTAGCATTTATGTGGTTGCTTACCACCCAAGCTCGACAAGGTTAGCTAAGGCTAATGATTTTGCTTGTTGAGAAAGGTTGGGCTTCCCATCCTAATCAGTAATGATTATTCAAATGGTCCAACCTTCAGGAGCCTATACCATTTAATCATACTTGGTGTCATGGAAATTACAACAGTGCTTTAATTTAGTATTATGTAGGTAGATCTATTGTTCTTTGACTTTCCCTTCTAACTGAATTGCTTATCTAAAGCAACTTATTTAATTTCATCTACATCTACACTATAGAGGTTGGAAAGGATAGTTATATTTCATGTAATACAACATAATTTTTGTTTCATTGTAACTACTGATTATCATACTCGTGTTTATAACTTTATACGTGGCATTGTAGGTGTGTTTTGTTCGACAATTTGGTGAATCTGTTTCAAAGGCTGATTACTTAGCTTTGAGAATGGGGTTTATTACAGTAAGTATCTTTCTAAGCTAAATTTTTACCATTTTAAATGTAGGCTAATTTCCTCACAACTAATTGAGAAATCCTTGATTTTGGAAGGTTTGATTAGATATTCATTATTTTTCTCATTAACTATTTTAAACTTTAAAGGTGTTCAATATCTTGAAAAATATAAGTGGCAAGAAATTTGATTGTCTCTGCTGTTTTAGAACAATCTAAGGTCTCTAATAGTATGTGATCATTTTTAGTCTAGAAAACTGGATTAATTGTTTTTACTATTCTAGTCATATGTTGTACATAATGTATCTTTACTTTAGTGCCTCAATTTTTTTTTATTTGCATTAACACATAGAAATGTAGTTGGTACCTAGGAATCTACATACTCTCCACCTCACCATTCATGCATCTATCATGTTGGATTTCTTTCTTCTAAATAGATTTATGAATTTCTCTTTCAATAAGTTATGCTTAAATTCCTTTTACAGTTGATGATTTTCTTGTATTCAGCTTGTTCCAGTGATATTAATTTAATAATAGCTGTATGCTAGGCTCCTAGGATCTTAATGTTATAAATTATATTTGGGTTAGAAAGTAGTTGGCATGTACCCATGATATTGTTAGCATTTTAATTTGCACCTTTCAATGCAACACAAAAATGAAACAGATGTGTAGTAGAACGGCTCTTCGAATTAGAAGGGTAAGCTCCTTGTAACACACAACTAACCTATTTTGTACAATATCTACCTGCTATTCATAATCTTTATAGTGTATTTTTTGGGGTGATTTAGAGTATGCAATACAAACAAAGTAACTAAAACCTATCTTTTTGTTTTCTTAATCTAGAGCACAAAATGATTTAGCACATCAACACTAGATGAGATTTTAATGTTTTTTGATTGAAAGAAGGCCTTACAAGTACACACTTGCATTGTTCAACTAAACACAAAGACTAAACAATGCAAGTACACATACAAAGTGAATAAGTTAAAACACATGAACACAAATTCTTTGGTAAATGAACTGAATGGAATGATGCAAAGCCATGATCTCCACTTCAATAAGAATTGCAATACAAAAATTGAAATTTTGATAAAAGCTATTCAATCTACCTTAGCACACATAACAAGACATCTTAATAAACATTTAAAAGCAAGATCAACATAATAAATTTCATTGAGTGAATACAAATATTTGGATAACAATAACAGTCAATGAATATTAATTTTAGCAATATGTAGATATGAGAATTACCATTACCCAACTAAGTGCAAAAAGACACTTGTTTATACTGTTTATAGAGCAATGCATGAAAATAAATGAAATAAATTGACTGAACTTTAACTCTAGCAACAACTACTTGCATGACACGCAAACTTTATTACGAATTATATCATCCACTAAAATTGCAATCTAATCCATGTAATTGCTAGTTAAATTGATGACTTCCTTAAGCTTGAATGATCCATCTTATAATAGCTCCAACTTTACACTCTTCTTAATA
This sequence comes from Sequoia sempervirens, assembly GCA_007258455.2. Lineage (NCBI taxonomy): Eukaryota > Viridiplantae > Streptophyta > Pinopsida > Cupressales > Cupressaceae > Sequoia > Sequoia sempervirens. Next base: position 1,230,508,813 of record VDFB02271358.1, on the reverse strand, counting down.
TTTCAAACACTAAATATTGGCACCTTTCTTTGCATGATTGTCTTAGCCTTTGTTTTTAGAAAGCCAAAGTTAAGTTTAAAAAGTGAGTCAACCACCTTGTAAGAAAAACAATCTCCTTTATATAGTGTCAACTTTCTTTTGCACTATTTTGAACTTTTTTGACTGTCAGCTATATTTATCCTTTTCCACATAAGTACTATTTTGAACTTTATCATTGATTGTTTACATACATAGAATTTTCTCTCATAGGCGTGATATTTGTATTAATTCAATTTGTGGAGGCTAAAGTAGATTTCTATCTCAAAGATCCAATAGTTTAACTTCTTAGCATTTACCTCTACATCAAAGGGCTGAATGTCTATTTTGGCTTCTACTTTGAAGAAGCCTCCATGAGATGTTCCTCCTTGACCGTACTAGGTTTTCTCAGCTTCTTTTTCTTTTTCATGAGGTCAGGAGATGCCAAGCTTCTTAGTGATTTCTAGTAGGATGTTCTCCAACCTATCAACCTTCCCTTGCGTGCTGGAAATTCTTGCAAAATTATCCTCCACCTTCTTGAACCAAGTCTTTCCATCATCTTCTTCCCTTGCTACCAACCTAGCTGTCCTTGTTCACTCTCTAGTTCCAATTTTGGGCTCACAAGGAACTAAATTATCAGTTCCACTTGGTGTTGTGGAGGGCACAAAATGTCAAACACTTCTAGGATGCTCACAACGAAGACTTGATACCACTTGATCTGCAAAACCTTAGAGATACTCCCCTAGAGATTATCACCCATAGATATTCCTAGTCATACATGTTTACTTGTCATATAAACTTAATGGAAAACACAAAACAGTGATGGTATTTAGCAAAGAACACACACACAATGATTAATATCATGCATTTACCTTAGAGAAACCTTAAAACAGTGAAAACTCTAGTAATAGAGCATTTCGCTCCTCATTCCCCCATCACAACCCAAGTAGAAATGTTTTACAACGCATTTAGAGCTATTAGGAGTTGTGACAAATGCCACAAATTCTCTTCTCACATGTACAATGTACCTCTGCAACTCAAAAGCCCTTATTCTTACACTTATAATCATAAAATGAAATTGAGAATGAAGGAAACAATTTGAGCTAACCCTTCAAATTTCATGTTCAAGTATTATATGACATTCCTCTATCCTCCCATGGGACCAAAATAAAAAAAGAAACATCAAAAGTGTCAACCAATATTTCATGTTCTGTTTGCATAATGATGAAAACACTACCATTTACAAAGTGGCAAAAACATTTTTGCTGCTGTCAATGATGAAATTGCTTCATGCACAAACCAATGATTTCACCAATCTTGGTTTTTTATTTCATTTTGAAGTCTACATCCTTGTTTCAGGTATTCTCCAAGATGCTCTAGATCATCTTGGATGCTCCCTTGACAAGAAAAATAATACTTCTACACTATAACATACTAATATTTAGTGATATCCTAGTTCTAAGTCACTTCGACTACTTTCTTGGCTAAAATGAATCTCCATGACCCCAATGGTCCAACAATTTAGATCAGATTTTTTGAGCACTGTTAATGTGTGCTTGCTTTCTTATTGTTGGTGTTTAAATTCGCACCTCTGGAATGCGTATTTGAAACAGACAGCTATGCACAGTAAAACTGCTCTTCAAATTAGGAGGGGAAGCTCCCTCTTGCTGATGGTGTTCAAAGAAAGTAAACTAAAAACTAAGTTGCCTATCTTTTTGATCAGCTAGAGCACAAGGTTTATTAAACACAAACGCCGCAGCTGAGATTTTCTGATTTAAGAACTTCAACTACGACTAACTTAAGCTAAAGACGTTTCTAACTTCTCAAGTAATACGCAGAGCAAGAGAAACTAGAAATGAATAAGGTTGATTCTCTAACAAAGTGCTTCAATAAACTCTTTCTCAACATACATCTACACACTTCAATGTAAGCTGAAATTAAGATCACAAAAGCATAACACAAATAACGGAAATCTGAGACGTTATACCAAGGCAAAGGAGGCTCATGATATTATTTCTCAAACTTCTGGAACAAAAGATAATCCTAACACATGCATGGAAAAAGAGCTTGCAGCTAAAGAGGCTTGCAAAACTTGTTCTTACGCAATAGGAACAACAATTACAATAACTACTTGTTGGCTAAAAGAGACTCAACAATTCGCTATCATAAAACAATTGAACAACACTGAATAACAAATAGAAGGCACTTAGGCTCAGCGTTTTGTTATCACTAGCATGGTTAAAGAAAACTAATGAGCAAAGGCTCTTATTTATAGGCAAGCAGAGGAGTAGGGAACCCTAAAATCTCCTTGCTTTCACAATCTAGGGCTTGCTTCAGCAAGCAAGCTTTATTTCTAAATCTAGAAAGAAGATAACATCTAACACCTAAGAAAGCAGGAAAAGCGGGAAACGCCAACTATTACATTTATCTTCTTTCTCTTCTTCAAAGAATGGATAAGAATTGCTCCAAGAATAGAAAGAAAGTGGAAAGAAAGCTTCTAGAATAAAGCCATTTCAAATCTCAATCACATCCGCTAAAAAGTAGGAAACTGTGTCCCGGTTCGGTGCATCTATCCCATCAATAGCAAAGTTGCGTTTTTCTAAGATATCCTCTCCATTTGCAATTGATGTCAGGAAATCTTTAACCTCATTGGCTGCTTTTTCAAATCTTGCTGACATCATGGCAAGGTGATTCATTCTACCACCAACTGTATTGCTGCTATCACAGCTGCGAACAACACTCTGAAATTGAGTTTGCACTTCATCTAACCCGACGTAAGAACCATCTTCGAGACTGTACCGAGAAGGAATCTCTATGACAAACTCATTGATGAAAAGAAGAGCTTCGATCACCCTTTTTCTGTAGGCAATAAACTCCTTAGATATCCTCTCGTAAGTTTTAACCTTGAAGACATGACGCTCTTTCCAAGCAAGGATCTGCCTCTTGTGTTCTTTTGAAGCCACTGAACCATAGGCTGTATCTAAATCAGCAATAATGATTTCATGCCTTGGTTTTACTTCAGCCACTGATTGTTCAAACCCTTGGATACCTTGACGTAGCTCATGAGCGTTTTCTCTCAACTGAAACATCCGTGCTAAGATCTCCTTTCCTTTGACAATGAAACTCTCGATCCACTCTTGAGTTTCCTTCCCACAAATGACCAACTGCCTCAACTGATGATGATCAACTGGTGTATCTAAAACCTGGGGCAACAACTGAGTAGCCTGTGAAGAACCATGGACAAGGTTAGAAATATAAAGCCTAAGTTGCTGTATTTCAGCCTTGAGGGCTGCTTTGTCTTCCCCATCCTTGAGCACTCTTTTTGCTATATTTGTCCTTGTGCATTTCCCACATCCTTTCACATTCACCCTTTGAGATAGTGACACTTTCAGGCCAAGGGGGAATGGAAAAGCATTTCTCGATCACATCAGGTTTCAAACTGCAAATCAATCTACCATCAACTGACTGGATCTCCCTTGTAGCCGGATTGTAATGCTTGATGCAAGCGATTACGAACTCGAGGCTCTGAACTAAAATAGGAATAGACACTGCTGCGAGGAGTCCAGAGTGTCCCAAGTTTCTGATTGAAGTGTTGCCTGCGCTCTCCAAAGCGTGTAGATCAAACACTAGATTGATGTGATGCAAGTCTGTCTTAGCTGTTTTGATCTAATCATGATAGAGAGTTGATTTAGTCTTGAAAACATTGGGAGTATACTCCATTTCGAAAACCTTGAAGAATGACTATAAACTCGCCTATGTTTAGACAAGTTTTGAGTAATTTACTATTTTTAGAATGCTGATTTTTCTTCCTCCAACGGACAAATTTTTGAAAATTTATCTGAGATATGGGTTTTGCCCAGAATTTTGTTGCAAGACAACCCAAATCGTCCATTTTTGAAAATTTTGATTCTAGACTGAAAAAACAGCAAACCCTAATTTCTTCAATTTTTCACGGAAAAAGCTAGCATCTGGGTTTTGTTCAGAATACAATTAGAAATGGACCCAGTTGATCAAATTTGAAAACACTGATGGCTGATCGAGAAAGCAGCCAACCCTAGAATTTGAAAATTTTCTTGAAAAAAACTGTGATATGGGTTTTCTTCAGAAGACTAATTTGAGAGGACCCAGATGATTAAAAATTGAATGCACTGAGGATTTCACTGACATGCAAATAAAAAGAAGCTGCTGCAACTTGATGAACTTGAAATTTTTTTCAGAAGAATGAGTTGATAAAACCCAGATGACTGAAAATTTGAAAATCTTGGCCTTCTTGAAAAATTTGATCTTCTGGATGAAAAAGCATGAAAAAGCAAGGCCTTATGCTGCTGGTCTGAAAAATTTAATGAAGAATCAGCAAACTTGAGTTCTTGAATCATGAAATATAACTTCAAATTTGCTGCTCCAACTTTCTCCTTTGAATGCTACCTGCAAAAATAATGAAAATTTCATTGAAGAGATGCATTAAATAGACTTAGGGTTTGAATTAGGTTTGCTTTATTTTGCTTTTATCTTCAAAACCCTAAAATTGGCCTGTTCAATGAACTTGGACATCCTCTTCATCTCACAATTTTGAAATTTCAAAAATTTCAAAAATTTCACGAAGGCATTGAAAGTTGGGGGCCCTTCTTGGCTAGAGGCACCTACTTCATTCAGAGTTAGCCATTTTTTTTTTTAGTTTTCAACTTTTCTTCCATTTTGACCCCTGGTTTGATCTTGATTTGTGGATGTTCAGTTGATTTGGCGGACGAGCTGAATGATTCATTGCGAAGCTCGACTGAATCTAGAAAGATTGTTTTGGAGGCGTCTCTGGCGAAAAACTTCATTTAGGCCTTCAAAATCATGGCAGCCTATCCTCTCTAGGGGTGCCCATTTTGTCCAGAGTTGGCCATTTTTATGATTTTCAAGTTCTTCCTTTTCCCTTTGATCTTCTGATGAAATTCTGATTCCGGGAGCTACGTGAATCCGATTGACTGGCTGACAGGTTCACTGGATAGCTTGGCTGAATCCGACGAAGTGATCTTGGAGGCTGCATAGGTGAATTCCATCATTTCAGAGCCCAAAACCTTGGGTGCCCTTTCTCTCCAGGAGCGCCCAACTTCACCAGACTTAGCCATTTTTATGATGCCTTCATCACTTTCTCTACTACAGACGATTTCGTCAAATCCGGGGACTTGGAGCTCAGATTGGCTGATGACTGGGCTCGTTGAGGAGCTGAGGAGAAATCAAGAGGGGTCTTCTGGAGACACTTCTGTCAAAAAGTCGAATTTCATACTCCAAAAGCTTGGGCGCCTATTTGCTTTTGGGGTGCCCATTTGCTCTAGACTTAACCATTTTCTTCTGATTTCATCTTCAAACTTTGAATCTTCATCTTATACCTTCAACTCTGATTTGGATTTGCTGGAAATCAGCTAGTCGAATGCCTTGACAAAGATATTCGTTGCGAAGCAGACTGAATTCCGGAGAGATTGAGTATTTTAGCAAACCCTAACTGTTGGATTTACCACCTCAAAAAGCTAGGTGCCCTTCTTCACCAGGGGCGCCCAAAGTTCCCAGACTTAGTCAAATTTTGATGATTTTCATATTTTTATACTTTGACTTCTGTTTGGATCCTCCCTGTTTGATCTCGAATCCCGGACGACTGGATGATCCGATGACTGCACCGTTGGATTTGTTGCGGAGCTGAAAGAAAACTGAGCAACTTTGCTTGGAGGCTTAAACCCTAATTTCAACATTTAATGCCCTAAAAAGATGGGCGCCTATTCTCTCCTGGGGCGCCCATGACAAGCAGTGTTAGAATATTTTTCACAGTTTTCACCTTCTTTCTTCGTTTTTCGCGCTTGCTTACCAATTCACCTCCTGTTGAACGCCTGAGTGTTGAATGTGACGCTTGGTAGCTGACTGACTCCATTGATGACCTCAGAGCTCCTGATATGCTTCTAAAAAAGCATAATAAACCCACTACGGTAAAACTGATTATTTTGAGATTCTGATTGCACTAGCCTGATATGGAAGTATTTTGAGCCAATCAAAATCAGTTTGAACCCTATCGGACCAACTTTCTATTTTTAGAAAGTTTTGCCAGTATCCGTTTCAAAAGCAACCCAGAAAAACCCAGAAAAAGTTACTATTTTTAGGAAATTTCTAAAAATAACAGTTTTCCTAAAAAGTAGGGATGAAAAGCTGAGATCTGGGTTTTGTAGATTAGGTTGCTTTGAGCAGACCCAGATCATCAGATTTTGGAAATTTTACATTTTAACCCCTCATGCAAGACACGCACACCCAAATTTTGACCTTTTTGACAAATTTAATAAGACTTTTACTCATTTCTTCAAAATGTCTAAGTGTAACAAAAAAAATTTAATTTTGGGGTACAACACTTATGTAGGTGCATTCAAATGAACCGTGAGAAACATGAACTTCTGTGTGGGAAATGATCTTGCAACATTATTTGGTAGATACCTTGTGCCTCATTGAAGACTCCAAAAGGTTGAAGTAGCAATTGCTCATGTGCATTTCCATCACTATAGCTTGGTTTTATAGGCACCATCTCTATAGTACACGTATGGCCTCCCAAGTAGAGTGTGGTAGACTTCCAGTAGTGTGGCATCACAAGTGACTGTCTCTTGCATTGGTTTAATTGCATAATGATGTTCTTTTGGTTTCTATTGTCAATGATGACATGCAAACATTGTCCATTGACTAGGCACTTAGTGTGGAAATGACACCCATGTTCCCTTGAAGTATCAATAATCATGGTGCTTGTGCTGAGACATGTTGCCTCAAAATCAATATCCTTAACTTACATAGGATCTAATGTGGTTAGTGCAACCAAAGATTGTTGTGCACTTCATTTAGCATTGTTGTGTGAGCTGGTGTGATGATGATGGCACCATTCATTGCCTTGTTTCTTCTTACCTTTGCCCTTGTTTAGTGTAGATGATGTTGATGCTTTGGAATTTGGCACAACAATTTGAGTTCTATGGTTGTTTTTGCATAGGAGAATTTTTCTTTTGCTCATATTGGTTTGGAGTTGATTCTTGTGTGGGCTTACTCTTGCATGAAGAAAAAGTCTGCTTGAGCTTGGCCTTGGCATCATCTTGGATGCGTTGTGAAATGTGTGCCCCAAGGTATCTGAAATTAGGAACTCCATTTTGGTGTGAATATAAAGTGATAAACCATTGTAGAGGAGATGTGGAATTTGTTGGTGTACTCTTCAGTTAATTGCTCCTTGCATTGTTGCAACCATTGAAACTTCATGTGCCCATCCTCATAATGTTTGACTTTTGGGGATAGTACTCTTTTAAAGTGTTGACAAAGGAATCCCAAGTCCAAATAGGATTGAGATCTCTCTCGTGTGTTGATTGTTTTCCACCAATAGGTCATTGAAATGGACATCTTCAATGTTGTGGAAGAAATATATGCATCACTAAAGTTGTTGATAGAGAACTAGAAGTATGCCTTGAGTTGTCAAATCTAGTTATCCAATGTAGCAATAAAGATCTTGCCTTCAAATGTTGCTATACCTAGATTGAGTTGCACTCTAAAAGGGCTTTGAGGTTGCATGTAACATGCTGATCTATGGTGCATTGCGACATTTGTCCAAGTTGAACTGCCTAAAGAGCTCTTGACATTGTGTCTTGAGAGCATCGTCGATCATTGTTAGAACATCTAGAGACATCTAAGATGTGCATTTTTTTTTGTCGGCCATCATGTTCTCACTACAATGTTTGTCGGGGTACTTAGAAGTTGAATGAAGGGATAAACCTTCCTTTTCTTATTGTGCACAAATTCTAGGTGGTTTGAGGGGCAATTGATTTTTAGTGAAAGAAAAAATTATAGAAACTGCAAAGGAAAGCAAAAACATGGTTAATCAAATCACATTCGAAGGAGTGGAATACTTTAGCAAATGTGTACAATAGATAGAGATGTGTATATAGATAGCAAGGTAGATGATGAAGATTCTTGGGATCTAAAAGGGAAAAACACATCAAACTAGTTTGCCTAGACTTCTATATCTCCTAGATTGCTCAATCTCCTAGTGTGAAGAGTCAAATGTCTATGTACAATCTAGTTACATGAATGTTACAAGAACAATTCATATTCCATTAGTATTGATGTTGATCCTTCCAACTCTTGATGCTCGGGCTTGTGAAAGGCAAGGAGATGAGATTGAAAGGATTTTCTAGATTGTCATCAAGAGGGCCAAAGGTAGAGGATATGATGAATCCGCCAAGTCTAGTGGAAGAACAGATCCACAAATGAAGCAACATGGTTGTCACAAGCAGAAGTTAAAAATTGTGGCCACCCATTTGAAAATTCATCAGTAGAATTGTGAGTAGGAGTTCACTCTTTTTCTTACTTGAGGTGTATAATGCAAGATCATCCTTGGTTAATAGGAAATCTTGTATCAATCAAAAGAGTTGTTTTTTTTATTTGTTTTCTTTATGTTCCATTTTTTTGGTCTGCTTCTAGAGTTTATGGTTTTGTTAGTATGTTTTTGAATATCTTAAGATGTGTAGTGATGCAAAGGAATTAGGTTGTGGAATTGTTTTTGCACTTATTTATGTTAGGATTTAGGTGACATCAACCTTGTAAATCCTTTAATTAATTGTTTTCCTAATGTCTTTTGTAAATTACCCATAAGAGGTGAAACTGTTTAACCAACGGTGGTGAAAGAGCTCATGTAAAGACACAATTATAGTTATTGTTTATCTTTTGGGAAAAGGACAAAATAGCTAGGCATCCCATTTGGAATCTCCTATATTTTGGAGGGTTATGACATCCGTCATAAGTTGTAAGAGTATCTATGACACTATGACAGTTGTCATAAGATGCTATGACATCTATGACACCATTTATGATTGTATTTATGACAGAGTCCTTCCCTAGGCACCCATGCATGAGAGATGCCTTATGATAGTTGTACGAGAATCTATAAGTTGCTATTTTGGGTGAATTTGTTGGTTGGCAAGGAGGTAGGCGTGGGTTCTTCCATGTGGTTTTGCAGCATTTTGTTTGGTGATACCATGGTGTTATTCATCCCCACGAGTTTCTATAAATTGGGGCCTTGAGCTAGAGTTATTCATTCAGTTGTGTAGGTAATAGGGTGCTATCGGATTCTATAGAGTTTTACATAGAAGTTTATTGCTGTTGTAATCTCTTTTGGATTAGTAATATAGTTGCCTCTCTCTTTCTGTGGTGTAGTTTTTTCCCTTAGGGGTTTTTCCATGTAAATCTAGTCATGCGTTATGGTTTTCTTTTTCTTCCTTTGATTATGCAATCACATTCATATTAAGGGTTAATCTTTGGTTTCAGATTTGCAATTACTACTAATTAAAGGTCATATTGCAAGCTTTCTTCACCTTGTTTTACAATATTTGGTATCAAAGCTAACGGTTTTGTTGAGAAAGGGACGCTTTTCTCTTGAGTGTTGAAGGTTTTTTGCTGCAGTGGGAGCTTTTACTTTGTGGGTTTTTTGCAGATTTGTGAAAGATTGTAAACCATGGCTCCTACCTTCTGTCTAGATATTGAGAAGTTCAATGGCACTGGTTACGAGATGCGGAAGTTGAAGATGGAGGATCTCCTTGAAGAGAGAGATCAATGGTTAGTAGTTTCAAATGAAAAGAAACCAGAAAAAGTGTCTGATGAAGATTGAAACAAAATAGACAAGAATGCACAAGGAACCATTCGGTTGTGTCTTGCAGATTCCATCCTTTTGAATGTTTTGGAAGAATCTACCATACACAATTTGTGGAAGAGGATAGGTGACATCTATCAAACTAAAAGTCTAACTAATAAGTTATATCTCAAAAGACGTTTGTATTCTTTGAAAATGAAGGATGGTGATTCTATTGCAAAACATTTAAATGTTTTTAATATGATTATAAGTTAGCTTGCATCTATAGATGTTAAGATAGAAGAAGATAAATGTTTTTTGATGCTCTGTTCTTCACTCAAATCTTGGGAAAATCTAATTGTTGCCATAAGTGGTGGTGGTACAGAACTGAAGATGGAAAGTCTCATTGCTATTCTTTTTTCAGAAGAGATGAGGAGAAATTCCATGAATGTGGGCTCCCAAGATGCCTTGTATGTGCGAGGAATGTCCAAAGAAAAAGGAGGGCCTAAAGGGGACAAGAAGAGAGACAAGTCTAAAGGACGTTCTAAAACCCTTGGGAAGAGCAGACTAAAGTGTTGGAATTGTGGTAAGAGAGGGCATGTGAAGGAATGCAGAAACAAGAAAAAGAGTTCGGATACTTCCACGGGAAAGTCCTCAGAAGATGGTGATTCTGATACTTTGTTTATTTCTGTTAACACTATTAGTAATGATGCTTGGCTTATTGATTCTAGTTGCTCCTACCATATGAATCCTCATAAGGAGTGGTTTACTTCATATTCAGCTTATGATGGGGGAGAAGTTTTCCTTGGTGATAACAATAGAAAGAAGATAGTTGGTAAGGGAAAGGTAAAGTTGTGTTTCAGTGATGAAGGGTTTAAAACTCTTGATCATGTTTTATACATTCCAGGACTTGCGAGAAATTTACTTTCAGTATCCAAGTTGAATGATTCTGGAATGCGACATTTGACAAGTTTGGTTGCAGGTTGGTAAGAGGGAGTTCGGTAATAGCTAAAGGATCTCGGATTGGGACTTTGTTTAGGCTTAATGCTTCTACTTTTTGTAACTTTGCCAATGTAACTAGCACTGAAATTGCATGTATGTTGTGGCACCATAGATTGGGTCACATTGGTGAAAAATGTCTTAAGACCATTTTGAATAAAAAGTGTGTTGACGCTATTTTTGATTATTTTGTTGGTAAAAATGATTTTTGTGAGCATTGTTTGTTTGGTAAACAGAATAGATCATCATTTCCTGACGGGACTAATAAAGCTAAGAGATTACTAGAGATCATTCATTCAGATGTGTTTGGGCCAATGGATGTTGACTCTTTTGGAAAATCTCGTTATTATGTTACTTTCATTGATGATGTGTCAAGATACACCTGGATTTATTTTATGCATGCTAAATCTGAAGTTTTCACTAAGTTTAAGGAATTCAAAGCCTTAGTTGAGAAGCAAACAGATTATAAGATAAGGGTGTTGAGATTTGACAATGGGGGTGAATATTGTTTTAGGGAATTTGATGAGTTCTATAAGCATGCCGGTATTGTTAGACAAAATACTACACCTTATACTCCCCAACAAAATGGGGTAGCATAAAGAATAAATTGAACCTTGATGGAAAGAGCTAGGAGCATGTTGAGTGGTGCTAAACTTGATAGATGCTTTTGGAAAAAAGTTGTAAGTACTGCATGTTATTTGGTTAATAGATCTGCTTGTTTAGCTTTTGTTGATAAAAATCCATATGAAGTGTGGATAGGTAGAAAGCATTCTGTTTCACATTTAAGGGTTTTTAGTTGTGAGGCTTTTGTTCATGTGCCTCAAGAGAAGCGTTCTAAGTTGGATCCAAAAGCACATAAATGCATCTTTGTTGGTTATGGTGAGAATGTAAAAGGTTATAAGCTTTGGAATCCACTAACCTGTAAAATGGTTTTCTCTAGAGATGTGATTTTCAGGGAGTTTAGAGCTTACTCAGGTGAAGAACAACCAAAGGAGAAAGATAAGACAAAAAAAGTGCACTTCGAAACGAAGATAGAAAAGCAGGAAGATGCACATGTGGAAGAACAACCAGATGGATTAGAGGATGGAGAAGAAGAGGGTTCAAAAGTTCAGATGATGTGCAAGATGAGCATACAGAAGAAGAAGAACAACAAGAACCCCTTACTCCTTCCTTGAGAAGATCCACAAGACAATGGAATCTAGTTGACAGGAATAGCCCATCCAATTTCTGTTGTGTATTTGCTTTGTTGAGTATTGACGATGAACCTAGATCCTATAGGGAGGCTCTTTCTTTAGAAGAAAGTGAGTCTTGGATGCAGGCCATGCAGGGGGAGATGATGGCTTTGGATAGTTGTGAACTGGATGGCCTGCATCCAAGACTCACTTTCTTCTAAATGATATAGACATTAGAATTCTATCCTCTATCATCCCCAACAAATGGCCTCCTAGGCTACCATCCCTGAAATGCATCTCATAGTAAATGATCTTGTGAAAAAGGGTAGTATCATATGCTTTGGTAATCGAGCTAACTTAGTTATATCATTATCACACACACACACACACACACACACACATATATATACTTGGGTTCATCTCATAGTGCAATGGTAAAGTGGTGGTGTTCTTGTTGTGGCCACTAGGGTTCAGACCTCCATTGGGCCATTGTGATTGCTGGCACTATGCCTTCGTTGATCCAATATGCTTGCAAACTTGAACTACAATGTTGAGGTTGCTAATAGTGTTCATGCCATGTGATAGACGTTCAGGCCTGTGTTGTTCCAATCCCTCGCTGGGTTGGTGTGCTTGTGGTCTTGGACTGTTCACTTGTGTTCATGTTGGGGAGGAGGTCCCCCATTTGTGGCCTTGCTTGGACTAGGCTAGGCTAAAAATCCCCACGTCCTGGCTCGGGCCAGACTAAATTTTTTTGAGATACCGATTGAAAAAAACACACACACACACACACACATATATATATATATATTTACTTATATACATATTACATATATTTATTATACATACAAAAAAGACCTCTTAAGCTATCATCTTGGAAATGCATACTATTGTCCCTCACCAGTCTTATCCCAAAATCATTGTGGAACATTGTCTTTATGTGATAATATATATATATATATACATATCACATATATTTATTATACATACAAAAAATACCTCTTAAGCTATCATCTTGGAAATGCATACTGTTGTCCCTCACCATTCTTATCCCAAAATCATTGTGGAACATTGTCTTTATGTGATAATTATATAACTAAGTTAGCTCGGTAAAAAAAATGTATGCTATTACACTTTACCTCAAGATCACTCAATTAAAATGTAACCAAAATGTATGCTATTATGCTTTACCTCAAGATCACTTAATTAAAATATGACACTAAAAAGAATTTTCTTGTATCATAACCAAAGTATTCTTTGCATGATGTAGGTCTATACATACAAATATATGATATACAATACAATAATAGTGAACCCCAACTACATATGAATAAGTAAACACTTCTCCCTTGAAGAATTTCCTTCTTCCAATAGTGTATACACTTCCTTCATGCTTTAGTAGAACATTCTCTTGTTACAAAATGAATCTTCTATGTATAATTCCTTAACACACAACTCTTACAAATTTTCATCATTAATATAATATTATAATGGTAAAAATTGCATACCTTGCACTTCTACCATTCATTTTATCACTTTGGGTGCATGTCCTAAATACTTAGTCCTAGATGCTTTTGATTGATTTGGCATCCATTTTGACCTAAGTTCCCAAATTGAATTTCAAAAATATATTCTAACCCCTCCTTAGACATTCTCCAACATTTAGACTACCAATTAACATTTTCCTGTTGAATCCATGGTGCTTATTTAACCTCTTCAAGATTTGAAATCTTCCTTAGGCTCGAGCTAGAGCCCAAGCCGACCACCTTTTGACCACCTTCCATTTAGTCCTTGTTCATCATTTTCTACACCAATGCACTCAAATTGTTTGCCTAAGTCAAGTATAAAAGGACACCTCCCATAGGTCATTTGCATGCATCATCCATTGAAAGAATCAAGAAGCATCTAGAATATCACATTAGTGTAAGAGCTGAAGATTAGCTCAATACCCAAGACCATCTGCAAAAAAGCTGAAAACCTTCTACAAGAGAGTATGCAAGAATACGAGCTTGCTTGATAGTAAGACCTATCAAAATGATGAGGTTTTGAAGTATGATACAAATGAGTACAATGACCTTCCTTATATAGGCAAGGTTGAGATGTAGGATTGAACATGATGTTGACATGTGTCATAATCCTATGACATGTGACAACTAACTAACTACCTACCTAGGATAATGTGAAGTCTAGATAAGACTACTAGAATGAATCTTATATCCTAAGCAAACATGTGAATAAGGGTCAAGGCCCCATTATAACCTATCACCTGGTAAATGATACCTAAGAACATAATTAAATGCCTAAGTAAATTTATGTAAGTGTAATTAAATAATTAATTACACCAACACCCACCATAAGTGCAACTTAGGGAGGAAATTATAATGCAAATGATGCAAATGAAGATGCAATGATGGGTCCTAGCTACATGGCCATTTTAGGTACCCATGTACAAATGCAAATGAAATCTCTCACAAATGGAGAAAAGGAGAAAAATCAATGGGACAAAACTCCTCTTTAAAAGAGAGAAAAAAACAAATAAGTGAGAAAGGATGGAGGAATCCATGATACCCCCCAAGTACACCATCCATCACATAGATACATTACAATCAATAGCCCCCTCATAAGAGGGAGAGAGACTCTGTAGCCCCCCCATAATGTGTAATCGCCTGCAAAAATGGTAAGTGCCTGAAGACAAAACATGATCCAATGTCGACAAACAACTTGTCTCCCTTTTGGAAGAAACAAAACCAAGTACAAATGCAGGATTGCTTCCCATTTTGGATAGGAATTGAAGGAATGAAGCATGTATATGTATGATGATGATTTCTTTGAAATCTGCTCATGTGTCTCCTTTTCCACTGAAGATGAAGATGCCACAATCAAATTAGGTACATGCCCAATCAAAGAAGAAGGTGACAAATCAAGACTATGCGGGAACTGGTGCTGAACAAGATCCAAAGATAATGATGGCCTGGAAATAGGTGTGCAATGATTGTCATCAAAGAGGAGAGATAACCCCTCAAATGTGTCCTTCAAATTTGAAATGTGAGACTCCATGAACAAAGATGCAATGTTTTATATATAGGAATCCCAATTAGGAAGACAATGAGATACTGGTTGTAATGAATCATTGGACGTGCTCAATGAATCATCACCATAAGATGAATGGTCCTGCTGAATAGGAATGATGGAAGCCTCAATCAATGACTCTGCACAAGGAATCATTGAAGGTGAAGGTACATCAACTGTCTCTGATGGAGAAGAAGTATCTGAAGAACCCTTGTCAACTTCTTTGGAAGATTCAAAGTATTCCAAATATTCAAACTCCTGCATGGTATCATGATCATAGGGTATCCTTTCTGAAAAATGAAGAGGCACAAGACAATCTGAAATAGGATCATCTGGGAATGGCTGAGTATTAGGATCTCCATATATCTCCCAAATTTTAGTCCAAAGATTATGAGGACACTCAAAATGATCAATAGCATTTAAAGTGGCATCATCAATATGCATTGCAATAACTCCTAAGACATGATCCCTTTTGCAATCCCATGCAAATTTCTTACTATCAGTTCCAGGAGGGGGAACAAGATTATACAAATGGGGCAACAAATGAAGTCATTTGAGATGTTTTATGATACCATCTCTCCATTGCTTATAGTTTCCCCTTTTCAACATAATCATAGTAGGATGAAATGAAAGCCCCATAATGAATTATGATTAATCTCCAAAATTACAAAGACATTGACCTTCAATATGAATTAGAAACTCCCAAATATGATATATACTGAAGATGAAGCCTCCCAATACAAATAAACCTTCTCCAAATTGCAGTATGTCCAAATTATCATGTAAATGCCTCAAATTGTAAAAAACTCAATAGAATGTACCTGGGGCTGAATCTGAAAAAACTAGATGGACAAAATGATAGAGCTCTAAATCACCTTCACAATGCCACTAGAATCTCCAAAATTCGACAAATTGGTGAAAAGATATGAGCTCAGAAGTCCAAATGGAAGCATCGACTTCAAACAGCAATAAAATATTACGAGAATAAAATCTGATAATAATTCTTGCACCACTGGAAAGTGCTTGGGATCAGCTTTCCAATGATATCTCATTTTTGAAAATCCGATACCGAGTCAAAAGTTATGACGATTTTAAGAAAACTGCCTAATTAAGACATGAAGGGGCTTCCGTGACAGTCATTTGGCCATCAAATTTAAGATAGTCGCCTGAAATTTTTGAAAAATCGCCAAAAATAAATTTACTTCAAAATATGAAGTATATTATATGAAAATAGGCGGTTTTGGGCCTTGCGTATGCAATGGAAGGGTCAGATCTGACCCAATCTGCTCCAAAAATTAACCCGAAATGCAAACCCTCCAACTTGCAATAAAAACTTCAAGAAAAATCCCCAAATCTCGTATTTCTTTCAAGTTTTTCTGATTCTCCAGGTCATCATATGATGCAAGAGAAGAGCATACTTAGCCTTACTAAAAATCACCAAGATCTCTCACAAGCAATAGCTCAACCCTCAGATCTGAGAAGGGTTTTGCAAGACTTGGCTCTGATACCTTGTAAGAGCCTTAAATTGCTCTAATACCATGTAAGAGTTGGAGATTAGCTCAATACCCAAGACCACCTAAAAAAACAATGAAAACCTTCTACAAGAGAGTATGCAAGAATATGAGCTTGCTTGATATTAAGACCTATCAAAATGATGAGGTTTTGAAGTATGATACAAATGAGTACAATGACCACCTTATATAGGCAAGGTTGAGATGTAGGATTGAACATGATGTTGACATGTGTCATAATCCTATGCCATATGACAGCTAACTAACTACTTACCTAGGTTAATGTGAAGTCTAGATAAGACTTCTAGAAGGAATCTTATATCTTGAGCAAACATGTGAATAAGGGTCAAGGCCCCATTATAACCTATCACCTAGTAATGATACCTAGGAACATAATTAAATGCCTAAGTAAACTTATGTAAGTGTAATTAAATAATTAATTACACCAACAATTAGGACAACCTCATTGCATATATTTTTCGCAAAGGATCACTCATAAGTCATTATTCGACTTTCCACATTAGCTCTTGCATCAACATATGGGAAAACCCTATTTTATGTACTATGTCATTCCAATATTCATGGCATTGCATTCCACTTGTATCAAGTCTCAAGTCTTAGACACTTAGCATCATTGTAGCCACATCAACATCACTTGCACTGTTGCTTGCTATCATGCAAATTTTTCCAAAAAAAATGATTTAGATTGGGGGGCTTGTCATAAGGAGAAGATCTTCATGTAGAAATCTCCTTGTTGGAGTTGATTTCTCAACCTTATAGCTTCCAAGGGTCACCTGTAATCAAACACCTTTCACAAAATGAGAGAAAAAACAAAGATATGGAGTCCAAGAGCTATTGATCCAAAAAAACATCAATCATTATGAATTTGCAAACCTCACTATTGAATGATACAAAATGAATTCTTATAAAAGAAAAAAGAAACCCTAGGTGAGGATAAAAATATATCATGAAATGTGACTCAACCTATGACTTGAAACAAAAAAGCACATGACCTAAGTAAGCTTCATTAGCTAGTATGAAAAGGGACCTAAGTAATTAAATAATTAATTAGGTAAATGCCTTTTTACTCTAACCTCTCTTAAGTGCAACTTAAGGAGAAGCTAAAACTTCTAAATGATGAATGCATAAAAAACAAATGATGGGTCCCGACAACTAGGCTTGATGAGGTACCCATGTACAAACAAAAAAGATTTCTCATAACTAGAGAAAAAGAAGAAAACCTCATGGGAAAAAATCCTTTTCAAAAGAGAGAAATACATGTGAAGGATTAAGAAGCCTCCCAAACAATGTCCCAAAAAGAACAAGAACATTGAAGAACACCATTGAAGCACAAAGAAGCTGCAAACAACTTTCAAAAGATGACTACTATAGTGCTAAAATTGAAAAACCTTCTTTGAAATTAGGATGATGATCGGGACGAAGAAGACAAAAATATACGAGTGACCCCAACAACACTACTCAAACAATGATCATATGGAAAACAAAGGCAACAATCTGATAGTCAAGGATACAAATAGAACATCAATCTACATGAGTGACTCCAACGACACTACTCAACCAATGCAACGTAAAATGCAAGTCGAAAATAGGAATGCAAGAGTGTCTATATGGTATGTGTTCCATCCCACTAAAATGTATGGGTAACCAACCGCTACATCCACCTAGTACATAAGAACAAAAACTAGATACATAGCACCAATAGTATGAACCTCACCCCCCCCATAATGCTGATAGGGGAGAGGGATGATAGGTCCATTGAAATTGTGTCATGATGTAGTGCATGAAGAAGAGGAGACATCATAAGAATGTGCACAAGATAGTACCTACAATTGAAAAAGAGTGTAAAACAAGGCACACACACATGAAGGTAGAGAAGGTTGTGATTGAAAATAGCAAAGCACACACAAAAAAATCCCCATGGCATTTTTTAAAGTAGTGCGAGTGCAAAAAAAGACAACATAATGTGCAAAATTCTCAAAAAAATGTACAATGGTGGTACTTTATCTCAGTGCATCTACAAATGGAGAAGTGCATTCAAAAGATGCTACAATGTCCAAAAATAATATGCTGGAAATACATAGAGAATAGCTCAAATGAAGTCGTCTCACACAAACAAAACTTTTACAAGTGCCAAATATCCAAGTAATCAACTAAAATGTGAAATAATGACAAACTGAATAAAAAATACTTGGGACAAAATTTGGAAATAGTGTATAGATAGTTGTGAAGAGCTCTAAAATACCTTTCCAATGCCACAAGAATTGCAAAAAAGAAAGATCTAGGCAAAAATTTATGGTCTTAGGAGCCAAAAAGGAAGATCTGACTTCAACAAGCAATAAAATCTACCGGCAGCAAAATTTGAGAAAATACCTACACCACTAGAAAGTGCTCAAAACTAGTTTTTCAATGATATCTCATTTGTCAAATTTCAACATCGTATGCCCAAGCTATGCCAAAAAGAAAAAATAGCTCTTTTAGGGCAATATTAGGGTTTTGGGGGCAAGACATATGAATTGACATCACCATGATATTAGCAAAACAGTGGCTAGTATATATTGCATGTGTTGAAATATTCCCCTATATGCATTGTAAAATTGTTGTTGACAGAAAACCATTGAAAACAAGGTTGTGAAACCATTGAACAGGATGTAAAATTGCTAAATGCTCAAAACCACCATCAAATTGTTGAAAACGACAGTAATCCATGTGGTTGAGCTAGAAATTGATGGATTTATCTGGAAAATTGTTCAGTGGAAAATGGTTTTGTGATAGTTTTTCAGGGTAGTTTCAGGCTTCAGCCATAGTTGGAAAACTCGAACTTGGCAAAAACTTGCCAGCCTCAAAAAAATCGACTTGGCAAAAACTCGACAACTTAAAAAATTGCTTAAGTTTCTTTAAAAACACATTTGTTTTGCAAAATTCAATGACAAGATGAATCCAATGAGTCCATAAATGAGTACAAAAGTGTTTTCAATTAAATTTGATTGATTTTAGTGCAAATTGATTACAAAATCGCATTCTCATTCGGAATCTTGATGGTTGAAAGCCTGATAGTTTGATACAAATTACAATAGATAGCTGAAAATGAAAATAGTAAAACTAAAAGTAAATACTAAACACAACATTTTACAACTTCCTCTTCCCTAATCTACTGCAAACTAGGGGAGAGGTAGATGCTCTAGTCCTTCGAGTAGACTATGGCTCCTCGATTGGCATGGAAGGCAGTGGCTGAGGCTCGACCTCCATCCTGGAAGTAGATGGCAATGACTCCTCATTCTCATGAATTTCATCCAACCCTACATCTCCTGCTCCACCCACATCCTCCAACACCCATCTCTCAAAATCAAGAATCTCGTCCTTAGTAAACAATTGAGGCTGCTCATCCCGCCCTGTCCAATCAATGTAAGGATCTATCTCATCCAAATCAATAGGATCCTGTGATTTGTCCTCTACCCTACTTGTGTGCAGCCAAAGGTTGTATTGCACAAAGACAAGGTCATTGAGGCGCTTTTGAGCTAATTTGTTCCTTTTCTTCGTGTGAATGGCCTCAAAGAAGCTCCAATTGCGCTCACAGTTGGATGCACTACAAGGCTGGCATAGTATGCAGAGGGTAATTCTTTGGAGATTTGGGGTATTTCCACCCCAATTTTTCCACCAAGCCTCTGCAAAATAAAATATTGAAGAGTTAGAAAACAAATTCAAAACACATTTTATCAAATTATAAGATGCATTTGAAATAAAGATTCCAAATTTTATACTTGGTGTCTAAGTGGTTCTTCCTTGAATAGCTAGCTTTGAAGAAAAGTGCCTACCCTTTCCTTCCCTATAATTTGCCAACTCTTGGACAATTAGGTCTCTCACCTTAACCTGGGGTGCCATCCTTTGAATGCATGTTGTGAACCCCTCCATAATCTCTCCATTAGGATTGGAGGTGTCTAAGAAGAAAAAACTAGGGTTGAGGAAGTACCCTTTTGCATGGATGGTTTGGTGGAGTTGATTGTTCCACCTCCTATCAATAATCTCCCATATGGGATCAAATTTGAGGTTGTCCCCCATGTAATAATTTTTGATAGCCGCTTTGGCCCTATCCATGGCCTCTTAAATATACCCCATTAGGTTTTGATCCGCATCTACCAAACAAAGAACTCTAATCAAGGGCTCTGACACCTACATTACAAATACAAAATGATTAAAGTTTTAAATTTATAATGAAAGACATAAATTAAAAAAATTATAATATTCAACTTGAATTTAAATTCAAAGTTTTGAAGTTACCTTCATGATCTCTGTAGCTCTTTGGGAAAATAGGTGGTCAAAGACTATGCTTGCAACCCTCTCTCGTTCAGGCTCCTTTGCATAAGATGAGTCTAGCCATGCTTGACTCACAAACATTTGTTTTAAAGTAGTTAATGAACCAATAATGCTTTGCAATGTTAGGAAAATTGTTGCAATCCTTGTGACACTCAATCTCACCAAATCTTTCCCTTCCGTGTGATCTCTCATCAAACTAAGAACCCAAGGGTGATTGTAGATAAATTTTGTGAAGCTCCTTGCATCATCTACAACCGGTGTCACCCAATTAAATTTGCCTATGTCCTCCAAAAGAAGGTCAAGGTAATGTGTTGCACAAGGTGACCAAAAAAGTCTAGGATGTCTATCCTCGAGCAATCTCCCAGCTGCCACATATGCTACTGCATTATTAGTGATGATTTGCACCACATTATCTATCCCTACCTCCATGACAACTTCCTCCAACAATAGAGACAGTGTTTCTACATTTTTGATTTTGTTGGAGGCATCGACCGATTTCAAAAAAACAATTCACCTCTTGAAGCAATCAAAAAATTAAGGGTGGTGCAGTTTTTCCCATCTGTACACCCATCTAAAAGAATGGTGCAGCCATATTTCTTCCGTTCTTTCTTTTGCTCTCCCACTGCTTGCACCGCCCTTTTAGTTGCATTTGTGAGCAACCTACAAGTACAAAGTAAAATAAGTACAAAATTTTAATTTTTAAATAAAAAATAGCTTAAATTCAACATAATATTTTTAACTTATAAGTTTAACTTAGCATAAAATTCAAAATAACTAACGTCCCACTCAAGTCTTTGTGAGAAGGTTCCTTGTAGCCTTTTTCGACAACTGTCAATGTAGTAACCAAATTGTCCCAATAAAGACTACTCGCCACATTGAAAGGAATGTCATTGAAATACCAAAAATCAGCACATGCCATGTTGGCCTGTTCATGCACCTCCCTATTCCACCCTGTAGCCTCCAATTATGGCTGTGCTCTTGGTGTGTTTCTAGGCACAAATTACAGTATGGTGTGCGTGAAGATGTAGGCGGTGGCACTCTACTTGAAGTAGAGGAAGTGGAGGGCTTGGAGGCCGACGTGCTTTGAATGCGTGGACTACGAAGAGAGCCCACAATGTCAAGACATGTTTACTCATTTGACTAGGATTTTACTTGCTGATGACCATGACCACCAGCTATGCTTGTTGCTATGGCTGCCCCCGTCCTCTTCCTTTGTAATTTTTTCTCTTCGACAGTTGAAAGTAGGGCATTCATCTCTCTTTTTATCTCTTCTATGGTCGTAGGACAAGGCTTGGCATCACGATGAGTAATGCTTGCAAGATGGTATTTGAGGCAATTTATGCCTCCATGATGTAGCGGTCTCTGCATGACATTCCTCCATGTAGGGTCTCTAGCTCTTGCAAGACAAGTGCTTGAAATCGGCGGTGGCATAGGGACCGATGGGGCGGAGCTTGAGGCTGAACCTAAGCAAAAGCTTCTCTATTTGCCATTATATTGCTTATTTAACCTACACATACGAAATGAAAGTACAACATTAATTTTTTAATACAGAAAAAAAAAACCTAAATTATACATAAATCATTAAAATCAGCCTAAATTTGGTTTAAATCAATATAAATGAGTTTAAATTAGCATAGTAGCCGGGAGACGCGTTTCCGACATTGTACCAGTCTCTGGAAACGCCTCAGTCAAGCTAGGAGACTTTTCGGCCGTCTCCCACGTCTCCAAAAAATAAATTGATGTCTCCCGCTGTCTCCCGTGAGGTCTCCCGCCGGTCAAAGGGTCAAACATGGAAACAAAACGCGAATATGTTAAAAACGCGATTTTTTTGAAGTCTCAGACCTCATTGTTTCATCGCGCGACTGGAGAAGATAGAGACTGGGCTTTGGACCTTTGGTAAGTGATATTTTTGATTTTTTTTTAGTTTTTAAACTTTTCATACCCTCATACAAGCTGATGGTGACCCACGCCAGAATCTCATTTTTAAGCAAGCCATATTTTTTAGATTGTTTTATTTAGCATCACTAATAATCTCCAAAATTTTTAAATTCCAAATTACTATAAATCCCTATGCTAAAACGACCCCTATGCCTATATGGAAAGAATAAAGATCTAACTGAGCCAACATATATAGTTAAGAGAGAAAATCTTCAAATCTTGATAGAATGCATATTCTTAAAAAAGAACAGTTCGAATCAACAATTTGTGAAGTTTATATATCACTCACTTTGGCTTAAGCTTGTATGAATACTTTCATTTCATGCACGAAATGTGATACCACTTTGCAAAGCAAGAAAGCTGCTTTCGAAATGATTTTTTTTAACTATAAGCAGTTTAGTCACCAATAATCTCCACAAGAGTATTGCCCTTGTTTAAAATCGTGGAATCTACAGATTCCACGATTTTAAACAGGGGCGATACTCTTGTGGAGATTACTAGATCAAGATTCAAAACACACACGAGCTGTAGGTTGTGGTAACCGTTGCCAATCAGACTCAGAAAATATTATGAGATCTGCTTCATTCACCATTGATGTGTATTCTTAGTTAAACTTTAAAAATAAACTTTAAAAATAGTAGACTTTAAAAATTAAAAGTGTGCACTATGCTGTGTGCATTGTGAATTTTTTAAAATTTTCTTTCTATATTTGCTATGTCTAAACTCTAATGATGATGTCTTTTTGTTTTACTTTTTTTTGTTTTTGTGTAGAATTTGAATCAAGAATGTCGAGTGGGGGAAACAAACAAGGCTTGTATCCGTTGTGGAAGTATGTTGATCGTGTTAAGGGGTCGAAGGGTTCAGGTGGAACAACCACAATCTCATTCAAATTATGCCCAATGTCATGGCAAGGTACTTACACGAGGGTGAGGGCTCATTTCCTTCACATACCTGGAAAAGGTGTTGATCCATGTATAAATGAGAAGGAAAGATATGAGGCTGTGAGGGATGAAGAAAGGGCTAATGGTAAAGTTTCTAATATGAGCTCTCACGCTTCAACAAACACTGTTGCAAATCAGAATCAAAATATCAATAGAGAAGTAGAGGTGGATGTGTCTTCAAGAGATGTAGCAGCAGAAAGTTCTCATAAGAGGCCACACATTGGTAGCTCAAACCCTATTGGCAGATTATTTGATGTGCAAGGTCGAGAAGCGGTTGATGCAGCAGTTGCACGCTTCTTTTATGCCAATGGAATACCATTTAATGTTGCTCAATCACCTTTCTGTACAGAGATGGTCCAAGCAATCAACAATGCACCAGTTGGATATAGACCACCTATGTATGAAAAGCTTCGCACTACTCTAATTGATAAAGAAAAAATTTGATTAGAGCAACAAACTGCACCATTGAAAAGAGTGTGGGTTTCAGAAGGATGCAACATTGTGATGGATGGGTGGACGGATACTAGAAACCGTCCACTACTTAATATCATGGTAACATGCAGCAAAGGGCCTTATTTTTTGAAGGCATTGGATTGTTCGGGGCATGAAAAAAATGCAGAGTATCTTTATAACCAGCTATGTGACGGCATTGAGGAGGTAGGGGCATCAAATGTAGTCCAAATTGTTACAGATGCTGTCCCTGTTTGTAAAGCAGCAGGCATGTTGGTGCAAAAGAAATACAAGCATATGTTTTGGACACCATGTTGTGTGCATTCGTTGAATAATGCACTCAAAGATATTGGCAAGTTTGAGTGGGTTTTAGCTCTCATAGAAAAGGGCAGAAAAATTCAAATGTTTATATGCAACCATCACCAAACACAAGCTATTTATCGAAAATTTACCAAGGTGGAGCTTCTCAAACCAGCTGATACAAGGTTTGCTTCTTATTTTATTCTTCTTCACCGTCTTTGTGAAGTGAAAGGTGCTTTGTGTTCCACAGTTGTTGGTGATGCGTGGGCAGCTTGGAGGCACTCTACATCAAATGATGCAGTTGAGGTGAGAGGTATGATCCTTGATGACCATTTTTGGGCTGAAGTTAAATTTGTTGTGGACTTTATTCAGCCCATATATGAGGTGATCAAATTTGCAGATTCAGACAAGCCATGTTTGGGGGAAATTTATGAAGAAATAGATTCCATGTGTGAAAGAATTAAGGAAATAATAGATGCAAAAGATCCTTCACTATATCTTTTGATAGAAGAAAAGTTACATGGAAGATGGAACAAACTTAACACACCTCTTCGTTGTGCTGCCTATGCCTTAAATCCTAAATGGCATAATATACAAGAGACCAATAAGAGGGCTCCATATGAGGATAGAGAGGTAATGAAGGGGTTTTGGGTTGCAATAAAAAAGATATATGGCTGAGGTGAGGAAGCATCAGTTATAAGGAGTCAATGGAATAAGTTTTCACATGGGCATGGTGACTTTTCTTCCGTGGAAGCTTTATATGATATGCGAGCAAAGAAAGACTCTATAGAGTGGTGGTGGAACCATGGAGGTGAAACACCTGAATTGCAATCATTTGCAATAAGATTACTCTCACAAGTAGCTAGCTCTTCATCTTGTGAGAGAAATTGGAGTACTTATGGTTTTATTCATTCACTAAAGAGGAACCGATTGGGGTCGAAGAAAGCAGAGAACTTGGTGTACATTCATAGCTCACTTCGCCTTCTCTCTCGTCTAGATCATGCATACAATGCAGGTCCTTCAGCAAAATGGGACAAAATTTCACCTGATGAAGATGTTGCAGCCATAGTGGATGAAGTGGTTGAACCAGATGGCCTTATTGATTTACCCCCAGTTCTACTACGAGTAGAGGAACCTGAGTTAGAGAGTGATGAGTTTTTGGATAGCCTCATAACTGAGGACCTTGACATGGATGATATTGATGTGATGTAGATGATATGAGATATTTCATATCAGATAGATTTCTGATTTTTGTTTTTTGTTTGCATATCAGCCAATCATTATCAAACTATCAATATTTCTGATTTTCATTATGTAATCGAATATGTAATGTCAAATGTGAACTTAGAAGTTAAAACTATGATTATGGAATTTGAAGTATGAACTTTTTGACTCTTTGACACAATGTGACAATGACATTTTCCATTTGGATTTGAATTTTCAATTTTGTGTATTTAAAGTTAATGTTCATTCTTAAACTTTACTGCTGCTATTGTTTTGAAAGTTCAATGTCATTATATTTTCAGATTTTCTATATATTATTAATTTTTATATTAAAAAAAAATGGCGTCTCCAAGTACCCCTGTCTCCTATTTTCAAAAAATGCCGTACCGGTACTGGTACTAGTCTCCCGTACCAGTACCAGTACCAGTACCAGTCTCGCGACAACTATGTAAATTAGTAAAAAAATTATCTAATCTAAACATTCTAAACATTTTTTTTTTAAAAAGATGAAAATAAAAAAGATAGCCTAGGTATGAAAAACAGTGAAAATAATGAAAATAAAAAAAAATTAACAAAAATTAGTGATGAATCTTGTTTTTTGGAATTTAAATGCAAAAATTCTACTTTTTACCATAGATGATTTTTTTTTCAATTTAGATGCAAAATTTTGCAGCCAAAATAAAGCAAAATGATTTAAACCAAAAAAAAGAAAAACCAAAAACCTACCTATGCTTCACATTTGCCTTCGAAATTCGCCAAAAGATCCCTTTCAATCTTCTCTTCTCAATAGCAAAATGCTGGAAATGGTGTGTTTGTTGTTGTGAAGGGTTTTTGTGCAGAGCGAAGTAAGTTTAGAGTGTTTTTTGTTATGATGCCTTTTTTGCCGCAGTGGCTTGATATGTGCATACATGGCAAGTTTTTGCCACAAACTTGCCGAGTTTTTGGCAAAAACTTGCCAAAAACTCGACAAGTTGTCACCAGAAACTCAACGAGTTTTTGGGTGAGTTTACCTGGCAAAAGCTCGTAGGCCAGGAAACTCGGCGAGTTTTTCAAGACTCGTTGAGTTTTCCGCGAGTTTGGAAACTATGGTTTCAACAATTGTTTGCACTATGCAATCGGTTGCTAAAAAGATGATGATAGGGGCGCTAGGTGCTATTGGAAAAAACAATTGGGAACGAAAAACATGAGGTCTCCAGTGTGCTGTACCTCCTTGTCGATAACTTGGCATCAATGATGACCATGAGGGGATGACAAAACTATCATTTCCAAAAATAAAATAGGTTGTTGCCAAATTAAAAACATCAGAAAATTGATAAATAATGTCAGAAAACGATAAAAATGCTGCTACAAAAGCTAAACCAGCCGTTGAAAATTTAAAAATTGTTAATGCACAAAAAAAGCCAAAAAATTAAAATTTTGCCACTATAGAATTTCTAATAGAGCCCAACTGCATATATTTATGGCAGCTGAACATATGACTTTGTACAACATATAGATTTGTATGGCTATATGGATCTTGTACATTGTACAAATCTTCAACCTTGAAATTTGTGCCCTCCAAAAAACATTTTGCAAAAATTTTCAATCTTTGATTTCAACGTTTGGATAGGTAATCTTAGGGTGTTTGGGCCTTTTGGACACAATGATGAGGATCGTTTGGCTCCATGATGCTTTGTTTGATTGCTCAAAGACAAAATCTAAAAAAAATAAAAGAGAACAGTGTTCCATGTGGTTGCGTCCACCCCAAAAAGCCTCATGTTTTTAGGACAGGGATGTGGGGACTTGAGGGAAATGTCCCCTTGTCACACCACCACCTTTGCTGGGACTTTGAGGACGTTGTCAAGATGCCCTCAAGATGTTCGGGGGACTCCCATGAGTCTCTCGACTGTCTCGAGGACACCTAGGCGTCTTCTGTGACATGGAGGCCAAAAATTCATTAAAAATTAAAAAAAAAACTTAAAATTTTCCTTGAAACTTGTACTCAAGGTTGAACTCTAATGGCTAATGGCCCTCGCCCTCCTCCTACCCCATAGATTTGTACGACTATATGGATCTTGTACATTGTACAATCTTCATCCTTGAAATTTGTGCCCTCCAAAAAACATTTTGCAAAAAATTTCAATCTTTGATTTCAACGTTTGGATAGGTAATCTTAGGGTTTCTGGGCCTTTTGGACACAATGATGAGGATCGTTTGGCTCCATGATGCATTGTTTGAATGCTCAAAGACAAAAATCTAAAAAAAAAAAAAAGAGAACAGTGTTCCATGTGGTTGCGTCCACCCCAAAAAGCCTCATGTTTTCAGGATGGGGACTTGGGGGAAACATCCCCTTGCCGCACCGCTACCTCCGCTAGGACTTTGAGGACGTTGTCAAGATGCCCTCAAGGCGTTTGAGGGACTCCCATGAGTCTCGCGATTGTCTCTAGGCATCTTCTGTGACATGTAGGCCAAAAATTTATTAAAAATTAAGAAAAACTTAAAATTTTCCTTGAAGCCTGTACTCAAGTTGAACCCTAATGGCCAATGGCCCCTGCCCTCCTCCTGCCCCCACCCTCTCAACAAGTCTGCCAACTATGGTTTCAACAATTGTCAGTGCTATGCAATCGGTTGCTAAAAAGATGGTGACAGGGGTGCTAGGTGCTATTGGCAAAAAACATTGGGAATGGAAAACATGAGGTCTCCAATGTGCTGGACCTCCTTGTCATAACTTGGCATCAATGATGACCACAAGGGGATGACAAAACTATCATTTCCAAAAATAAAATAGGTTGTTGCCAAATTAAAAACATCAGAAAATTGATAAATAATGTCAGAGAACGATAAAAATGCTGCTACAAAAGCTAAACCAGCCGTTGAAAATTTAAAATTGTCAATGCACAAAAAAAGCCAAAAAAAGTAAATTTTGCCACTGTAGAATTTCTAATAGAGCCCAACTACGTATATTTATGCCGGCTGAACATACGACTTTGTACAACATATAGATTTGTACGGCTATATGCATCTTGTACATTGTACAAATCTTCAACCTTGAAATTTGTGCCCTCCAAAAAACATTTTGCATAATTTTTATCTTTGATTTCAACATTTGGATAGGTAATCTTAGGGTTTTTGGGCCTTATGGACACAATGATGAGGATCGTTTGGCTCCATGATGCATTGTTTGATTGCTCAAAGACAAAAATCTAAAAAAAATAAAAGAGAACAATGTTCCATGTGGTTGCGTCCACCCCAAAAAGCCTCATGTTTTCAGGACGGGGATGTTTCTAGGATGTGGGGACTTGGGGGAAACGTCCCCTTGCCACATTGCCACCTTTGCTAGGACTCTAAGGACGTTGTCAAGATGCCCTCAAGATGTTCGAGGGACTCCCATGAGTCTCTTGACCGTCTTGAGGACACCTAGGCGTCTTCTATGACATGTAGGCCAAAAATTCATTAAAAATTAAAAAAAACTTTAAATTTTCCTTGAAACCTGTACTCAAGGTTGAAGCCTAATGGCCAATGGCCCCTGCCACTCTTGCCCCATAGATTTGCATGACTATATGGATCTTGTACATTGTCCAAATCTTCAACCTTGAAATTTGTGCCCTCCAAAAACCATTTTGCAAAAATTTTCAATCCTTGATTTCAACGTTTGGATAAGTAATCTTAGGGTTTCTGGGCCTTTTGGACACAATGATGAGGATCATTTGGCTCCGTGATCCATTGTTTGATTGCTCAAAGACAAAAATCTAAAAAAAAAAAAAGAGAACAGTGTTCCATGTGGTTGCGTCCACCCCAAAAATCCCCATGTTTTCAGGACGGGGATGTTTCTAGGATGTGGGGACTTGGGAAACGCCCCCTTGCCGCACCGCCACCTCTGCTAGGACTCTAAGGACGTTGTCAAGATGCCCTCGAGATGTTTGAGGGACTCCCATGAGTCTCTCGACCGTCTTGAGGACACCTAGGCATCTTCTGTGACATGTAGGCCAAAAATGTATTAAAAATTTAAAAAAACTTAAAATTTTCCTTGAAACTTGTACTCAAGGTTGAATCCTAATGGCCAATGGCCGCCACCCAACTCCTGTCCAGCCTCGCCCCGCCCCCCTTTAAAACATCCTTAAATCCTCATTTTTACTCACAAACACAAATCAACAATAGAGTTGAGGAGTAAGAAGAAGAGGATCTATATTCTATGCCAAGTTGCAAAGATTTTTCAAGCATAAGGTAGGATTCTATGATTGTTTTTTTTATTTTTTTAAAAAATTAGTTTCATATTCATATTCATAGACATGGCTGCAAGTGCATATTCAATGTTCATATTGTCATCAAGATTCAACATTGAAATTTGAATAGTTATTAGTTTAGTTTTACATTTTAAATTTTGCAAAAAAAATTAAATTTTAATTATAAACAAGTTGTCATATATATATATTTTTATTTAAGTTTTACAAATTACTTTTATTAGTTTATATGTTCAAATTTTTTATCTTGTCAAACTAGGATGAAACTTTTGTGTATTGTTTGCTTTTGTGCTTCGTGTGACTTGAAGCAAGAAAAACAAAAGTGAAATCCTTGGTTGACAAAGATTAAAATTTAAGAACAAATATTTTTATTTGTCTATCCTCTGCTTCCTAAGTTACCGGGTTCGTCCCTAGGAACCCTGGGTTCGATATGGGTTCGATACGGGTTCGAAATTCGGGTCTGGTTCGACCAAATTCGCTATGGGTTCGAAAAAATGACTGTGGGTTCAGCTAGGGTTCGGAACCCTAACTATGGGTCCGACCAGGGTTCGGTTTTTTCGAACCTAGTTTGAACCCGGGCAGAATTCGCACCTAGGCGGACTTTTCCAATGCCTTTTTGCATTTTTTAATTATTTTTTGATTGTTTGTTGACTGTTTTTTGACTTTTTTTTAATAATAGGATCAGTAACTAGACCCCTGATGCCTAAATTTTGGATAGAGTAGAAGACCTAGATGGTCATAGGGACAGAAGAATGTAGGACAGAGCTATTTAGACTACCTAAATGAGTATAGATCTCTTAGGAATAATCTCATGAAACAATGTCTCTTACAAATTTTTGCCAATTGAAGCTAAGAAACAGACCCAAGAAAGAGAGAGGAACCCACAGCTAGGACTTACAATGAAGGTTAGGAAAGTTGTGCATACCTACTTTTGACAGCTCAAACAAATGCACAACACGTTCTTAGATCCAAAATTTGAATACATATTTCTCCTCAAATCCTATGTTTGAAGAAGAAGCGATAAAATATGCCAAATGAATCTATATCATGACATTTGAGTATAAAGTGGTGGTGTATTTTTGCTATGTTATTTGACTATTAATATGGTGGTGTATTGTAAACTCAATTACTGCTGTGAATATGTATATATTTCTGATTTTTATGTTTTTGTATTATCGAACCCAAAACGAAACCAACCCCAAAATTTTTTTTTTACCAAACCGGCGAACTGGGTTCTCTAACCCGAACCCAAACCCAAAACCGAACAGGTAACTTAGTCTGCTTCTATGCTTCATGTGACTTGAAGTAAGAAAAACAAAAAGAAAATCTTTGTGTCTTAATCCTTTGCATTATGTTGCATGCATAATTTGAATTTGAATTTTAAAATTATAAACTTATAAATTTTATATTGTTTATTGCAATGTCATTATGAGTTCTCATGGCATGAGTGAGGATGAGGTTGAGGTTCAAAGTGAAACTGAACCCAATTATGCACTTGATGTTGTTGAAAATGTAGAAGTAGAAAGGGGTAACTGTGAGACCCAAACCACGAGTTCCATGGCGAGTGTTAAAAGTTAAACTGAATCCAATTATGCACTTGAAGTTGTTGAAATTGTAGAAGCAGAAAGGGGTGACTGTGAGATCCAAACCACAAGTTCCATGGCGAGTGCAACTGCAACTATTTATTGTCCCTCCGCAATATTGGCAGATTTTGCTAAGGGTCCCTTTGATCCTAAGTCTCCTTTGAAAAAAATTGCAACAAAATTATGGAGCAAGCCTAGGGCATTTGGGGGCACAAGGTTGTGGAACTGCCACTTTTATAACATATCCGAGGAAAAAGTGTAGATTTATGTGATATTTGGGGAACAACTTGAAATTTAGGGCTGAGATATGTAGGCTATGGGGTGGTGAAGATAATGCAATCACACTTGTATCTACTTCTTTGTCTCATAGGCTAAGGAGTCATCAAAGCCAGCCACACGGTTCTACTTCTACTTTGAAAAGGAAAGTTGCACGTATGTCGGTTTCTTCTACTTTAGGGGCCCATGCAATAGAGGCTAGGGGAAACACAAGTTGACAAGTGATGCTCCTAACCCACTAGCTGAATTATTCAATGTGTAGATGAAGGATAATGCAGATGATGTGAAATGTGCTAGTCAATTTTTTTTTGAAATTATCACAACACAACCATCACTACGCCAATGGATTAGCTTTAGCTTCAAAACTGGAATAAAATGAAATACACTCAACGCCAAGAATGTGCACACAAGATCCTTTAGAAGGCGAGGTGCTAACATATGGCGGAGGAAACTGAATTATAACTGAAAGTAAATACAACTGAAAGCAGCAAGAGGCGGTGAACCAGCCATGAAGATTTCCTCTCTACCACTTATTCAGGGGGGGGAAAGATTACAAAACAAGAACTAATTCATCCGTTGCGGCGGGCATCCACTCATGAGTGGGAATTCACCATTTTTTAGTGGGTACAATGAGATTATTAAATTCTTTTTCTGTGATGTCCCCGCTCTAGTTAGTTCTCAGGAACAGTGTGTTAGCCTTTTTCTTGGACCCTTGTGGGCTAACTAGATTGGTTAGAGGGTCAGTGGTATTTTCTAGAGGAGTTGGTCGTTCTCATTTTCAGAGTTCAGTGATTGGCTCACTGCAGGCCTTGGCAGTTCAGGAGTTGATAGCTTTTGACGGCACAGAGATATATGGAGTTTTGAGGAAGTTATGATTATTTAAGTGATTTAAGTTATATTAATTTAATACTTTATTATAAAGTCAAATTGACTTTATTCTTTTAATATCACTTAAATATTCATAAAAGGGTGATTTAAAATTAAATCACTTATGCATAGAAGTGGGCGCCCAAGTATTTAATTTGGAACTATTGAAAAGTGAATTAAATATGATTTAAAAGATTTAAATGATGAAAGTGGCGTCCTTTTCTTGAAATGCGTGCCTTTTGGAATATAAGGCATTTTGGCAATGAGAAACCCTATTCATGATTATTTCGACTTTGCCTTTGAAATTTCTTCTGTGCTTTCCTCTGTGATCAGGGTTTGAGCAATATTTCCATTGGAGAACGCAATCTCTTCGATGTTGAGCATTTTTGAGACTGTGAGAGACCAGTCGAATTAGTGCAACTGTGAGGGCTTCATTCAGAGGTTCTACATGCTACAATAAGAGTTTTATAATTCAGTTTACTTGTTTGCAATAAGGAAGGGGGTTTCTTCACCTGTGGCGTCCTCTTCAACAATTCTACAGCTTCCAGTTTTGGCTCTTCAGCATCTTACTTAGGCCGTACCATTTGCATTGGGAAATGTGCCTTTTTAAGGAGGCGTGTGAAGTAACTAGCTAAAACGCCTTTCTTTTGGCTTTGGTTTGTGTTCCATTCTTGGCGTCTACCTTTCTCAGGGGTTTGTATCCTGTTTCGGAGTGGGAGAAGTCAGATCTGGAGCCTAGGCGTGCATATTTGTCAGTTTTCATCAATTCCGGCTGGCAAGCTTGAATACTTCTTTATTTAATTATTTTGGAGCATTTCGGGTATGTAATTCATTTGTAATCCCATTGTATTTATTGCAAAATAACATCTATTACATCTGTTGCTTAGAATATTACTGTAGTGCATTTTTATGAGCTTTTATATGATGCGCCCCTTCTCTTCTGTCTACAAACTTTCCTTAAAAAACTAAAAAACACAAATAAGATAAGGAAAAATACAGGGGTTTGAGTTGTGAGCCAGCAGGGTTCATCACATTTTCCACACTGGTGGTAAACCATCCAGGGGTTATAAATGTGACTTTTAACACAAGAATATGCAGCAAACAAATGACTGGAACAATACTACTGTTTACAGTCTTACAATGAAGAATAACTACAATTTTCAAGTGTTTTTACAATCATTACAATATACAATTAAAATGATGATTTCTTCAATGAATAACCTCTCAAATAATGATGCTAGAAGCCAAAATCAGAAAACTAGAACAATCTGATATAAAAAGCTGCAATCTGGAAATGTCTATCAGCAAACAACAAACTCACAAAAATGATGACAACTCCTTCTAAATACCTCTGAATAAGCTGGAATGTTTTGCAAAGACCTTCTAGGAGGATGGCGCCCAAACTCAAACCACAAAACTGCATCAAAACTCAAGATATTATTCTCGCACAAATTCCAATGCACTCACTAGATGGTACGACCCTCTAGAGGGGTGATTTCTCTTGCTAAAATCAGAAACTTGGAATTAAAATCTGAAAATCTCCAAATATGGTCTCTTCTAACATAGAAATGCAATGATCAAATACCCATAACAAAATAAAATTCACACCAAAAGCTGTAAATGAAATCCACCTTCAGCTGTGTATACACCAACAACATAAAAATTGAAGTTCTCACCAAAATTCACCAACGTTGAAGCACAATCTGCTTGTTTGATTGAGAAGCAACCTGAAAACCAACTAGGTGTTATCTTTCAAACACGAAATTGGATTTGAACTAGGAGGTAAGCATTCCTCGAAGTAAAAATCAA
Source organism: Sequoia sempervirens (assembly GCA_007258455.2). Lineage (NCBI taxonomy): Eukaryota > Viridiplantae > Streptophyta > Pinopsida > Cupressales > Cupressaceae > Sequoia > Sequoia sempervirens. Next base: position 1,230,474,494 of record VDFB02271358.1, on the reverse strand, counting down.
GTAGTCATTTCGACAGCATAACAATAGCATAAGTTCATGGATGATAAAAGCTGGAGCAAACTTCTCTTTTATAGAAAGAGAGATGACTTCTCAAATTCCCAAAACTCCAAGAATGGGACGCCAAAAGTCCCTTTTGAAATATTTTAAAATTCAAAAATATTAAATCTTCCTCAAAATGGTGTCCACTTCAAGGCACAATAAAACTTATAAAATATTTAATTTCTCCTTTATGAAGGTGTCCCCCTTCATGACCCTCTTTTAAACACAACTTAAAGTTAACACACTAGGTTAAGGGGTCAACTTGAAATTATAACATTTATGCCTTGAATAAATTAATTCACCAAAATAATGCTTAAAAAAGCCAAACACCCAAAACCAAACAACTGCTCCAACTGAAAATGACTTACTGAAGTGCTAACAACTGAGATATTGCCATAAATAGAATTTACTAAAAATAGTAAATTCTGAGAAATGCCACCAAACCTCCAACAAAGGAAACCCTAATTTCACCTCAACGAGCCTACGGGCCTCCGGAATAGGCTGATGAGCAACTGAGCTGATCACTGATGAGAAGGGGACATTACAGTCTGCCCTCCTCGAGATTGCTTGTCCTCAAGCAACCGCAAATCGGAATGTTGCAAGATGTGTTCACCTTCCCATGTTGCATCCTCAATCGGCAAGTTCCTCCATTTTACCAAATACTCTTTGATTGTTCTCCTCCTCAAAGAGCGCTCCCTAGTGTCAAGAATCTCCTCTGGAATCAACACCAACTGTCCTTCTTCATCCAATGGAGGTAGTTCTATAGTAGCAACCACATTGTGCCCAAGTGCCTTCTTGAGGCGGGACACATGGAAGACGTTATGCACTTTGCTTTCAGCTGGAAGCTCCAACTCATATGCCACTTCACCAATCCTTTTGATGACTTTGAATAGACCATAAAAACGTGGCTTTAACTTCTCTGCACCACCCTTCTTGAGTGAAGACTGTCTATAGGGCTAGAGTCTCAAGTAAACCAAATTTCCCACTTCAAAAGAACGCTCAACACGCTGCTGATCAGCGTATAACTTCTGCTGGTTTTGAGCTTGTTGCAGATTTTCCTTTAATGATTTCAAGATGTCTTGGCTCTGTTGTAGCATATCCTTTGCCTGTGGAGCTCTACTATCACCAAATACCAAATTTACAAAGTTAGGAGCATCATATCCATAAAGAGCCATAAAATGAGACATCTTAATTGACATATGATAGGAAGAGTTATAACAATACTCCCCCAAATGAAGCCACTTAACCCAAGCTCTTTGCTGCCTCGAAACATAATTTCTGAGGTAGCCTTCTAACCACTTGTTGACAATCTCGGATTGCCTATCTGTTTGTGGGTGGTAACTAGTGCTTGGAGTGAGCATTGTATCACTCAACCTGAAGATCTCCTGCCAAAAAGCACCTAGGAACTTGCTGTCCCTATCACTGACAATGGTTTTAGGGAAACCATGCAAATGGAAAACTTCTCTAAAAAATAATTCAGCCACTTGAGCTGCTGTAAATGAAGTTGTGATAGCATAAAAATGAGAAAACTTAGTCAATCTATTTACCACAACAAAAATACAATCTCGCCCTTGCACTTTTGGTAACCCTGTGATAAAATCCATTGCAATGCTCTCCCATTTTTTATTCAGAATTGGCAAGGGCTGCAACAAACCAGCTGGAAAAGAGTGTTCATTTTTATTCATTTGACAAGTAGCACACTCCCTTATGTAACGCAAGACTTCTTCCTTCATCCCCTTCCAAGAAAATATTTCTCGGATCTGCTTATAAGTCTTGAAAAAACCATGATGACCAGCAAGAGAAACATCATGAAAAGATTGTAGAATTTTCTTCTTAAGCTTAGATTCAGGCACTAAAAAGATTCTACCTTTATAGAGGATCAAACCATCAACCAACTGGAACCTTTCATCTTGCAAATGACCTACTATGCTGGTTACAAACTGATTTTTTTGCATAATCAACAGCAATTAACTCTTTCCAATCAGCTGTAAGCTCACAAAGTGACTGCAAATGAGGTCTTCTTGATAAAACATCCGCCACTATATTGTTCTTCCATTTGACATACTCAATGTCAAAGTCGTAATCTTGGAGCCTACTCACTCACTTCTATTTCCTTTCATTCAAATCTTTTTGGGTTCATAAAATGTTTAAGACTGTTAACAACAAATTTACTCCCCACCAAGTATTGACGAAACTTAGACAATGCATGCATAATAGCAAGCATTTCTTTGTCATAAATTGAGTATGATTTTTCTGTTCCTCTCAACTTTCTGCTCTCAAAGAGAATGGGGTGTTTTTCTTGCATGAGAATAGCTCCTACTCCCTCACCTGAAGCATCGCATTGCAACTCAAAGGGCTTTGTAAAATCCGGTAGGGCCAACACTAGGCATGAGCTCATTATGTGCTTGAACTTGTCAAAGACTCCTTGTGCCTTATCTGGCCATAGGAAAGCTCCTTTCTTTGTAAGATCTGTAAGGGGGGCTGTCATGTGAGAGTATCCCTTGACAAATCTTTTGTAAAATCCACACAAACCCAAAAATCCCCTCAAGTGAGAAATATTCTTTGGAGGTGGCCAATCAAGGATGGCTTTAATCTTTTCAGGATCAACTTTGACACCTTAGCACTAATGATGTGGCCGAGATACAACAGCTCTGTCATCTCGAACTCACACTTTGATTCTTTGGCAAACAAGCATTCCGCCTCCAATATGCTAAGCACTTCTTCTAAGTGCTCGAGGTGCTCTTCCCAAGACTTACTGAAAATGAGGATATCGTCGAAGAAGACGAGCACGAATTTCCTCAACTGCTGCCTAAAAATATTGTTCATACAAGATTGGAATGTTACTGGAGCATTTGTCAAACCAAATGGCATGACAAGAAATTCAAAATGCCCAAAATGGCATCTAAATGCTGTTTTTTCAATATCTGCCTCTCTCATCTTGATTTGATGGTAGCCCGAACGGAGATCAATCTTTGAGAAAAACATAGCCCCATGGAGCTCATCAATAAGCTCATCTATCCTAGGAATAGGATATCTATTCTTGACTATCTTCTGATTCAATGCGCAGTAGTCAACACACATATGCATTGTGCCATCTTTCTTTTTAACCAACACCACTGCTGAAGCAAAAGGGCTTTTACTAGGCCGAATAAATCCCATCTCCAAAAGCTCCTTGATGGTTTTTTCAATTTCATCTTTTTGCTTCTTGGGATAACGGTAAGGTGTGGTGATGACTGGCTTTGCTCCTTCTAATTCAATCACATGCTCAAAACTTCTTTTAGGAGGTCTCCCAGGAGGTAAGCTACCAAAGACTTTTCCCTTCTTGGAAAGTAAGGCTTGAATATCAGGATGATATTTCCTTTTCTCTTCCACTGGATCAGCTAGTAGTACCAAACACTTTGCTGCCCATTCAACTTGATTGTGACTGATCAACCTCTCCATTCTCTTCAAATACACAATTCGAGGGCCTCCATTTGACATCCCTCTCAAAACAAAATTCTTACCACTTGACTGAAATTTCAATTCCATAGTTTGCAAGTTCAATGTAATATCTCCAAAAGATCGCAGCCATTGTATCCCCAGCACAGCATTGGTATCTCCAATACCAACAACATAAAAATCATTTTTAACTCATAATTTTCCAATTGAATAGAAAGGTTAGGAATCTTCCTTATGCAAGACATGGTGAAACCATCAGCTACCATTACCTTGAAGCCTTCAAATTCTCCAGTCTTCAAACCTCTTTTTGCTACTAATCCTTCGTCAATAAAATTGTGAGTTGCTCCAGTATCAATTGGAGCAACAATCCTTTGTGAACCAACCACTCCATGAAGCTGAAAGGATTCATTTTTTTGAAAACTTGAAAGTTGTGCAAAAGCACTACCATCTCCAACCTCTTTAGGCTTCTCTTATAGAGCTTCTTCACCATCACTTCTTGTTGATTCGTATTGCTGATCAGACGAATCAGATTCTGATCCATAATTAGAATAGCCCTCCATTCGATGTGCTTTGCCTTTTCCATAGCAACGGTGACCCTTAACCCAAGGCTCACGACAAGTGTAGCAAACACCATCTTTTCTAAGCTGCTCTCGGAGCTCTTCTGACATCTTTGGCGGAAACTTCTTTGGCTGACTTGAAGAATGTTTTTTTATCCTTTTTATGATTAAAGGATTTTGACTGAAACTTTGGCCTTGGGGCAGCCAACTCCATGCTCCTTGCCTTCTTAATTGCTTCATCCAAGGTTGGTGGATCAAAGGCTTTGACCCAACCCTTCAATGGCTCCAGTAATCCTTTTGAAAACAAGACCACTAGTCTCCTTTCAGTAATGTTGGGCACCATTACTGACAATCTTTGGAAAACAGCCACATATGATTCAAGAGATCTGTGTTGCTTCAACTGCGCCAACTCTCGAAATCTCACTTCAGGATCCTTGGTGTTGGATCTCTCGATCAACTTGTTGGTGAATTCTTCATAGGTGTGAACGAGGTTATGGCCAAGAGTGACCAAATCGTGGTACCACCATTCGTGTGTAGCTCTTTCTAAGTGCAATGTAGCAAATTTTATTGTATCTTCTTTCGGCATCGGTCTAAGAGAAAGATAGTTGTCCAATTTCTGGACCCATGACCTGGCCGAACATTTGTCACTTCCATCAAAATATGCCAACGTCACCTTGCCCAAGGCTTGTTGGTAGTCAGTTTTGGGAGTCAGTTCTGGGAGTCATTTGAAGACGATTCTCATTTCTTCCACCATTTCTCTGACTCCTTTGATTCATGTATTGATCAAAGGTCCAAGCATCCCTCATATGAGGAGGTAGATAAACAAACTCCATATAAGCTTGCCTTACATCATCTGCAAACAGAGTTGGAGCCTCCACTTGTGGTTGTTCTTCCCTTGGAGTGAAAGTAGGGAATATAGGTCTAGAGGTAGATCCTCTAGTGGTTGCAATATGCTGTCCAACAATCCTATCTCTTCCATTGACCTCCGGACTGTTGTTACTGTGATTTCCATTAACTCCACTATTTTCTCCAGTTTGGTTGTTTTGGGGCTGACCAATATTGTTTGATGCTTGCTGATCCATTTTTTATAATAACCGTGACATCATGTCTATCATCCCATCAAATTTCTTTTCCATTCTAGCCTCCTTTTCCTCATATGCTTGTCTGAGACTCTCAGACATATTTTCCATTGTTTTTTCAGCACCTTCAACTGTTTTTCCAGCACCCTCAACTGTTTTACCAATATCTCTTAGAGCTTCTGAAAATGTCTCTGCCTCTAGAACTGGTGGAAACTGAAGCTAAGTTCTGGTGAATGGTCTGGTGTCTCTTTCGCTCATCTGACAATTGAATGCTGAATGTCATAGGATGGCAGGGTCTTCTGCTTTGATACCACTGAAATGTGCTAGTCAATTTTTTTTTGAAATTATCACAACACAACCAGCACTACGCCAATGGATTATCGTTAGCTTCAAAATTGGAATCAAATGAAATACACTCAACGCCAAGAATGTGCACACAAGATCCTTTAGAAGGCGAGGTGCTAACATATGGCGGAGGAAACTGAATTATAACTGAAAGCAACAAGAGGCGGTGAACCAGCCATGAAGATTTCCTCTGTACCACTTATTCAGTGGGGGGAAAGATTACAAAACAAGAACTAATTCATCCGCTGCGGCGGGCATCCGCTCATGAGTGGGAATTCACCACTTTTTAGTGGGTACAATGAGAGATTATTAAATTCTTTTTCCACACTGGCGGTAAACCATCTAGGGGTTATAAATGTGAATTTTAACACAAGAATATGCAGCAAACAAATGACTGGAACAGTACTACTGTTTACAGTCTTACAATGAAGAATAACTGCAATTTTCAAGTGTTTTTACAATCATTACAATATACAATTAAAAGGATGATTTCTTCAATGAATAACCTCTCAAATAATGATGCTAGAAGCCAAAATCAGAAAACTAGAACAATCTGATATAAAAATCTGCAATCTGGAAATGTCTATTAGCAAACAACAAACTCACAAAAATGATCACAACTCCTTCTAAATACCTCCGAATAAGCTGGAATGTTTTGCAAAGACCTTCTAGGAGGATGGCGCCCAAACTCAAACCACAAAACTGCATCAAAACTCAAGATATTATTCTTGCATGAATTCCAATGCACTCACTAGATGGTACGGCCCTCTAGAGGGGTGATTTCTCTTGCTAAATCAGAAACTTGGAATGAAAATATGAAAATCTCCACATATGGTCGCCTCTAATATAGAAATGCAATGATCAAATACCCATAACAAAATAAAATTCACACCAAAAGTTGTAAATGAAATCCACCTTCAGCTGTGTATACACCAACAACATAAAAATTGAAGTTCTCACCAAAATTCACCAACGTTGAAGCACAATCTGCTAGTCTGATTGAGAAGTAGCCTGAAAACCAACTAGGTGTTATCTTTCAAACACGAAATTGGATTGGAACTAGAAGGTAAGCATTCCTCAAAGTAAAAATCAAGTAGTCATTTCGACAGCATAACAATAGCATAATTTCATGGATGATAAAAGTTGGAGCAAAGTTCTCTTTTATGGAAAGAGAGATGACTTCTCAAATTCCCAAAACTCCTCCAAGAATGGGACACCAAAAGTCCCTTTTGAAATATTTTAAAATTCAAAAATATTAAATCTTCCTCAAAATGGTGTCCACTTCAAGGCACAATAAAACTTATAAAATATTTAATTCCTCCTTTATGAAGGTGTCCCCCTTCATGACCCTCTTTTAAACACAACTTAAAGTTAACACACTAGTCCAAGGGGTCAACTTGAAATTATAACATTTATGCCTTGAATAAATTAATTCACCAAAATAATGCTTAAAAAAGCCAAACACCCAAAACCAAACAACTGCTCCAACTGAAAATGACTTACTGAAGTGCTAACAATTGAGATACTGCGATAAATAGAATTTACTAAAAATAGTAAATTCCGAGAAATGCCACCAAACCTTCAACAAAGGAAACCCTAATTTCACTTCAACGAGCCTACGGGCCTCTGGTATAGGCTGATGAGCAACTGAGTTGATCACTGATGAGAAAGGGACATTACATGATGCCATTTGAAAATTCTTCTTTTCCAATGGCATTCCATTCCATGTAGCTCGATCTCCTTATTATAAGGAGGTGATGGTGATGGTAGCAAGGACAGGACCATCATATGTGCCATCGGGGGAGACAAAATTGAGGACCATATCTTGGATAAGAACTAATCCGAGATAAATGTGTTAATGGAGAAATTGAAGGAATTTTGGGTGGAATGTGGATGCAGTATAGTCATGGATTGGTGGACAGACATTAGGTATCATCCACTCATCAATATCATGGTTACATGTTCAGAGGGCCCATATTTTCTTAAGGTAGTTAATTGTTCAGGGCATCACAAGGTGTCAAGGATGTCGATTTTCAATTTCAAATCCTCAAGGATGCTATTGTGGAGGTTGGGCCACAAAATGTGGTCCAAGTAGTGATAAATGTGGCCCATATGTGAAAATCTATAGGGAACTTAATTGGGGCAGCTTTAGACATATTTGGTGGACTCATTGTGTGCATGCCATGAATAATGCACTCAAGGACATGGGAAAGATTGATTGGATCAAAGTAGTGGTCAATTATGCTAGAAATGTGTAGATGTTTATTTGCAACCACCACACTTCACATGCACTCTTTAGGACCTTCTCTAAGAAGGAATTTTTGAAACCTATGGAGACTAGATGCATCTTATTTCATTCTCTTGGAGAGAATGATTGAGTTGCAAGAGGCATTGCAGCTAATGGTTATGAAATTATGATAGTACAATGGAATTGGTGGCCCAAGTCCATGACAGAGTAGGGGAAAAGGGTGAAGGATGTAGTGAAGAGTGATGGTTTTTGGGGTGATGCAAAATATATTGTCTCCATCATTACTCCAATCTTCCATGTGATTAGATATGGGGATGTCGATGCACCTAGCCTTGGAGAGGTGTATGAGTGCATTGATTTTATGCTAGAAAAAATGAAGGTTGTCGTGCGAGAGAAGGACCCCACATTAGCATTCTACAATGAGCACATTTGGCCAATCATTCATCAGAGATGAGAGAACCTCAACACTCCCTTGCACATAGTTGCCTATGCATTGAACCCCAAGTGGTATGTGCAAAGGCTTGGTAGAGTTACACCCATACAGGATGCTGAGGTGAAGGGTTTAGTAAGGCCATCCAAAAGATGTATGATCTTGAATAGGTTGACATCATTTGTACTGAGTGGACAAAATTTTCCACTTTTAGGGGTTATTCAAAGGAGGCCAAGATGGATAGGGGAATGGCACAAGAGGACCCAATTTTGTGGTGGACTATGCGTGGACCAAATTGTTTGACTATATCTCTAGCCATTTGTTTGCTATCTCAGGTTTCTAGCTTTTCAGCTGCTGAGAGGAACTTGTCTACTTATAGCTTCATCCTTTCCCTTAAGAGGAACATGCTTACCTCTAAGAGAGCAAAGAAGCTTGTGGTTGTGCATAGTGCCTAGCATCTCATTGACTGCAACACACTTTTGTACAAGGAGAGTCCAACAACTTGATGGGATGTAGAGCTAGAGGAGCCACCACAGATTGATGAGGATGCTATACAGATAGGGCTGGTTGGTATTAGTATGGAGGAGCTTGACCATGTGGAGTCCGAGTCCAATAGTTCTAGTGATGACGAGTTTGGGGATGATTAGGGGCCTCACTTCACTCCATTTTGTTATTTTGAACACATGTTATCATCATTGTACTCATTGCAATCAACATTGAGAAATCTTGAATATGATAAATTTTGAAATTTGATATTTTCATTGTTGAATGTTAAATTGTTAATGTTCACTTCAAATTTTAGTAGTTTCTAAGTTTTACTAGTTTGCCAAAATTTCATTTATAATTCTTATACTTAAATATCTTTTTATAACTATTTTCTCAAGTACTATATCTATTTCAGCGCCGCCCCCCATTGTCGCCTCGTTGTCGTCCTTCACTGTCCCCAGACTTAGGCCTTTGGTCCCCCCATCCCCGAAACTGTTCCTGCATCCTTCCATCCTCCTGTCAAGAAACTCTATGGAACTATGATAGAGAATTATAGATTTGGAGTTCTCATACCATGTTGGAGTTGATTCCTCAATCCTATAGCTCCCAAAGATCACCTACAATCAAACACCTACCACATAAATAGAGAAAAAACAAAGCTATGCAGGCCAAGAGCTATTGATCCAAAGAAACATCAATCATTATGAATGTGCAAACCTTACTATTGAATGATACAATAATGAATCCTTATAAAAGGAAAAACAAAAAAACAAAAAGTAACCTTAGATGAAACCTTAGGTGAGGATAAAAATAGATAATGACGTGTCCCAATCCTACGACTTGAGGCATAAAAGCACATGACATAAGTAAGCTTAAGCAGCTAGTGTGAAAAGGGACATAAGTAATTAAATAATTAATTTGGTAAATACTCTTTTACTATAACACTTCTAAAGTTTGTCAACACCGCCGATCTTTTATTGTAGGTCTAGATGCCAAGGTGAAACATTGTTTGTAGGTATAGAAAGTTTGTAGGTCACAGGTTCATTTATAGTTCCACACATGAGGATTTGATCTAGGTCATTTTTGTGACACATATGCAACCCTAGCCAAATTTGAGAATGACCTAGTTCAAATTTTGTCATTTTTCTTCCACCATGTCCAAGTTTAAGTGATTCTGAGCTATGATCAGAAGTTATGATGAAAACAATGGACAACTTCCAATTGACCACCAAAATCAGCTAAGTACGTTCAGTCCTTTCAATTTCTAGTTATCTAAATTCTGTCATATAATCTATAACAACTCTAAATTAGGTTAATTGGATTAGATTGCTTGTTATATTCCAAAAACCTTATATCAGTAAAGAAATTTATTTTATTTCCTTACAAATATAAAATAATTTTCCTTACCCTATAAACTATATTCAGAGAAGACGATTCTTCCAGCTATCTAACCACTCAATGTTTAGGAGCTACCCAAACTATACCATTTTTATTTTATTATTTTTTATGTTTTCCTTAATTGTTATAGTAGTACTTAGTCTAACATGACTACTTGTGTGTTAAACTGATACAACTATATTGTTGGGTGTCTTTCTTAGTGAATATACAAGAGAAGCCTATATATACATCGTAAAAATTCTTACAATGTTATTCAGTGTTCCCAGCTATCTAACTATTTTCACTTTGGTTAATTTCTATCTACTTTTTGTAGCTGTTATAAATTTCCATCTACTTTAAATTCATTGCCATATACCCATTTTAGCTGTTCTAACTTTTAGCTGTCATCTGCTTTATATCTAGCTGCCCATACAGCTGTCTTACTTTTATTTATTTCTATGAGCCCATTTGCAAGTGGACTATAGTTAGCTTCCTAAATACATTGTATTCCCTCATCAAACCCCATTTCAACTTTCCACAGCATTAGCACTTGCAAGTGTTCTGTGATTTAAATCCACCCTTTCTTTGTTTGGCAATGCTTTGCCCTGGTTGCTTGCTGCAAAGGAATACACATAATTCCTACCTTCATTAAACATCTTGTTATCTTGCTCATCTTGCAAGAGCAATCCCAACCTATCAAATTTTAAGAGTTAGAGCTCTTGAATATAAGGTGAAAATTGTTATGGATGCTCGAGAAGACCAAGGATATTATCATATCCACGGAAAATAACTATTTATGCATTAATTAGATGTAAATCAAGCATATCCTATATACAACTAAATTTCTGCAAGTAGCACAACTTGTTCGACCTGGACAGTTGCTAGTATGCCTAACTATCCTACAATATTTATGGCACATGCCAGATGACGACTTAGCAATGCTGATATGTCTGGGAATGTGGAACCTATATACAAAATGGGGATTAATTTTTAACAAAACAACATATGGATTTCGTATTACTAATTTATGTATACTCAGCACTACTAAGGTTTAGAGGTATATAATACCTGTTCATTTTTCCCAACGGTCTTTGAATCTGCACTACTAGTAAGGGTGAAATTTTAGTTTCAAAAGGTGCCACTAGTGGGGATTTATTTGGAAAATTTGAAATATCTCAATCACTAGATTCCCCAGTGGTTGAAATCATAAAACAATCATCGAAGTGCCCAAGGGAGTAACTGATGTTATGCCATGATGATCTACTGTGCATTTAAATATACAAGCTCCATTTACTAGGTCGGAATGAGCTTCTTGCTGCACCATTATTGAACTCTTCAAGTAAACATGTCAGCTTACAAAGATGAATGTTTGGCCAATCATTCTGTCCGGCACTTTATATTTGCTTTGCATCAAGATCCACATTACAGATTTGAGGCTACCTTTGATAGCTTAACTGAGCTCTTACTGGCTGAAATGCATTATAAGATCTTGCCATGATTTGGCAGGTGAAATGCTTGGTTATTATTCTTACTGTAGACTGACTATGATGTTAAAATTTATCAGCTATTTTGCATAAGGTGCCCTAAATTTAATTTTTTCTTCCTGTCAAGTAATCAATTTTTTTTTTTTTTGGTGCAGAATCACCGCTTGTCATTTACATATGATTTCCATAGCTATATGATACGTTCTGTGGAAGATGAATTCAAGCAGATTGTTGGTATCAGGTACCCTATTGAATATCTCTTTCAATATTGCAGAAGCTCCAAACTATCTTGATGTTAACTGAATTGAGTGATATAGAACAGTATCTACCCTGAATGAACTTTGTAACTTTAAAAATAAGTCTTTTGGATTAAAGAAGTCATTCCTTACAAGTGAATGCCTATTTTTACAGATTTGTAAAGATATCTTTTAGATTAGAGTATTGATTCCCTGTAAATGAATGAAGGAATTTCCAAATATGGAAATACTATCTGCACCTAAATATCCATTGACTTGACAGCATTTTGTTGGTCTCAATTTGGCAGCGCACCTCTGTGGGGTTTCGTAATTGCTTTTATGCTATTTAATGTGAAGGGTGAGTTTTTCTATGTTTTCAAATATAAATTTTAGGCTTTCAAGTCAATGCTAAGGAATTTATATATACATATTTATTGCTATGATACTTTAGGTGAGTGCCAAATATAGTATATTGCAGTGCAGATATGATCCAAGCTGTCTCAGAATAAATGGATAAACAAAAGCTGACTATTGCATTTAAATTATTCTTTTCATTATTGTTTTAATATAGTTTCATATGACCTTTTATTTGTGCAGGAACCAATCTATACTTTTGGATCGCCTTTATCCCCATTGTTGTAAGTTTGTGTGCTATACCTGCAGTCTGTTCTCCACCTATCACTAATAAATTTCAACCTGAAAAGTGTTTTGATTTGATTGTTATATGAATAATGGAGAATATATTAATGGAAAAATTATGTCCAAATATCAGGAGTTAGAATAGTATCATTAAATGAGAACTTTGACCATCTTGCTCCTGCTTTTTGCACTCTTAGTTTTTATGGCTCATCAAATATAGCATATCTTTCAGAAGTACATGGAACCAGGTTTTATCTTTCTTCTTGATGACATTTTTTTTCCCCACATATTCTGTGTCAATCGTAGCTTGTCCTTATTGTGGGGGCAAAGCTGCAGCATGTTATTGCAACGCTTGCACTAGAGAATGTGACTGGAAGTGGACATTTATCTGGTTCGAAGATCAAACCACGGGATGAATTGTTTTGGTTTAACAAGCCAGAGTTGCTTCTTTCTCTGATTCATTTCATCCTTTTCCAGGTATATAATACTACAAAATGCTTGTGTTTTCTTTTCATACTTGAAATTAAGTGGCATTGAATTGGGTTGGGATAACAGTGTGTGGTCTTTGGTGTATGATTTTGCAGAATGCATTTGAGCTGGCTTCATTCTTTTGGTTTTGGGTATGGACTAGAATACACATTTCTATAGAAGCTCCTAGTTTTATATTATATATTTCTCATAGATTTTTTTTCCTACATCATCTATTGTAAAATGATTTTAAGGTATCCATGTAGTCGCTTTTAATTTTTAATGTCTTTAATCAATGCAGTGGCAATTTGGATATAATTCTTGTTATCTTAAGAATCACACGCTTGTCTATGTGCGTCTGGTTTTGGGGTATGGAATTTATTTTTTTAGTACTACTTTCCAAGATTTGCTTTGTGTCATTTTCACTTATCTTACATCTATTGTTTTGATGAACAGCTTTGCAGGGCAATTCCTGTGCAGCTTCAGCACTCTACCACTTCATGCACTTGTTACTCAGGTAATCCACACACACTAGTTTCCCTTTTAGTTTTTTCAAGAGGCCTTCAGATTGCTTTTGTGTCCTGCAAATGAGAAGAAAGTTCTGTTTCAGGGGGAACATTTATTGGTTTCCTGTACTAAAGATGTAATTGGTAGGTATATCTAACCAGTTCTGGAGGACTTGAGGTAGAAAAGAAACCTAGGAAGAAAAGAAGTGATGCATGCATGTCGTAGGCATTTCTCTAAACTGATTAAAATTGTAATACCCTTTCCATGACCCATTGGCAGTCAAGAAACAGTTCTAAATTCTGATAGTTACTTCCTGTGTAGTCAAGCACATATTTTTCTGTGGTAAATCAGATATGATAGTTTTTATTTATAGTATAACTAATCATTGCAATTATAATGATGAATCACATTCATTTGATTAGAAGTTACTTCTTTTAGGGTTTTCTAACACACAATTTTAACAGATGGGAACAAATTTCAAAGCAGCATTGCTACCACCGAGAGTAAGAGACACTATACATGGTTGGAGTAAAGAGGCAAAGAGAAGACGAAGACGAGGCACTATATCAGATGAATCAACAATAAGAGCTACTGTTGGTTCAAGTGAAGATACTCATACAATAATTCATGATGAAATCTATGGAGATAGGTTTAGTCTGAGTGACAATAGCCAGCAGAATGGCCATATTGGTATCAACGAGTCAATTGAGATTGAACTGCAGACAGATACTCATACATCTGTTGTCCCTTATTCAGGTTCACATATTCACACAGTGACTCAACAAAGGAGTTTGTCTCTATTACCTTCTCAATCACATGAACCAAGACATGATGCTATCAACTTAGTAAGATCATTTACACAACCAGTATCAAGACAATAGATGTGCTCAAATTCCCGTTGTCTGTACAGTAGAGCTCATAAACAGTTGAGAATTGAAGGCCTCTGTTGATGTCTTAATATATTATTACAGTATTGTCTGAGAGAGGAAAAGATTGCATAGAAGTTTCATATTGATGGATTTCTCTGCCAAATGAGATAGAGAATACCATATTCTTGTGTATATTAGTAATACCAGTTTGTCTACTCACACCAGGAAGACAAGCAGAATGTCGTATTACTATTTTTCAAATATAATTTCATCAAAGCATTCATTACTGAAAGGTTGAAGGTAAATTTAGTCAAAACTATGTATGTGTAATCGCCACATGTTATATGAAATATCTTTTATTTGGTGGAGGATCTTTATTTAACTTCCCTATATAGGAGGTTTCCTGGTTCTGTTAATATATAATGCCATTTTCTGGAAAGGAATTGTAATCTTAATCTTCTTTGCAACTGTAACTTTTGAAGCGAGGCAGTCATCAAGGTCATGTGCCAATAATCTATTTCTTGGAATTCTCTTGTTTTTGCTAGATTGTATTCTGAATTTTTGCTTATTGCCATACAACAATTCATACTTGGCATGCCAGTTTTTGTTTATACATGAAATCATGTGTAGGATTATCTGTACGCCTATACAGATCCAATTTCCTTTAACCTCACATATAAGATTTGGATCCCTTGCACATCAAATACTTCAATCTACATGCTCAACTCTTCTATGGACAATTTATGTGCACAAGGCTGTGAGCTTCTAAGATCTTTGAAAATTGGTATGAGTCCTTAATGTCCTAAAACAAAATGAAAATACACTCGGTGTTGAGGAGTCTTAGGTTTGCTTCAAATATAACTTTAAATTAAGGTCAGCTCAAATTAAATATTTTCAGGATTTGCATGGGACTTTTGTTATCCATTGTATTAGGGATGCAATTACATTGATAGGCATAAAACATGTAAGCATAAGATTGAAGTGGTTACAATAAATTATATTTTATGTGCAAATTTTGTTGCCACTCTGAATCAGAAAATGGTGAATGGCAAGTAAAAATCAAAACTTATGCTGGACTAGGTGAAATGGTAAAAAATGTTATGATTAATGGTAAGAAATAGTTTTTGAAAGGGCCCCAACTTTTTTTAAAAAATCCAGCCAAACAACACAGCTGCAACAAAGATGCCAAAAAGGAACTACACAATACGATAACAAGATCCAGCTGCAACAAAGATGCCAAAAAGGAACTACACAATACGATAACAAGATCTAGAAAACATACACCCTTAACTTGGGCACGAGACATAGAAACATGTTTTGGGAGACTTTTCTTCTTTCTTTGAACCATTGTCCAAGAAAAGCCACCATCCAAATCCATAGAATTAGGAGAGGGAGAAAGGGAAATCCTCTCCAAATTATGACCTTGGAGAAACAAGTGAGGAGGTGAGCATCCAATTGGGGAGATCGAATGTTGAGTGGAAATATTATCCCTATCTAGAGGAGGCCCAACAACACCACACTCCAAAAAAGGGCAAGATGCCAAAACAAGAGTTTCATGAACTTTAGGTGGAGGGGTCACCTCCTCACCAACAATAAGGGGCTTAGGAGCATCAAGATTTGAAATAGGCACATCAACTGTAAAATGTTCATGAATAGCATCCTTCCTCCAAGAGGAAGATCTTGGGACCTTAAGGTGTGGGCCTTTGAGTAGTTGCTTTTGTTTCCAATAGACAAGGAATATGATCAGTTTTTTATTTACATAGAGGTGCAATGCAAAGTGGTAAGTGCTTGTGAGTGCCTAAATGAAAGGTCTGTTGTGCATTTTGCACACACACCCCGCTTGAGCCGGGGACCCCCTCTTTCATCTCGCTCATTGCCGGGTTGGTCCACACTCGTTTTGCTTTTTGCATTCGCTTTTTGGGCCTAACTATCAAATGTCTTCAAAATTACCAAGTCTCCATCGTGCCCTAACCATTTGCCAAGGTTTCGTAAAGTTTCAAGGAGTTGCGGAAATTTCTCTGCGGGTTTCCATTATGTGGAGGCCACTTTTATCTTTGTCGTTTGCGGAAGTATGACTGCAGGTTGTCATCGACAGAATGTCATTGCCCTAGTGTTGTCGGATATGGCATCCGCTTTTCGATTTTCCACACGGCATTGACATCACCGACATCCGCACCACGTATCTCTGCAATTAATGACGCACATTAATGACACCAAATGTTATAAATAAAAGGCTGACAGATTATTTTTTACCCTTTTGCATTTGAAATTGGAGAGCTCGCTGCTGCATCAATTGGAAAGCTCAATGCCCACAAATTCCTCTCCAACTGCGTTGTCACTAGGTTTGGGTCTTCCATCCCATCGCTGTCATGTCCCCGATTTGGAGGCAAATTACTTTAATTAAGTCATCCAAATATTGTTATTTCATAAGATGATTAATTGATTAATTTAATTAAATTAAATATTAAATTAATTATTTATAAAGTTATCCTAAAAATACAATATCATAAGGTGACTTTATATTTAATTAATTTAATAATAAAGTGACTTAAAATAAAATAATATCAAAAAGTCACTTCATGAAATAAAATAATATTTAATTCTAAAGCTTCTTGGTGATGAGGTATGAAAAGTATAAGAAGAAGCTTGGGCTATGCATTTGGGCATCTTGAGTTGAATACATCTTTCCTACTACATTGGTAAGCTTGAATGCTTGGCAAGTTGGTTTCCAGTTTTTGTTTGTGAAAGACCAAACCTAGTTGGTTAAGTGCCAATTTTGGTTGTGAAACACTAACCCTAGTTGGATATTTGAGGGAGTTACTTCAGACTTCATATTTGTGCTTCAATATCAAAATTTTGTGGCCATTGGCCAAATTTTGGTGCTAAAGAGAAATCGAACCAAGGAGCTCATTTGCAGATTTGGATTGAAGAAATTATATGTTTGGAGAGGGATGATTTTTGGGGAAGAAGAGGAGTTCGATCCTTGAAGGATATTTGCAGATTTGTTGAATGATTTCAGTCCTTGTTACAAGGATGATTTTGCTG
Source organism: Sequoia sempervirens (assembly GCA_007258455.2). NCBI lineage: Eukaryota > Viridiplantae > Streptophyta > Pinopsida > Cupressales > Cupressaceae > Sequoia > Sequoia sempervirens. The sequence continues at coordinate 1,230,457,247 of VDFB02271358.1, read as the reverse complement.
ATGGAGAAGATAGTTATTGGTGAAGTCGAATTAGTTGCTTGCTGATTACAATTTCTGAAGATGGCACTTCAAGCTGGGCACACTATGTCAATGGGCAATTTTGGTCCAAGAAGGCTTCATAAATTCTGAGAAAATTAGAGAAGGGTCAATTTGCATCAAGAAGGTTAGGCACAACATTTGGAAGGTCCAAGATAGCTGCTTCAAAGAGTTACAAATTGTTCTATGACTGCTGCAACATAAAACCAGGTTCCTTCATTGTTATTGTAATGCATTTTAGTCTATAGTTTCATGTAGGGGTCATTGGCTGATGCTATCAGCAATTAAGCATTGTAACTACAGTCCAATTATATCAAGAAAGTGCATTGTATTGCTGTTATACTCACAGCCATGTTGCATTTTAGTTTCAGACATTGAAAATAGTTGAAGTATTCATGATTGCATTACATAATCAGCTTGTAAAGCTCTTCAAATTATTGGAATAGAAAATTGGAGGAATAAGGAGTTTGGCTGCAATCTATTTGTCAAAATGTCTATCATATGTAATTGCATCTCATTAAACTAGTTTTCAGGTCAAGTGTTTGTAAAAATGTCTCTTGGCTGTAGGTGTGCATTTTACATTAGAATCTCATGTATTTACATCTGAAAATACAAAAAGTGTTGCACTTTCATTTTAGATATTTGATTAGACATCTTAGAAGTTATTTGCAAGCATTTAAACATCATTGCATCAAGACAAATAAAAAACAAAGCAAATTGAAACACAGAATCAACAAGTACAAGGTTGCAAGCAAAGTGTTTGTCAAATTGTCTAAGGCAGAAAATCAGGTCTTTTACATTAGATTTGGCAAGGCACTTTACAATTGGTGAGTCTATTTTGCTATTTTCTGCCATTATTAGGGTTTTGACAACCACTGTTAAACTTAAAGAACTTGAAACCCTCACTGCGACACTCACACATGTGATTATATAAACTAAGAACATACGTAATGGAATGATAACCTCCAGATATCGCTGCCAAAACAGGCCGTTCCAACGGCGTAAACTATCATGGCTTTCGTCCCTGTGCATGGGTAGCTAAACCCTAGGGCTCCAAAACTTCCATGTTCAAAAAAACTAGGGAGATACGATTGCAGGGCGCCACTCATAGAATGTCGTTTCATTGGCATAAATCACTATGGCGCCTGCTCCTTCCACTCCCACAGGTGTCCTAACTCGGGCATCAAATTATTGAACTTAAATTTTTTGCCAAGCTAGAAACCCTTGTAGGAATTTGTTCGCGGAAGGCCATCAATTCCAAGCCATATTTATGGCATAAATCATCCTGGCATCCGCAACGGCTATTCCCGCGAACATTGAGACCAAACCTCAAAGTGACTAAGTCCCCAACCCTTTGCAGAAATTCCTTCACAGGATGCCAACCGTAGGATGCCGTAAACCCCAAGCCATTTTAGTGACATAAAACTTCGACGGCATCCGGGTTGGTGGTTTTCGCACCGGTTGTTGGATTTAAAAAGGTAGAACATCCTAAGCATTTAGTCCCTTGCGTAAATTCCCTCGCGGGATGCCATTGGCAGAAAGCCATGGAACCCAAGCCATTTTCATGGAAAAACTTAATCGACTTCTTGATCAACGGCTTCCGCACCGACATTCCTCGCATACCTTTAAGTGAGGCACAAATGACAAAGGCTTTGACTTTAGTGCTTCTTGCATCCACCCTTATGAATTTGCATTAAATGGTTTGGAGCCGTGAAACAATCTCCTTGCATCGGTGTCAGACCATTAGAGATTGGTCTATGGGCGTACCGTTTATTGTGAAGTCAAAAAGGAACCATCGGGGGTTGGAGAGAAGGGTTACCTCTTATTGAAGAAAGATAAGAGGTAAAGGAGAAGGTTGAAGCCCAACATCCGTAAACTCCATTTAATCAAATTTTCAAAGAAAAGAGTGAAAGTGGGAAGGAAGGAATAAAGTAAAAAGTTCGAAGTCTAAAAGCAAGAGGTGAGATTTCAGAGCTTGAAGGTTAGGAGGAAGGCTTACGCTCTGTGAAGTGAAAACAGTAAGAGGGAAGAGGTAAGGGAGAAGGCCGACACTCGAAGACCGATAGAAGAAAGGTGAAACAATGGAAGGAGAGAGGGAACAATGACCCCCGAAGTTTGACAAACCAAGACTTAGACAAATCTTGAAAACTTTAATTGAGCTTCAATGATCGGGGGTAATGCTTGAGGCTTACCATGAGAGATCAGTAAGGGATAAAGGGTAACGTCTAGGGTTGAAACCCAAAATACTTAGAGGAAAAAGGAAGAAAGAGAAGGAGTGGGAGTGATGAAGAAGGCATGTGAGTGAGCATGTAAGCGAAAGTCCACAAGCCCGAAATGCCAAGACTTAGCCAATTTAGGAACCTTGTGGGAATCTCTATGCGGGAAGCCCTCTGCAGGTGGCCATGATCTCCATGCCGTTCTAAATGGCACAACTTTAAATGGCACTCAAGCACACGACTTCTACATGCCTTCGTTCCGCGTAGTCCCAAACAAGCTTCCAAACTGTGAGAACTGATTCTACATGCCTAAATAAACCTTTAATGAGTTCAATTTAAAAACAACAAATGTCAAAGTGCTTGCAGGTTTTCCATTGCGGGATGCCGCTTGCGGGTTGCCACGACCTCCAAGCCATTTTAAACGGCTTCATATCTAATACCGTCTGCTCGCTTGGCATCCACATGCCAACTTTCCGCACCACCCAAAACGATGAAATTGCGAAGAATGATGACTCGACATAGCTTCAAATCAATTTTTCCCACGTGCTAAATTGCCTCACTCCAAAATTTGCTAAGTCCCAAACCAATGCAGGGATTGTGATGCAAGAAGCCACTTGCGGGATGCCATTGCCCACAAGCCGTTCTTTCCGGCATAAACTTTAACGACATCCATGCTAATAGCTTCCGCATCTGGATTTTCCACAAAACTCAAAATGGCTAATTCAACAAGTGCAATGACTTTGAACATCTTTAACATACAATTTCCCACGTGGTTGAATGAACCTTCATCGAAATAACTTAACCTTTGCCAATGTGAAAGCAAGCCCGTGGGATGCCATTTGCGGAAAGCCATTGCACCGACACCATTGCCGATGGCTTCCACATTGACGACATCCGCATGGTGGAAACCCGCATACCCTAGCCCGCAAAACTGCAAAACTCGCACAAGGTCATAAAATGTTAGAAATTAATGGATTTAATGATTCCTTTTGGATATATGGAAGCATTTAACGAGATTTTAACATGATCTGATTAACATTTTGCTCCTTCCAGATTTACCAGAACATTTATTACGCGCTCTTTGTGCAAAATTTATGGAACAAGTTGAAAAGACTGACAAGGCTAAGAAGAGCACCAAAGCCACAAAGAGCGAGAAGGAGAAGGCCAAGATGAAATATGAACTCCACGAAGTAGAGTGCACTTCAAAGATCATGTCACAGGGGGACAATGTGTGGGACAACATGAGGAATTAATGGATGAATTTAAGCCGGTTGCCTTCAAGATCAGTAAGTCTGATTTCCTAAGTCATGCCAAACTTTTGAGGTTGTGAAGAAGTTTGTTTATTATGCCCTTGTGTAGAAAGAAGCTGGGAATATATTAATAAAAGATAGATTTCTATATTTTCCAGCTAAAGGACAAATTAAGGTACATGACAAAATAGTTGCCTTGAAGTTTGCACTGGGCACCTTTTTGATATTTCTTAATATAAAATTGGCTAAAGGACATTGTACATCTTTCTAGGTTCACATGTGAACCAATTTTATATTGAGAAATATTGTACTTGCATTGAATGTGATGTAAACCCCTAAGTTGTAGTAAATCTAGGCCATTGGATGTAAATCAATCTTGGCCATTGATCTAGACTTTGAAAAACCATAAATAGGGAGCACCCCCTCATTTGAAAAGAGAGGGATGAGTTGTTGTAAAAGACATTCTGAAATAATATATAAGAAAGCATTGAAGTTGGGTGATTTCTTTGTGTTGCTCTTAATGTGTGCATGATTCAACCTCCATATTTTATTTCAGTTCAGTTTATTTACAGTTTAACTTTATTTCCAACTCTTTAGTTTATGAAGAGTTTTAATGGTTGCTATGTGTTAAAGTATTTGATGCACTTCCAACTCATGCTTTTGGTGGTTTATTGATGATAAGTCACTATGTAAAGCTAGTCTAAGCTTGTTTCTTTATTGTACCCTAGTTCAACTGTGTATGTGCATGCCTTATGTATTCATGTCACAATTTGAAATATGAAGTTAACCTTAGAAGATTGCACTGATTTTGTGACATTGTAGAAGTTTCTTGGTTAAGCAAAATCTTTTTTTTTTGGGAGTCTGTCTAGCTTAATGCTCGCCATCGTTACTGTTGTTCCAAGTTTTTAATATTAAAATCTTTGTACACCCTTGTACCTTTTGATATTTCTTTTAAATCTAAGTTAAGTTTATGATTCCAGCATCACAATAATGTTACATCTGATGAACAAAGTTTCAAGCTGCTGTTCTAAATCTACATTCACGATCTTAAGACTTCTGAAACTTTATTACAGACTTGTAAATTCCTGCTTTGCATAACCATAAAGGCCCCTTGTGATTACTAGCAAATCACACATCAAATATGAGTTGTTATGCATTGTCAAGAGCTGACACCCGAGAGACCTTGGAGTATTTTCTGAAACTTGTTTGCAGATAATTACCTTTCAAGAAAGATAGGACACTTGTGTTCTATCTATGTTGTGCAGTGCAAAAAAACCCATCAACAAGGTCCTATTGGTGGTAGTGCATGAATTGGAAGTTGATTGATGCCACCCTCAATTCATGTTAGTATTGCATCTTGTTGATTTTGGATAAAGATGAGAAGAGTTAGAAAGGATAAAGTAGTAATTTACAGGAAGGTGGGATGGTGATGTGGTATCAAAGTGACTTTGTCTATAATGTGTAAAGTAGAATTGGATTGTCAATGAAACGATGCATTTTAACACACAAGTGCAAATTAACCTAGTCATTTAGGATGTTAGTATGAGCAAAATAATGAGATGAGAGAAGGGGTGTGACTTCTTAGGATATCTTAGCTTTAGATTAATGAAAAATGTCTAAGAATGGATAATAATTACAAGAGGTATAATAATGATAGTTACAAAGGACTACAATTGACAAGTGTAAGAAAAGTTACACTATTATATTATTTAATATTATTCTAATATATTTCTAATAAATTGATGCCCTCCCTTTATTACTATCCTAGAAACAAGTAGCTTGCCTGATAAGTTGAGAAAATGAACAAAACCAAGTGGTTTAGTCATTAGATCAAGAGGCTATTCCCCATAAGTGCACAAATGAAGAAAAACATCTTCACAGTCTACTAGTTGTCAAATATAGTGATGATGAATCTTAATGTGTTTAGTGTGAGGATAATAAAAATTATTCTTCACAAATTTCAACACCCATTAATTATCACATTAAAGTGGGGTTGGAAAATGCCAAGGAAACTAAAACTTTGCCAAAGTTTGATGTAGCCAAATTGTGTCACAACGGACACTCATAGTTGTCTTGTGTTCAACTTTAGTGGAAGATAGAGCTACAATTTGTTGAAGCTTACTTTTCCAATAAATTACTCCTAATCCTAGAAAATGTACTTGGTATTAGATTTCCAAGTATCAATTGATCCCACCTTACTAGAGTCAGTATATTCAATCAAACCAATTTTTTTTTGTCATTTGAAAAAGTATGCCGAATTTAAGAGTAACTTGAATATAAAAAACTTTCTTTGTGACTATCCAATGGAAAAACTTCAGTTTTGAGAAAAGTTGAGAGAGATAGCTAACATTGAAACAAAGGTTTAGTCTACTAGTTATAAGATATAGTTGTCCACCAACTATTTCTAGAGTGATTCATCAATTAGGGATGAATCGTATGAGGCTGAAAAATTCAACTTGATGTCCATAGATGTAGAAGAAGAATTTTAATTTTTCATCTCAAAACATTCCAAAAGACTATTGAAGTGAATGAAAAATGTGATCTACAAAAAATACATAAGACTTTTGAGATTAATTATTCACTTAGTAGATTGGAATGAATTGACAGTTCTACAAAATGTTTCAATTATCCTCTTTACAATGTTTATAACTATAAATAAATATATAACTATACTATTAAAAAGCCAAATATCTAGTTACAATGAACTAGTGAAAATAAATATCTGCACAACAATAATTACAACTTAAATCAAACAAAATAGAATGTACATGTTCTGAAAATGATTCTATAATTCAAAGAGAGTCTTGGCCTTAGACACCAACGCTTGGCATGGATGTCCTTGTGACACTATCATCTAGCATAGAGACAACATGAAAAGTACACAATATGCATAATGTAATCCTACACACAACCAAAAAATACCAAACTCAAATAGTACGAGAAATGCTTATATACTGAAAATGACAATACAATTTATCCATTGAAATAAAAATCAAATGAAAATAATGGTATGGAAAGATATAACTAGATTTCCACCTATCCTTCTTCAATGGAGACTGTGCACACACATAAGAAAGAAAAAATTGTTTTTGGTTTAGTTGTTTAGGGTCTTGCTTAGTCAAATCCATGTTTCGGTATTTCTACCTCCACGACAACTCAAATTTTGATATACATTGGAAAGATATAAATGATGCAATGAAAATCGCTATGAAAAAAGATATAAATAGCTTAATAAAAAGATATTAACACTTGATGCATTCAAATGTTAATATGAGAGAAAATATAGTGATAATAAAGAACAAGATCACCTTGAAGCTTTGAAGAATCCTCAAAGGTGATTCCTTGCTTCAAGAATGTTGCTAAGAATGAGAGATAATGAAATGCAATGTAAGTAGTAGCTTGATGTGCTTTCAATGGTGAACAATATTGTTGCTTCAACTAGAGTATGTGTGAGGGTGAAAGAGTGTGAAGATTCAAGAGAAAATCTCTTTTTCAAAATGAGACAGGTTGATTTTTCTTCAACTTGATTGCATGTAGGGCTGTTACATGCAAAAAAGATGTGGGGAGGTAACACTCTAACAACCATTAGAATCATGATTTTTTGTAGAATGTTAGCACATCACACATATGTCCACATGAAATGCTCCCACTCAGAAGAATTCAAACACATAAGATGAAGAACAACATAAAATTAATAACAATGTATGATTTAGGTGCTAACATTTTGAAATTAAACAACTTATATGAAAATGCTAAAGAGAGGGTGTTGTGCGGTGTGAAATTGCAAGGGTATGCAATTTACAACATTACATTTTCCCTCCACTTTAGTAGGCATATGGACTATACTAATTTATGCATGCTAAAGTAGAAAATAATAATTACACATGTTATCTGAGGATACTGTAGAGGATGTAGAATCTTCAATCCATGTTGATATGTCCCTAGGAAGAATATCTACAAAAACAACTAGAATATCTTGCATATACACACATTATGAAAAAATATTACAAACAACATGTTAGCTAAAAATATACTACACTACACATAAGAGAAAAATAAGATCTACATTCATGCAAACAAACAAAAACAAATCATAGAAAGAGAGAGATATTAGGAAGAGTATGCGATAAATGATTTAATATGTATACCTAGCAAGCTATATTATGCTAGAGTCCACACAAATGACTTTGATTAATCCTGGATACTACAAGATGCATTGTAGGATAACAATGAAAAGGTAGGACATATGAAGACCCACAATATAGCAAGTTGTATTATGCCAGGTGGGTCATATGCTACCAAGCTGCAAGAGAAGCATAAAGATTTTTGAATACCATAAAAATTAAGAAAGTATAATGTGTGCATTGTGAGAGCCCCCCCTTAAAATAATTGCATGATGCCAAGAATGCAAGTTACTTTAAGGAGAGAAAAAGAGAGGATGCTTGACAAAGAAGCATTAACAAGGATGTTGTATCATGAGACACGTGAGATTGTGTTCATGGGATGACATCAACTAGGATAGAAATGTCACATGAAAAATATATCGCTTGTACAAAATCACATTAAGGGATCTATAGATGTGGGGTCAGTATAAATATATGATAATTGTGTATATCAATGAAAAAAGATGAAAGTTCGTCATTCCCCAGGTAGAGTGGAACTATGAGTACAAAGGAAGAAAGATACATGAAGACAAATAAATTTTTTGGGTAAAGATGGAAGAGGCCTAAATGTCTCAAAACTTTGCATTTTTTTCAAAAAATTGAAAATGCAAAGTACAACACATAGAAGAATGATGATAAAAATTGAAGAATTTATGACATTTTCATCTCTCTTGTATCCATGTACCTACAAGGGTATCATGGGCTCTCCAAGTAATATTAATGAACAAAAATAGGCAACCATAGGGGGGACACAACACACTCAAGTAAACAAATCTAATCTAAAGATAAGAGAGTATTGTTCTAAGGTTCATCCTCAAATAGATCATTGGTTTCCCAATATTGATCATAAGGGGAGGGAGGTTGAGCCTATGGAGGAAGTACTATGAGAGCAATACTAGGCATTTCACCAACAACAATAACTTACGAATTTTCTGCAATTACAACATATTCTCGAACATCATGCTGAGCAAGTGTCAATGATATTGTGAAGATCAAGGACAATTTCAAAATGTCAACGAAGGATTCAAATAGCCGCTCTTCATGAGGGGAGTGTGGTGAATCATTTTCAGAATATGTTATAAGAGGACTATCACTACTAATCTCCTAAACGAAAGAAATGATAGGCACATAAGAAGTTGGCATGTTCTCTCTAAAGAGAAACAATGGATAATGGGTTGGAGGTGGCAAAAAAGTCGAGTTTAGCTTTTGTTTATGGCAAGGCAGAGTTGGATAATATTCGGGTTTTATTTTTGGGTGGTGGGCGGGGGATATTGTTGACAATGGTGGGACAAAAAACATTTGGAAATACTTGATGGCAAGTGTGCTGGAATGGTACAAGGTAAGCAAGCATGGCATTGGAAATGATATACGTGTTTGACATGTCCATTAATATTGAGAAAGGATGAATGTTAGGTAGGTTTGGAATAAAAGGAGGGTCCATCGAAGGAGCTAAGAAAACTTACACTCTTTTATGGGGGTTTATTAGCATCACAGTGGGAGACATAAGGTGCTAAAGGAGCATCATTGGGAGGTGGAGAAGGTGGAGGAGGAATAACAAGATTTGGAGGTGGCCACATGGGAGGAGGATTCTCAATAGCAGCCATCTCCATGGTAGCCTACTTGTAGGCGAATGCACATCAATGATTCTTATGCTCATGTGTAAGTTGGAAACATATATGGTGGGGCCCAAAAACAACTATAAGAGGGGGATCACTCTGCTTTGATTGTGGAACTATCTTCACTTTTGAAATAGGAGGAAGGACAATCTTGGTAGGTGGAGGGTGAGTGATTTGGAGTGCACATGGGATAGTATATGCCATGGGTGCCTTTATATTATTTTTCATAGGGGTAGTCAGAGAAATAGGAGGAACCAATGGGGGACAAGGCATAGGAAATGCTCGAGAATATTTATGTACAATGGGTTGCTTTCCTTTCTTTGCTAGAGGGATAGGTCGAAGAATTGCAAGAGCCATAGGAGGATAGAAAATACATGGGTAAGATTTTTCCAACATAGGTGCCTTTCCCCGGTCTATCGTTTTGGCATGTGGAGGAATGTGAGGCACCATCAAAGGTTGGGAAACCTTAGGAGGGACTAGAGATAAACCCAACAAATCCTTTTAATCCTTAGTTACTGTTGGGGTAGGAATGGGGATAAAAGAAGGTTGGTGTGGATGGGTAATTGGGATAAAAGCGACTGTAGGAGGAGGAGCTAAAGCAAAGGAATTTGAGTGACTCACTTTGAATTTTGCAATTATTTATAAAGAAATTCTCCACAAGGTTGCAAGGGTCCTAAGATAGATGGCCAAAAATGATCAAGAGAAAAACCTCCACAAAGAATAAGTTGCTTATATCTACTATGCTAGATTGTATTCACTTCTCCTTCATGAGGGAATTTTAAGAATTTGTGAATAATCGAAGTAACCACTTTCATGGAAGTTAGAAATGGAATGCATAGATTCACATGAAATATGTTAGATTTGTGGATGACTAAAAAAGTTTTCTCAACATATTTAGGTCCAATATATACTGACAAAGTAATAAAACTTAAAGTTGATAAAAAAATACCATCGTGCATGTGTATGGTGACCTTAGAGTTATCATACTTATCTTTAGATTGACTCTACTAGCGGGATAAAAAGAACCCCATTAATGGTTTTCAAGAAAGAATGTAAAGAGGCACATATTGTACCCCAATTGGCATATTATTACCCAAAAATGAGATGGTGGGGGTAATGATGTCACACACTTGCACTAAGAAAGAAGAGGCAAGCGTCTACCATGTTAATCATGTCTCTAAATGAAGGGATAAACACATAATCAAAAGTAGAACTATTAGTAGCGATAAAGTTAGAAGAGTGTGATGGGAAAGGGTTGGTTTATATTTACAAGTTCTAATTAGGATTCACTATCGATTTGTGCATTATCCTTTCGATTGTAGATATAGATAAATCCCAAATCGATGTGGTATTGCACAGGTGACAAAGATGCATGCATCACTTTGTGTCGTGTCTAAGGATGTGATGGAACTAAAAAAATGATTTCAGATTGTAGGAAGCTAGAAGGGGTTGATTAGTCAAAAGAGGACAAATCAAAGGTAATGTAATTATATTATATTTGCATAACTTCTGCATCACACTATATATTTAGAAAATTTTATGAATTATCTTCATTGTTGGGGAACTACAACAAAAACATTAACAACCTGTGACGAAGTTATTACATTTTTTTGTTTTGAATGAATTTATTTTTTCTTATAAGTTTGAGAAGAGGTACCAACTTGGGCATTAGACAAAGACAATGAGGTAGAACCCCCATATTGACTCATATATTACTAATAGTGACACAAATCCATGCGAAGATGAGTGAATGAATTATATTTCATGAGTGAAATCCTATCACACAATAAAGGATGCATGTTTCTAATGAACACTTGTTGTACATTAGAATTAGGGAGTGCATACGGTATTTGTGAAAATAAAGATTGATATTGAAAGATAAAATCAATCACCTTCTCAGCAGGTCCCTACTTGTAGTGGATGAGGTCATTGAAAGTGACCTACAGTCTAATGTTTTCTTAAAAGTGTTGGAGGAATTGGTTTGTCAATTTCTCAAAATGTATGAATATAATTATCAAGACACGAGAAAAAAAATCCAACATGGTGTCTTTCAATTACTGTGGGAATATATTTCTAAAAAACCAACTTGGAATAATAAATCACTTTACAAATAAGTGAAAATAGATATGTAAGTTTGAGGATCTCCCTTCCCGTCATATTTTCAAACCTCAACACCTCAAATCCTATAAGTAGAGGAGTGCAAGAATATTTAATGAAATTAGACTACGTCTGTAATAAGGCGTCATCAATGGTTGAGATGGAGTATTGGTTAATGTGGCAATTTGGTTTTGCAGTTGGCCAACATTATGTATTAATTAAGGCTAAGATAGGAAGAATGTGTATGAATGATGGACATTTTTGGGTGAGTGGATGTGAAATCACTATAGCCTAAAAGATGAGAGGTGACAAAGAATTTTCAAAAGAAACCATAAGAAAAACCAATAGTAGGAGTTGCTACCATGGCCATGGGTTTAGTGGTCACCATGTGCATGATATTAGGATTCAGAGGTCACACAACTAGGTGGAAGTGGGAATAAACAACGACAGAGGTTAGAGGCTAGATGGTTACGACTTCTTTATAATTATTGAAAGTTTAGTGTAGAAAAATGTATCCCTTTACATTTTCACACTTTTTTGGGCCCTCCCTATTAAAAATTGGCCTCTTTGTGCGTTAATTGGTCCTATTTTGCATCCACAAGTCTAATTAAATGCATTTTTTTGAGGATAATCTCGACACTTAACAAATGGAAAATCATAATTTAATGTTTGAGGTTATGTGTTCCAGATCTATTGATCTGGGACTCATACACCCCTTTGGGCATATGGGTCCCACCTAGGTCTTGGGACCCAATTTTAAATGTTACATTGAACTTAACACTTCTTGGAGTTTGTGTTATGGGTTTAAGCCACTAGGACTCATATGCCCAACTTGGCGTATGAGTCCCACTTTAGCTTGGGCCTATTTTAAATCAAATTCTTGGTAGGATTTTATTATCCTAGATCTGATGTCGGCTTGTAGTGTTGCAATTTTAGGAAATTAGGCATAAACAAGTATAAATACAAGGTTATTTCACATAATTTCTCCTAACAAGGATCCTTGAAAATTCAAGTGATCTTATGAGCATTCAAGTGAGCACTTTACAAGAATATTTAAGAGAAAATCATGAAGCATTTGGAGCTACATTCAAGATTCAAGCATCATGTAAAATTCTTCATGCATCGTGTGTGTCTATGAGCTAACATTTTTGATGTGGGTTTCATTATTCAAGTGAGAATTCAAGATAAAGTTTCAAGCATTCAATCAAGATTCAAGATCCACATCCATTGAAGCCATTTCACAAAAGTTTGCAACCTTTATTTCAAGGGTTTGGTGAGTTGCAACATTGCATTTTTTCATTCATCATTCCTTCATGCTATTTCATTTCATTTCAAGGTTTAATTACCAAAACAGGGTTTGACCAAAGCAAACCCCTATTCCCTAACACAACATTTTTCCCTCTTGATGTGTGTTTGTAGATCTAGGTGAATTGAAGCTTGAAGATCCTTTGAAGACAAAGTTGCAAAAGTTGTCAAATTTGTCAAGAAGTTTTCATCTTCACAGAAACTCACCTATAAGCCATAATTCAGACTTTCAGACTTCAAGAATCAGACAAAATGGAAGCTACAGAAGATCACTAGAGGGTACAAAATATCAGTCAAACCCTAATACTAGAACTAAATCATCCTCTGGGCGTATGAGTCCCAATATACCCTTTTTTCCAGGTTTTTTTAGATCCTACATAGTCACTGAAAGATTCCAGATTCTGCCTATATTCCTGTAGTAGGACTAAATCGCCCTACCTAGCGTATCAATCCCAATGTACTTTAAAAGGTAGAATTTTAGAGTTGCAAAACTTGCTTGAATCCCATCATTCTTCTAGGTACCTTTCTGTTTGATTCTGGCTTGTTAATTTATTTTTATGTTCTCAAGTTTCTAGGGTTTACTGCATAAGAGGTTGCATTTCTCCTTTAAATATTCATTTAATGGTGAACCCCCATCCAATCACACAAGGAAACCCCTAGTCCTTCCCTCAATTGAGTCACTTGGTTGAGGGATCTTGGTTTCCTAATGAACTAAAGTGTGAAATAGGTACCAAGTTCCATCTCCAAAAGGTGGAACCCTATTTCATTTTGGTGAACCCAATCTTTGGACCATTGAATTTTTGATTTGGAGAACATTCTAGTCCTAGATCTAGATTGCATTAACTTTGCATTAGATTTGCATTAGTTGAATTACATTTAGGGCTCCTAAATCTTGCATTAGTGAAAAGTGCATATAGGTTGCATTTTTTGCATGTTACATCATTCAATTTCACTAGAAAACTATGCTTGAAAACAATCATTTGAGCATACAACTTAGAAACCTTAAAATCACCTCAAAATTTGTTGATTCAGGTTTAGAAACCCTAATTGAGACTCATTTTTGCATTTGGGCGATTTGGTCCTAGTACAAGTCTTTTCTCTCGATTTCTAGGTATTATGTGATGTCTATTTTCCACTTTATGAACTTGTCAAAAGTACTAACTAGGACTCAATCACCTGCTTGGGTGATTTAGTCTTGAATTAGGTCTGAATCTACATTTTGCAACATTAGAAGCTTGTCATTTGTGTTTCTAGTTGTTGTCTTTAAGTTCTTGCTTCAATTTGTAGAATTATTGTTATTGGCAATCTTTTCACATTTGGTTCATTTCAAGTGCATGTTTCAATTGTGGATAGAATTAGATTACTGCACTTTTGTTTCATTTCTAGCATTATTTCATAGTTTGATAAGATTAAATTACATTTGGCTTCATTAGAGAACAAAAAAAATAAAAAAACATCACAAAAAATAAAACAAAACTAAATGGTGAATCTTGGACCCTTTAGTTGTGATGGATTTGACATGTTAGATGAAGCCCTTGAGGACTTCATCTCACCTAGATCATCCATTAAAACTTTGATGCAATAGGATGCACACATAGACAATCAGGATAATCCTAATTGTTCTTCTCCCGATACCTCTCCTATTTGGGATGAAGGTATTTTGGTGTTAGAAGACCCAATCATTAGCACCATGAGAATCTTGTTTTTCCCTCTTCTAATGCTACATGTGTCTCAACAAACACTAAGGTGGATGGCATAGATGAATATGTGAAGTTTACTTTAGATTCCCCCATCTTTCAAAGGTTATTTAGGTAACTCAATTGAGGTTATGACTACACAAATTAGGCCTACTTTAATTAGTGAGCCTCATAAGTCACCTCCCATCATAGAACAACCTAAACCATTACCTCCAAAAGTTGTCTTGAACATTATAAGGAAAATATGTGGTAACAATGTTTCACAACAACCAAATTACAATACCATTGCTCACATGTATAATATACAACAACAAACCATACCTACCTCATTACCATTTCCTCAACCTATCTTGCCTATTGCTCCTAGTTTTCCTTCACATAGTGGATAAGAGAATGATCTTGATAAGTAAATTCGTTGTATAAACATCTACCTTTTGTCTTTAGAAAAAGTATCACTTGCACACCATAGGATGCTCCAAGAAATTTTGCAGAAGAATAACATGTAATTTCTATGAAACTAAATGATGTAGAAACCTCCTCTAATTGTATGCAAGTGACAAAGTCAGAAGTCACATTCCCTAAACATGAATTACCCTCGCTTGAGACACAACATAAGAATGAAGCTTTGATGATAAAGGTGATTATTAATGAAACTGTAGTTAGGCGTACCCTTATAGACAACGAAGCAGGTCTTAATGTTTGTAGCATTGATCTCCTAGATAAAATTGGTGTGGAAAAGAAGCTTATTCAACTCAATGATGTTAATAGTTGTGGCTTTGAAAATTTTAATAGGCGACCATTAGGAATGATCACATTTCCTATTGAGGTTGGACCTATAGTTTTTCCTACCCCTATCCATATCATGCCAGGACCTCTTTCATACAACCTTCTCCTAAGGAGACCATGGATTCATGCTATGAAAGAAGTCCCATCCACCCTTCACTACACAATGAAATTTGAATACAACAATAAGATATACATGGTTGAAACAAATGAACAAAGTTATAAATCACAAGTTAAACATGATCATAACACTTCCAACTCCCCTAATACTTTCATTCCAATCTCAAAAGTAGAACCTATAAAAGTTGATATTCATCCTAATCGTCCTCCACCTACAACAAAAATCTTTAGTTATGATTGGGGGCCATTATATTTTATGCCTCGTTTCAATGAAGAATCCAAAATATTACCCTGAAAATATAGTCATATACATTTTCAGACACATGCCCTAGTGACAATTGGAATTCATTATATTTTATGCCCTCCTTTGTGGGAAAGTAAAAAATCTCACAATCTACACCTAAACAACCTTGTGTTTCATGTGCTCAACTTGGTTCTACATCAACACATCACCCCATGGTGGTGATGGGGGCCCTCCAATCCCCATCCCTCATGAGAGGAAGATGCATAACTTTAAGAAACCTAAAAAGGATTTGTGTTCTCGTGAAGAAGTCAACCCTTCTCTGAAGCATAAAACCCCTTTGTTTGAGTTGGAAGAATGTTGTGGTCTGGGATACATACCCATTTCTAAGCATGGATACAATGAAAAAATGGAGAAAAATGATAGAGAACAAGTGAATTCTATACCATACCTTTTCAAGAAAGATCTAGTTTTACCACCTCTATCTCCTTCTTCATCTAAGGCCTTATCATCTATTGTGTGTATGAAAACTTGTGCTAAGAAAGAAATATCCCCTATTGTTGATCAAGAGAGTATCTTGTCGAGACTCCTCCAAGATGACTTGATATCTCTTCCTCCAAAAACATGAAAGAAATTTTACTACAAGAGTTCATTCTGTGCATGTCATAGAGTTCATGGGCATTCTACTAATGAATGCACAACTTTGAGTAATTAAATTCAACATCTTAAGGATTACGGTGCTCTTCCTTGTGTTGAAGCACCTACTTCCTCTAATTGATACTAATTTTAATTGTATCATGTTGCTCATCAATCATCTCAGAACATCCTTGTTTTGCACTAAGTGTGGGCAAGGGGTTAGGTACCCTTGTCATTGTCTCTTTTTGCTAGTTGACTGCCTTCCATGATGTATATATAGGAGCAAGCTTGGGATGTGGACAACATGCCTTAAGTTGGCTCACAAGTGATGTACTTATCTTTCTATGTTTAGCATTACATTTTGGGGGCAACACTTTATGCATGATGTAGTTTAATGTGGGAACATATGACTTGGAATGGGGCTTTCCGAATAAGCTCTCATGTCTTCTTAATTGGCTACTTTAAAGAAGATTGCTCACATCAATGGTGTTAGCAATCAACTTAAAATGGGGGCATACATTAACATTATCTTTCAACATTTCTCATGTTTCATTGTGCGATTTTCTTTCTTCTTGCAATGTGTCCTTTTCTTGGTGGTGTTATTGGGTTTTATTTCCTCCGAGAGCATGATATTTCTTCAATTGGTCCTCTCTTGGAGACATTAGGCATGATGTACACTAAGTTAAGACCTTACATGAACTAAGAAAAACCCCTTTGAATGTACCTTACACTATTTTGCATTTACAATAACTATTATATGGCCACCTTTCATAACATACTTTGCTTGCCTATGGAGTCATCCTATATTATTCATGGGTGTTAGCATACAAATTTTTGATTGCCTCATAAATTTTGTTGTTCGTGTTGTGTGGCACCTTATCAAATTTATCAAGAGGTATAGCTTTGGTATGGTTAGTATGTATGGGAGCCGACCTTAGGCATGACTTTCCCATAGCCACTTGCTTGTGTGTGTGAGCACATACCGACCGCATGCATATGTGTCTCTGGGGCTCACCTAGTGGATACCAAATTCCATTATCCCTTGTAAGAGTGCATTTGGTTTACATAGTGAACATCGTATTCCACTTGTAAATAGTTTTTTGAAAAACAATTAAGGCTTGATCCACATCGTGTTGGAAAAATAGTCAAGGCTTGATCCACCCCTTTTTTTTTTCTTTTTCTTTCTTCGTTTGTCTTTGATAGTGTATTCTTGTATCTTGTTGCTTCATACATTGTTCACATGTGTGTTCTTTTGTGCCTATGTTTGTTTTCCATAGGATCTTGATCTCGGGCGCTTGATCATCCATCTTGATCGTTGTCATCTTATCTCACTAGCATTGGTACACTTGGACCCCTCTTGATGTGAATTTGTCTACTTTAGTGTGTGTTTGATGCAAGGTCATCCTCTCACTAAAGTGGGGGTTAAATGTAGTGTAGAAAAATGTATCCCTTTACATTTTCACACTTGTTTGGGTCCTCCCTATTAAAATTTGGCTTCTTTGTGCATTAATTGGTCCTATTTTGTATCCACAAGCCTAATTAAATGCATTTTTCTAAGGATAATCCTGATACCTAACAAATGGAAAATCATAATTTAATGTTTGAGGTTATGTGTTCTAGATCTAGTGATCTAGGACTCATACGCCCCTTTGCACGTATGGATCCCACCTAGGTCTCGGGACCTAATTTTAAATATTATATTAAACTTAACACTTCTTGGAGTTTGTGACCTAGGTTTAAGCCATTGGGACTCATACGCCCAACTTGGCGTATGAGTCTCGCTTTAACTTGGACCTATTTTAAATCAAATTATTGGCAGGATTTTATTATCCTAGATCTGATGTCAACTTATAGTGTTGTAATTTCAAGAAATTAGGCATAAAAAAGTATAAATACAAGATTATTTCACATAATTTCTCCTAACAAGCATCCTAGAAAATTCAAGTGATCTTATGAGCATTCAAGTGAGCACTTTACAAGAGTATTCAAGAGAAAATCATTAAGCATTTGGAGCTACATTCAAGATTCAAGCGTCAAAGTCTTCATGCATCATGTGTGTTTGTGAGCTAACATTTGTGATGTAGGTTTCATGATTCAAGTGAGCATTCGAGATAAATTTTCAAGCATTCAATCAAGAGTCAAGATCCACATCCATTCAATCCATTTCACAAAATTTTGCAACCTTTATTTCAAGGGTTTGGTGAGTTGCAACATTACATTTGTTCATTCATCATTCCTTCATACTATTTCATTTCATTTCAAGGTTTTTATTACCAAAACGGGGTTTGACCAAGGCAAACCCCTATTCCCTAACACAACAATATTTTTCCCTCTTGATGTGTGTTTGCAGATCTAGGTGAATTGAAACCTGAAGATCCTTTGAAGACAAAGTTGCAAAAGTTGTCACAGTTGTCATCTTCACGAAAACTCACCTACAAGCCAAAATTCATACTTTTGGACTTGAAGGATCAAACAAGATGTAAGCTACATAAGATCACTAGAGGCTACAAAAATATCAGTCAAACCTTAATACTGGGACTAAATCACCCCTCTGGGTGTATGAGCCCCAGTATACCCTTTTTTCCAGTTTTCTGTAGATCTTGCACAGTCACCAAAAGATTCCAGATTCTGCCCAAATTCCTGTAGTAGGACTAAATCAACCTACCTAGCATATTAGTCCTAGTGCACTTCAAAAGGTATAATTTTAGAGTTGCATACCTTGCTTGGATCCCAACATTCTTCCAAGTACCTTTATGTTTGATTCCATTTTGTTAATTTTTTTCATGTTCTCAACTTTCTAGGGTTTAGTGTATAAGAGTTTTGCATTTCTCCTTTGAAGCTTCATTTAATGGTGAACCCTCATCTAATCACACAAGGAAACCCCTAGTACTTCCCTCAATTGAGTCACTTGGTTGAGGGATCTTGGTTCCTAATGAACTAAAGTGCGAAATAGGTACCAAGTTCCATGTCTAAAAGGTGGAATCCTATTTCCTTTGGTTTAGAAAGAAATATATTACAAGATTATAATATTTACAAACTTGTTTGCATAGTACTTTTTGATTCTCAAGATTGCTCTATGGTGCAAGAGAAGAGCATATTAATGTTGGAGTACAGGACCAATGAGAGGGGGGTGAATTAGTGGTCAAGTAAAATCATTTTCAAAACTTAATACACTTGATTACACAAGGATTCTAGATATTATATTTTATGAAAATCACAAAGATGTGCAAATGAAAACACCACATTTGAATCAGGGATAATCAACCATGCATAAAGCAACACATCATCAAGAAGAATCAAGACATAGGATTTATGAGTGGAAAACCCTAAAAGGATAAAAAAACCACTCCAAATAATTGAAGCCACACTGGCCAAAAACTTGTTGTTTACAAATTGTATGCCTCACTGGAAATGCAACAAGCCTCACTAGAAATTACTCAAGCCCCACTAGCAAATTACTCAAGCCTCAATGGAAAATTCCATGTATTGCTGACAATCTTCAAAAGGAAAATAAAAGAATATAGAGGTTTATCCTATTTCAATTCAAATCACTGCATAATCAAAGCACTAGTATAGAAACAACAATAAACTACTGAAAAAACTACTAAAAATTGCTTATAAATGACTGAACTTGGTCACATGACCATTAGTAGTTTATTTCCAGTCATATATAACGCGACTAGATTGATGACTAGACCATTTTTAGTCATTTATTGGTTGTTTTGATTGATCGATTTGGTAGTATATTTAGTCATTGATTGCTATAATTTGGTCACTTATTTAGTCATTTTTTTTTCACTGATATATTTAGTCGTTGATTTAGTCATTGATTGTTGTAATCTGGTCACTTATTTAGTCATTTTTATTCACTAATTTCATTGGTCATAAATCTAGTCATATTTATTCAGTGTTCACCGATTTTTGTCAATAGGTAGTTATTTTATCAATTTAATTATTAATTGATGTCAATTAGTAGTATATTTAGTCATTTTAATTGACTGATATTTGAGGATTTAAACATAAAACATAGAAATACACATCAATCATCAATTGCACACAATAAGACAACCATTGAGAAGGAAAAATTAGTGAACTTTATTAATAAAAAAAGTGTTCTAGTTATAGCTTAGAAATAGAGTATTACAATTGTTATTTTTAGTCACAAGACTAAAAATCCGAGTTACAATATTGCACAAAAATGACTGTAATAAAGAAAAAATTCTAAAAAACTTTTGCAGTGATGGAAATGCATTCTTGAATCCCTTCAATGTGAGAACATGTGCCTTTCATCTCTTAAAATTTCTACAATGTGGGCAATCTTCCTGGAGTAAGTTGTAATGTGTAGAATCCAAGGAGAGTGTTGATCGTGTCCCATATATGAAGCTCTAGTCTCCTTCAATGTAGTCAACAATAACCCAACCATAATCTTTCCTCCTTTATATGCAACGTGCCATCTGATATGAGCAATAGGGTGCTACCTTTTCTGCCATGAATGAAGTTGTGCCTTAATACAACAAAAAAAAATACTATTAGTCTCAATTTAGAAAGAATAAAAGTGCATTGTATATTTCAAGTTTACAAAAGTAATTCCAAACACAACAAAAAGATAAATCAATTAATAAACTGTAGCCTTGTCAACAAATTCCTTAAACAGAGTGTTCAATATAGGCCTAAAATATGCATATTGAACCCTTGATTTCAGAACCTTGTTCAAAATTTAAGAAAGGTGATATGCTCAGATTATAGAATGAAGTTGACATATTATAGAATGAAGGCTATCAACACTAACCAGACTAGAACAACATTATCAACAAAAAATTTCTTGAAACCAAGCCAAAGAATGCCATCAGACTTGGACAACAAAAATGTCAACCTTGGTTCATGTGTTGTCTTAGTAAAGACCTACACCATGAAAGAATGGACATTTATACATAAATTCCAAATTAAGTTTATGAGAAAAGATCTTTGATATCCAATTGGGAAGCCTTAACATCCAAAAATTACTAACCTAATGTTTCCCAACAAGTTTCCCAACTGTGACATCATCTTTACTTAAGAAACCATAAATTGAACCACTGCCATATTGGATTTCACAGGATTCTCCTTCACAAACAACAAATGATATATATTAATTGTTTAGCAACTTCCTTAATATCCCCATGTAAGTAAACTAAACTAAGTGAGGTTGAGGGTTTGAAGTAGAGTACCATCTTCTTGGTATGTGTTTGACTTTGATCATGACTTGTATCTTGAATGAAAATAGCAAGCTAGCTGCACTGTAAAATCATTGTTAATCATTGTTAGAAAAATAACCACAAAATCCTCTTTAATTAAAATAATCCTTCTAGATATTTCAAGACAAGATATTTCAGTTAATTTCTAAGAGAGCTAATTTTCACTATCCAAATAGCCATCAATCTATTTATTGTATATAATTTTCTAGAATTTAGAATTTGAATGTAATGAAACTAACCGTAATTACCAAAGATTTGACACCAAAATTTAGTACAAAATGAATTGTTTGACAACAAATGTGTTTTGATAAACTAGATATACCCTTGTTATATTGATTTAAATAACAAGGAAAGATCAAATTGGAGATATCAAGATAACATTCATTAATTTGCTTCAACAAACAATTGAAACCAAAATTCAGCCACCAATTATAACTTCATTCTGCTTCAAAAATATTTTACAATACGTTTCAAAATTGTCCTGACTAACATGTCAAAAAGTGTCTTTTCAATTACCCACTTTTAACATAAATAAAAAAGTCTTAATTATCATTGTTTACATAAGATTACATAAAAGCAATGAAAGATGAGAAGTGAAGAGAAATGATCAAATGTTGAAGTCCAAAGCACTTGAAAGATACAAAAGTTTGTTACTCATCGTAAGGTACCCGTGATCATTCAGATCTGGCAAGGTCCTCTCTCCATGATAGTATCTGCAAGGCTTATTCTGGGGGAGCTAGATATGTTTGTTCCCATTGGTACACTGTGTAATCATGAGGCCATTTTGTACTCTTAGATTTTTTGTGTGTTGGCCAAATGACTCTTCCATCTGCTATCTAATAACCCTTTGCTATTTGTGATGAATTTTGAGTATCTAGCATCCAATGTAATTATTCCATCCAAGGTTAAATTGAGGCGGTGAATATTTATGTCACCATGCTTCTATTAATTAGTGAGGTAGTTGGGAATTTTTTTGCTAAACTCATCCATCCAATCCTTGGAGCCTTTCAGTTGATCATCATCCCTTAGTATCTTAGGCACGAACCACTTATTTAGTGTGTGAAATGAATCCATTCGTGCTTTGATCTTTTGGTCTTCTGTAGATATATATTGAAATTAATTTGTGACCATTCAGACCATTTGCTCAGTAGGATTTTAAGCTGCGGGGGCCTCAACACTCCTTTGTAAAATTCTACACAAAGTCGTTAAGGTGTAGTGTACAGGTTGCCATTTCTTGAATACGAGGTCCAATATAGGTACATGGGCCTTTATTTGATCAACTGCTTGTGACAAGGAGACATAAAATTCATACACATTTTCCAATTTTTCCACAATTAGTTTAACCGTATGCTCCAAGATTTGTTCTAATACCCTGAGGGTTTCTCTCTTTTCTCTTTCCTTTGTTTCTTCATTAGTTTTTTTCAACTTCTCAATTTCTTGTTTTAGCACATTTACTTGTTCAACAGTGATTGAACCTATATAATTCTAGATGGCAAGGGGTTGGTATATTGTTAATTATGTGCTTTGGGAAGGACCTACTCCCTTCAACTGATCTTTCAATTTCACATTTTCTATGAATAACCTATTCACTTCATCATTCAAATCAGTCTGCACTTTCTCATATTCTTCCAATCTAAGCTCCATAGCTTTAATCACATCCCTAGTAAACATTGTTGAGTGCATTGTCACAGTAGCTGCCTCCAATGTCGATGTGTCTTGAAGTGTCTTTACCATGGTATTCCCTCTCAATTCTTTTACAACATCAAGCAATCTTGGTTTTTCTATTCTTTTTTGCTTTGTCCAAAAGGATAGAGTTTCAAGTCTTGGATTGTAACCTGTGCCACTCATTCCCTCATTTGAATTGAATTTAGAAAAAAACATGGGATCTTCTTGGATTCTTACTTGATCTAGTAAGAATATATTTTTTAACTCCATCCCAAGAATAATTAGTATATTGCTTTCTAAGACCATTTTTCTTGCTTCTTGGGGGCTAATAGTAATTTCATTAATCATGAGTTCTTCAAGAGTCTGGGCAACAATCTGGTCATGTTGTGACTCCTCAGTGCCCATCTTATTAATTTGGAGTCTCTCCTCAAATTCTTTCATTTTCATCTTAAACTAAAAATCCTTAAACTCGGGAGTTTGAATAAATTCATCATCTTTGAAATAAATCTAAGGGAATCAATCACCCTTTCATCATCATGCACTTCTTGATCATTATTCCCATGTACATCCACTCTTTCTTCTGGTTTGTGAGCATTAGTTGCAAGCTTAGGCGGTGGCTAATCAACCTCACCATCTTTAAAATTCAAAAGTACATCAACTACCTCTTTTGTATCCGCTACTCCTTCACTTATTTCATATGCCACTAAGGGGGCCATTCCATGTGTCTTCTACCTTTTAGGACTTGGTTGCTCAGGGGATGCTTTTGATTTTATTGTGGCAGTGTCCAGTAGGGGCTTTGTGATTACAATAGAACTTGGTTTGATGGGCATCTTGGAGGGTTTTGAAGATTGATCCTTAGGTTTTTTTTTTCTGGTTCAACATATAAACTTTCATAATTATTACGTTCATCCTTTTGATAGGATCCTTTTCTTCAACATTGAATCATTGGAATCCAGTGTCCCTTTTCTTCTTCTCCTCCTCCTCAAGCCTCTTTATGATTTATCACTTCCTCTTCCTCTAAAAAACTTCATCAGGTGTAAAGCAATTTCTTATTACATCTTCGTAATAAATTACATGGGTAATCCCAGCTTTAGTGAGAAGTGTTTGCTTTATAAAATTAATATGCCCTTCAAGATCAAAGACCCTTTCTCCTCATGACTTCAATGAATACCCCATCTTCAAATATTTTTGTAGTTCTTCAAGAGTGTCAGACCCTATGGATAGCTAATCACATTCAGTTAAGTCAAGGAGGAATGTCCCCTTTTTTTTTCTTTCCATAACATCCTGCTCCATCCATAACATTTTACATATAAATTCTAAAAATGAAATTCAAATAGAAACAAATTTAGGTAAAACATGTGGGGCTTGAGGACACCCATAGACCCTTATTACTATTTGGTCTGCTAAGAAGAACTAGTCAGTGAAATTGTGAGTGTGTCCTTGCTCTAGATTCAATGCTAAAGGTCTTAATACTTGCATGATTTTATTAGGAAATATTGGTGAATGACCAAGAGTGGCCATGGCCTTTATTATGAAATCATCATGAAATATCACATAATCATTATTTTTACATCTACTATCACAGATGTAACACTATTTTTGTACAGGTAACCTATTCCCTTCATCATCAATCATTCATAAACACATTATTTTAGTCCATATGTTTTTTTTGGTACAATATTAAATGACACAATAGAGAGTATTTTCTGAAAGTGACGGGAGCTAAGTTATCTCTTGCAAAAATTCCATTTCTCAATTTCAACAACAAATTCATACTCAATGTTGACATCAAGATTTTATATCTTCATTGCCATCATCATGAGATAGGTTGGCATCCTCTCTTCAACATCTATTCCAAGCACTTGGCACAAAGCAAAATAAGTTATTTTGAAATATACTTGGAAGTCTTCTATGGAAAATGGCTCAATTTGGGAGGGGGAGATAGGTATCCTCCTATTGTTTACACCCCTTTTCATGTGTAAAGGAAGTTTATCACTCATGTAGGTTTTTCTCAATCTCCTATAATCCTCCTCACTTCTATCCAAGTCAGTCTTAGTGATAGCTTTCTTTTTTAACATAAAACACTCTATAATTGCTTCTTTAGTCATCACCACTAATGGTGAACCATCTGGAATTCTTATAGTCTTGGTAGTCGGGTGATAATATTGTGCCAATACTTTAATAAACTCAACATCTACGAAGACATTTGGGACTATCAATTTGGCCAAATCTAAGGTCCAAGGATTCAAAACTAGAATCTTGTCATCCCTTTTTTCATAGAAGTACCAAAACAGATCCCACCCTAAGATAGGGATAATTGGGTCTCTACATCCATGGGTTGTATCTTTAAACACCTTTTTGAATCCTTTGTCTATAGAATTAGGCAACACATCTAAAATGGATTGTTGCAGGGACCCTCTTGATTTAAAAACCGTGGACTCTTCCTTTTTACTTGAAAGTTGACTTCTTTTGGGTGGCATGATGAAGAATTTACTCCTACTTGATTTCTTTAAGTGTCTACTTGTAGAAGAAAATTTAGTTCTTATACACTTGCTATAGAGGGTTTATGTGAACTTACCCGGTGAAATAATAGTTGCAGAGTCTTCCCGCTTGAACTCCCTTGCCTCCAGTACATTGAGCTGTGTGAATGATTGCCAAAATGTTGTCGAGTACTAAGTAATATTTATTGCTGAGCTTGGTCACCTCACTATTAATTTCAATTCGTGCAAAATATTTTAGAATCTGCCCATATTTCAAGTTTGAATACATGCCTTTAATATTGGGAAATCGAATGGTGTAATTATTAAATGCTTTGAAAATTTTTATTGCAATATCGCTCTGTCATTTCAAGATTGTTGTGGGGTAGCGTTAGTAGTACCACCACCTCGTGCACACCCCTTTGGACTCATGTGGGATGACGGTTTAATTTTAGCAGTTGAGTGATTGCTCATTGTCATACCGCTCTGTCATATCAAGACCGTTGCAGGGTAGTGGTATGGTAGGGTTAGCAGTACCACCACCCCGTGCACACCCCTTTGGACTCCTGTGGGACAATGGGTTAATTCTAGCGGTTGAGTGATTGTTCACCGCCATACCATAGTGTCACTGTTTACCCCTTACGGGGCTATGGTTTACTTTAGTTGTTAACATGTTCACACCACCACCCCACGGTATTCATATTTGGTTGCCACAATATTGTGGTAAGCATTTGTACATTGACCTATATGTCCCGCCATCCCACACATACCTCTATTGACTATTGCGATAGTGTGGTATTGGATTTTATTATGAATGAAATATTTTAGATATCATTTTATTGAAAATATTGAACAATTTTCTAATTTTGTAGTCTATCAATTTGTTTTTAGTGTCAATCATACCTAAGAGATCATTTATTTGTTTTTAATGAGGAGGCTTAGTTCACCTAATGTAAAGATATCTATATGTATTATTAAATCATAGAGGTTCATTATATGTTTACATCTAGAAAATATATAGGACATACAAGAAATTATATTCTAACTAAATAAAATTAATTTCAAAATTTCAACCAAAGTAAGAAAACTAAGAAGAATGATTTAACCTAACCTTAAATGCACTTCAAATCAGCAGTGAACATCTTAGGTTTTGTATACAATATACCAGTAGAATAATGATTACATTCAAAAATGTATCAGTTAAACAACAATGAATAAGCATACCTATACTTAGATCTTTATTACATTCAATAATAAATTACACCATACATATAACCAAAGTTTAGGTGACAAGCTAACCTCTTAAGGTGACAAACTATCATCATAATCATCTGCATTGCCAACAAGATTAGAATCTTGATCATTCGTGTCTACATCTGCTTGATTTTCTTCCTCATCCTCATCTTTGATATGTAATGCATTATCTCTCCCAATCTCTTCATTGGTAATCAAAATGTCTTCTTCAAACACTCCATCATCGTCTTCGTCCACTTCTTCAAAATTTTCTTGTAAATTAACATATATTGCCCATCAGGCATTATATCAACAACTTCCATGAATTTTTGTTTTGAACAATATTCTGTTTGAATGACATACAACCATCTTGGGATTCTTACATCATCAATTAGAAATGATTGGTTAATTTGAAGAGGGGAAGCATATGAATCATCAGTCTCTGATAAAAATTGTCTTGTATTTGTGTGTACAAATCCATACTCATCAAATTGTATTGTAGATGGTCAGATCCACTTACATTTTAATAATATAGGACTATTTTCACCATAGTCCACTAGAATAATTTGTTGGATGAATCCAACATAAAATTTCTTCTCAGTTTCATGAAGAAATTCAGCACTAAAAACACAATCACAATTTATCTTTCCTTTGTCTTTTTCTTCCACTCTTAAATGACTGCCATAGGCCCACATTCCACTGAAATCTATAGCCCATAAATGTGGAGATTGTGAAAGCTCACTTTCCTCCATTGCTATATCTTGACCTTATTCTTTTGCATCACTAACTGCATTAGCAATCCATTCTTCAAATTTTGGAAAAGAATCACCTCCAATCAAATCAGCACGACGTATGTGCTTTTGAGGTCGATGTTGCATCCAAGCTTGATTGTCTTCTTCATATTTTCTACATAGAATATTAACGTACAAATAGTAAAATTGATAATATAAATGTGTAAATGCAATTGATTAAATAAATTATTGTGTAATTCTTTTTCCTTTTCCACTTACCAAACAAAGACGTGTTTTGAAGAATATAGGAATGTATCACACTTCTTTCTTGATCTGATAGCTTGAAGTGACATCCATTTCCTTCTAATACTTCACTTGCAACTGTCTCTTCTTCATCGTTGTCTCATACACGTCGATTGACATTTTTTAAATCCTTCATATATTTTGTGCAAAATCCCATGGCCTCTTGCATTGAATATCCCTTAGACATGCTGCCTACCAATTTTTCCCTAGTATGAACAAAGTTTTTCAAAATCTTCATATATTGTTCTATAGGATACATCCATCTTGTTCTTATCGAGCCACAATGCTTTAGTTCATATTGTAGATGTATCAAAAGATGCATAGAAATGTTAATGATTGTTGGTGGAAATTCCCGTTCCAATAGAGAAAGGACTTCAACAACCTCCTCCTCAAACTATCAAAGTTTGAAGGATCTAATAGGTGTAAACTCATTCTCTTTAATATTAGGCCCAACCTTATAACTTCCAATCTTGGCCTCTTTGCCAAACTTAATATATTTACCACAATAGGTAAAATATTCTCCATTATGACATGATAGTCATGGGTCTTGAGGCCTCTTAAGCCATTAATGTCATTTTGACTTCTAATAAAACTACTTACATATCCAGTGGGAAAGCGAGTCCGAGACATCAATTATAAGAATTGTGCATGTTGTTCCTTTGTCTAGACATAAGGAGCACTAGGTTTTCTATATTTTTCATCATCATATTTTTCAACCCAAATATTTCAACAAATCTTTAGTTGTCAAAAGTCTTCACGTGATGAAATAGTATCAAAAGCACCAAAAGGAGTTTCTATAATAGCATAGGCTATATTTTTCTTAGTATGCATAAAGTCAATAGTATGCCTAATGGACATATCCTTAAAGTATGACAACTTATAGAATATGCACAACCTTTTTACACCTCTTTCATTACATGGATCATATCTACTACCAATAATCCCATCATTTTCAATAAATGACATTCTTTTTTGTCCATTCTCAACAATGTAATCAACTGTTATTAGCAATGGTGCTTCACGATTCTCTTCTTGACCATTGAACTATATTTTTTGTCAATGATATGGATGATCCATTTTAAGGTAAGCACGATGTCCAAAATAAATAAACTTACACAAACTTCTTGAGTGCCTCAAAAAATCCTTAAAGTTGTGTTGTACCCAAACCAATTTTTTTGCTTCATTAAGGCATTTTGCTTAAAAGAGTCTAAACCTTGTTAAAATGATGTCAAAACATAGTTTTTGGGAAAATCAAGTATGTATTTTGAGTCAGTTTGGTGTCGAGAATATACTAGTGATATTTGGAAAAAAATAAAAATTAGGGTTTTCGCACTCCTATCTCACGTCGCGAAACCCTAGAAATTGAAACTTGTCAGAATTGTCTGAAATTGATATAGGGGGATACTTTTTTAGTGAAAATTGAAGTGTCCCCAATGCTCCATAATTCAACACCATCAGGAAGAGCTCATAATCCTAATTCCAATGCAACTTGAATAGGCTCAAAAGGAGTCTGTACGCCCAAGTTATCGCCGGTCAAACTTTGGGTCAAACTGTAACCAGAGGGCGTCAGAAAAGTGAAAAAAATGATCTCATAAATCAATGAAAATGGCATCAAATCAAAGAGATCGATGACATGAACCCAACGATGTTCGTTTCGTCAAAATCCAACATCATATGCCTGAGATATCAACAGTCAAAGTTGGGTTGACCAAGTGGGCCAAGGTGGTACGGCTGCTGACGTTAGCACGGTGATTCAGCAGTCCATACGATATGGATGATGATGTGGAACAATTGGCGGGTGACACATGGTAGATGGTCATATAGGCCGTACAAGTAACGTGGCGAGGTTGTACAACACAGTCAGTGGACGTGACAGCCTAGTCAGTGTACGGGTTTGCTTCGTTAGCATTAACGCGCCCCCAACGATGAATCATATTGTGCCATGTGGCACCTCCTCGGTGCACCATGTGGCACCCCTTTTCCTCCCTCCACTGGCTTGGGAAGTTTGGTTGTTAGTTTAAAAATGGTATGGGGGGGATTCGACCCCCCCACCTTTCGTCTCCTACTTAGTCGCTCCATCGTTATACCATGTTGTTCACGCCTTACTATGTTTGGTGGCGAGTTTGTTTTGTTTTTTAAATTGTTTGGAATCGGTTTTAAATGGACGGTGGCGGGGGTCGACCTCCCGACCACCCCGCCACCAAAAGGTGTTGCCACCATTGAGCCATGGTATGGCTCTGAGAATATTACGGGTTACGGTTAGTTTTGTTAAAGTTTTCAAGGCTGATACCCTTTATTTAAAATATTTGACCCTCCATATATCAAAGAGATAATCCCTAATTAACAAATAAAAATCCCCAAGATAATTTAAGCTCAGGAATGAAGATTTGGGAGGGCTTAAATAAAGTTGAGATAATATTAAGGGGATTTTAAATGATTTTATTATGTAAAAAGGAGGATTATTATAGATTTATCTATGTAAAAGGGGGGATTTTCAAATATTTTACTATGTAAAGGGAGATTGGGGAATATTGTAAAATCAATTGGTTAGTAACCAATTTGGGTAATATTGGTGTATAAAAGGGGGTAGTGTAGGATGGGAAAAGCTAAGTGGTGACTTAGAGAGAAATTTCTTGGTGAAATTTTGCTTGACTTTCGTGCTTTCCAGGAGTTTGTTTCTTGCACTTTGGAGGAGCTTTTTCAAATTTCTTGTAAACCAGGGAGAAAATGTTGGCAAGAGACACTGCAAATATGCTTTGTTGTTGTCATTGATGGAAACCCTAGTTTGTGATTGGATCCACACGTCATCATTTACTTCTACTGGCAGGCAGATTGAGGACAGTAAGGAAGAATAGAGCATCCAACAGTTTTGTGTTCTTCGATTCTCATGCAGAATTTTTGTTGTTATTTTGAGTTGTGGATCTTATGGGAGGTTAATTAATGTATTTTTTGTGTTGTCCAAAATTCTCAGTGCCTCGTATCAAGTTGTATGCAAGTTTGGAGGTCTGGTTGGATATCTTTCTATTCATTAGTATTTTGTGGCCAACCCGGATTATTTTAAGTGTCGTGGATATTTGAGGAGTGTCTACTCAAATGTTTTTTTGTTTGATCATCTTGATTTGGGTCCGAGCTAAGTTATGACCAACCGTTGTGGGTGTGCATTGAATATTATTCATGATTTGAGCTGACAGTTGTAAATATTCTTAAGTTTTATTGGAGCCAATAGGTTGTGATTAAATTCCTAGTCGCAGATATATATATAAATGTTCAATTATATCATTTTGTGTATGTAGAGGGTGTGTTGACGTGTGTTGTGAATATTAGAAGGTGTGTTGATGTGTTTTGCGAATATCAAAAGGGTGATTGAGCGATTTATGCACAGTTTCACTGGTGCATTAAAGATTTTGTGGTGCGAGTTAGAGTAGAGCAGAGTAGAAGTGCTGAATTAGTTAGAAGGATAGAAGATCGACTATTGAGCCTAACCGGAACTGTAATCAAGAATTTGTAGATTCTATTCTCTCAGTTCATTCTCTTGGATCTAATCCAAATATTTGTAAGGCAGTGTGCCTTTCTATTTTGAGTAGTGAGCTCTAGGTAGTGAGTCTAAATGCAAGTGCATTCTCTTATTGTTAACTTCTTTTTGAGTATACTCAGATCATATTATGGATTGGCCATCCACCATGGTTTTTTTCCTAATAGGGTTTCCACGTAAAAATCCTTGGTGTTATGGTGTTGTGGTTGTTAGCTTTATGTTCTTGTATACTTTTCTTGGTTGAATGTTTTAAGTGGGTTAAAGATCAGAATAATAAAGTTAATTTTTGTAGAACACTGATTCACCCCACTTCTTAGTGTTGCTTGTTTCCAACAATTGGTATCAGAGCTAGTTCCTCAAAATAAGTCTAATAGCTTGAGGAGATCTTGGAAAGTGTCTTCAATGGATACAAGAAGTCTTCAAGAACAAATTTTAGTGGCCCTAGATGATCTTGACCAGTCAAAATTTGAGAACCGGTTACTACAGGAAAATCTTGAGAATGCAGAGAAATTCATTTAGTCATTGAAAGACAAAATCAATGAATCAAGGGAGAAAAGAAAGGAATTGTGTGACCAGCTTAAGCAAAATAATAGAAACCTAGAAGATGAACAACTCAGTCATGCATTGAAGGAGAAAACAAAAGAATGTGAAAAGTTTTCCAAAGAAAATGCTGCCCTTAAGCATGAGATGGAATCCATCATGATGAAAATGACCAAGGAAATTGAAGATAGAAAGAGAAATGAAGAAAATATTGCTCAATTCTTGAAAGAAAAATCTAAACAATGTAGCCGATTGGACAATGAATTGGAAAAATCTAAAAACAATGAGGAAATGCTTGAAAAGCAACTTGATGATCTCAGAAATGAACTTACTACTGAAAATGAGTACAAGGAGAAATTCAAAGCAAGCTCAACCAAGCTTGATGAACTCATTAAAGGACAAAGGACAGATGGTGACAAGTGAGGTCTTGGCTATGAAGAAGGAGAAAGTTCTGGATTTGGTCAAAGGAATTCTGGACAAGGGAGATTTAGGCAAGGAAATCAGATGAATGGAGCTAGAAGGAATCCGGTAAGACAACCGAATGCTCAAAGATTCAATGGTTACTATTTTTCTTGTAGTAAATTTTGACATATGGCTTCTCAGTGTAGAAGCAGGATGAATCCAAGAGGACCATCATTCTCAGGTTAGTGCTTTAATTGTAATAAGTTTGGTCTTAAGTCAAGTGAATGCAGAATTGTGATGAACAACTTTCATAGAGATGTCAGATGCTATGCATGCAATAGAATTGGGCATATTGCTAACCAATGAAGATCAAGGAAAAATCAGTGGAACAATAGGTTTGGACAAAGAAATGTTGTGTGTTACAACTGTAACAAATTTGGCCACATTGCTAGATTCTATTAGAACATAAGAGGTCCGGTAAAACAAAACATGCAACAGGATGTTAAGGGAAAAGGTAAAGTCACTGCTAATGTGATTAGGAGGAAAATGTAGAAGAAATGGGTTAAGAAGGATCCCTCTGTTGAAGGAAATGTGCCAACATCAGAATCTGTTTCTGGTAATTCCTCTGGGAATTAGTTCTAGGCCTTTGGCCTATGGGGAGCTATCAAGAAAATCTCTTAACCCCCTGCTGGTAACTGACACTGGAATGTGGATAAGTCCAATAAGTGCATAGATTCCTTTCAGATGTTGTTCAACCAATTGGAGATAGTATCATATAGTATTAAAGATCCGCAGAAGAATTATCTGTCTCAGTGCATGGAAATAGGGTAACCAGATGAATCAGGGTAAAAGAATTTATTGCGACAAAAAGGGTTAGTTGTGCAAATGATAAAAAATCATTTTTATCTTTCATTTGTCACTTTTCATTTTGGAGAAAAGAAGTTTGGAGAGTCCTCGAGCGAACTTTGCTGAGTTGTGGTGAGATTAAAGTGTGAAGAAGATTCAACAATCAAAACTCCGATCCGATGAAAAGGTATTTATAGGAAAACCAGTGAATTTGTAAAAATGGCCACTCCATTGGTAGTTGAGGTTAAGGATAGACCCCATCCAAAGTTCAAGTGGCATCCTTATAAGTCTGTTGAGACCGAGCCCCTAGGTGTGTTTTCATTTGTACCATACAAAGTCTTGCACATTGAAGATATTAGGGCTTATATACATGCCAATATTGAAGAGTTAGGAAGCTCTCAAATGCTGAATTTTTATTCCAACCACATAATTGGAGAACACTGCACTATTAACCCAGAATACAAAACCCTAGAAGTGAAGAAGTTTACACGGTTTGTGAAATTTCCCATATTTGAGGAAAGCAAATGGGTGCAATACATTTTAAGCAGATTTCATGTTGAGTTCCTGTGGTTGAATATACCTTTCAAGATTATGAAAGAGGCTATAAGTGTGGTCATAGGTCTAAATTCCTTCGGTGGACTGCCAGTCTTGAAATTTGTAAAGAATTAGAAGGTTACTGATGTAACAGGTGCACAATTTGAGAGAAGGGAAATGACAATCAAAGACATTGCTGAAGTGGATGTGAAATTTGCATCAATGGTCATTGGCTACAAAGTCTACCACTCTAGCTAGGATAATTTAGTATCTGGTATGGCTATTTATGTAGCCTATCAGGTGGTAAAAGAAAATGCAAACTATGACTTGTGTGAACTGCTTAGAAGTCAGCTGATGGAGAATCTAGGTAAGATTAAGAAAGACAAAAATAAATCTTTTAAGTATGGTAATTTTCTGTTATGTTTGTTCTTTTATTTCATGAGTGAGGTTTCAAGTGTTGGGAATGTTCATTGGAAAAGTAATCAACTTGTAGTTGTGCAAATAAGAGATATACTATTTGGAAGTGGTGATCGTCAGACCCGAAACATTACCCTTTGGGGGTACTTCAAAAAATTTCAGAATATGATGCATGCTGGAGAAAGAATTCCCACCTCAATTGAAGAGAAGTACAAGATACAATTTGTTTCATGGTGGATATTGGTCAATGCCATATGGAAGCCGTTGATCCTAGGACAATATGGATTATGCCTATGGGATATGAAGTAGAGGATAACATATTGAAGGTGTATGCAAAACATTTATTCAACATGCCTCTAGATCCGATAGAAGAAAGGTTTGGATCTTATGTAGAAAAGAGAATGAAAGTCCATGATCAATTACAAAATCCAAAGATAGTCAGAAGAGTAAGGAAAGAAGTAGAAGTGTTTGTAGAAAACATGGGTATACTTGTAGAAAAATTGAAAGAAGTAAAAAGAAAGAGAGATGAAGTTGAAGTAGGAAAAGAGTCAGCAAGAACCAAATATGCTAGTCTGACAAGATCCTCTACCTGTACTAGATCAACAAGGAGTTCCCCATCCGCTCTTGCAACCAAGCTAGTTCCTGTGCAAACCCAAGATAAGGGTTTTGGTAAGAGGAAGAAGAACAAGAGCTCAAGAACCTATGAAGTCGTCTCAGAGAGTGAGGAGACTGAGTCAAATGAAGTTGTGAAAGAAATGAAGAGGAAAGCTTCCGGTGAGGAAGAAAAGGCAAAGAAGAAGGCAAAAACTGACATACCAGTTATGACAGTTGAAGAAGTTGAGAATGCTATTGTCAAGGATGGAAATATCAAGCCCCTCTGCAAATGGTATGAAATGTTTGATAAATCAGGTCAAAGAATTCTTGAAGAGGCAACAATAAAACATCTAAATATTTTGAACAAAGTTCTTGTTGAAATTATGTCTGGTTTACCTAAGAGTCTATATGATGTTTTGGAGGCGAGAAGAGTAAATGCTAGAACATAAGAAGAGCATATGAGAAAGAGAATTCTTACAGACTTGTGTCTGGAAATTTTTATTGAGGAGATGAATTCACTCCTGGACAAAGCCAAGAGAGAATTCAAAAGAAAAATAAGGGTGAACAAACTTATGATCAGTGAAACTGGTGTTGTTGCTGATGAAACCAAGAAAATTCTGGAAGCATTTCTATCAAGAAACAAGATCAATGTTGAAGAAGTGAATGCTAAAGATGTTGTATCTGATCCAGCAGATGAGGAAGTGAATGAAGATAATGAGGATAATTAGATTCCTCCTGATATGGATAACACATAAGCACCTATCGAAGCTAAAGTTCATAAGGTTGTATTAGCTAAAGAAAAGGAGATGCCAAATGAAGAAGCTGAAGCTCCTAAAGTCAATCAGGAAACAATTATTGTGGAACCAAAGGTTGAAGAAGAAGAAAGGGTTTAGGTTAAGGAAATCCCAGTGGAAGCAAGAGACACTGCCAAGGCAGTAAAGGAATCTTTGGTGGATCAACAGGAAGAATTTGATCCTGAATTGGTTGAAGGCCCAATCAATCTATCCACCTTGTCCCCAATTCAGATAATGAAGGTTGTATCAATTGCACAAGCTAAAGCCAGTGAGAAGATTATGAAGTCTCACATGGAGGATAGTGAATTATTAAGTCTTGCATATGGATTTATGGAGAAAATTATGCCAACTCATCCGTCCAGATCCTCTTTTGGTGAACTGAAGAAGCTCATAAATTATGTAAGTACTCATTTCAAGTCTCTTGAAAAATTAACCATGGTTAAAGTGTAGAAGGAGTTTGATGGAAAAATATTTAGTTGGTTAAAATAAGTGATTGCTAAGGATAAAAATCTGTTAGCCACTTTTATGAAGAATATTCAAGATTCTATGTATGAAGGTGGACAAGCCTATAAGTCATGTTTGATTTTGTCCAAATTCACTGAAGACAATGAGAAGAAGGTGAAGGATCTTGAAAAACAATTGGCTACCATTGCTGATGCTTTTGATCCATTAGCTGGAAATGTTGGTGAGCAAGAAGGTGAAGCAATATCTCTACTTGATAAAATAAGGAGTTTGAAGCATGAAAATGATAGGATTGTAGGAAGAGCATGTGAACTCAGAGGACTAATTGGTCCAAAGATTGAAATAATGGTGAATTCTTTAAAGGAAGCCAAAGATGCTATGGCAGTTAGTGACCCAATGAATCTCGAGACTACAAAAACTCAATATTATTTAGTTTGTGGTCACATAACAATTCTGGAGAGTTTCAAAAGGGTTTGGGACACAAATTTGAGCATGTTGAAGAGAGATTTTGCAGATATTTTCCAATTTGTGTAAGTTACAAGATCATGCTTGTACAGTTTGAAATTTTGTTATCTTTTTGGTTCCCCAATTTTTCCATTGATGTCAAAGGGGGAGAGTTGTACAGTGGAAAATATATATTCGTCTTAGGGGGAGTTGCATTTCTAAGCTAATATTGAAGATTCTTTTTGAAATTTTGAATTGGCAGTGTAATTCATGTTGGTAGTGATCCGACACTTAGTCATTTTTCACTAAGTGTTGCCATCAAAGCGAAAGGGGGAGATTGTTGGAAAGAGACACTGCAAATATGCTTTGGTGTTGTCATTGATGGCAACCCTAGTTGATGATTGGATCCACATGTCATCATTTACTTCTACCGACAAATAGATTGAGGATAGTCAGGGAGAATAGAGCATCTGACAGTTTTGTGTTCTTCGATTCTCATGCAGATTTTATGTTGTTATTTTGAGTTGTGGATCCTATGGGAGGTTAACCAATGTATTTCTTGTGTTTTTCCAAATTCTCATTGCCTCGTATCAAGTTGTATGCAATTTTGGAGGTCCGGTTGGATATCTTTTTGTTCATTAGTATTTTGTGGCTGACCCAGATGATTTTAAGTGTCGTGGATATTCGAGGAGTGTCTACTCAAATGTTTTTGTGTTTGATCATCTTGATTTGGGTTTGAGATAAGTTATGACTAACCGTTGTGGGTGCACATTGAATATTATTCAAGATTTGAGCCAACAGTTGTAAATATTCTTAAGTTTTATTGGAGTCGGCAGGTTGTGATTAAATTCCTAGTTGCAGATATATATAAATGTTCAATTATATCATTTTGTGTATGTAGAAGGTGTGTCGATGTGTGTTGCGAATATCATAAGGGTGATTGAGTGATTTATGCACAATTTCACTTGTGAATTAAATATTTTGTGGTGCGAGTTAGAGCAGAGCAGAGTAGAAGTGTAGAATCAGTCAAAAGGATAGAAGATCGACTACTGAGCCTAACCAAAACTGTAATCAAGCATTTGTAAATGCTATTCTCTCAGTTCATTCTCTTGGATCTAATCCAAATCTTTGTAAGGCAGTGTGCCTTTCTATTTTGAGCAGTGAGCCTGAATGCAAGTGCATTCTCTTATTGTAAAATTCTTTTTGAGTATACTCAGATCATATTGTGGATTGGCGATCCACTGTGGTTTTTCCCCTAAAAGGGTTTCCACATAAAAATACTTGTGTTATGGTGTTGTGGTTGTTAGCTTTCTATTCTTGTATACTTTTCTTGGTCGAATGTTTTAAGTGGGTTAAAGATCAGAATAATAAAGTTAATTTTTGCAAAACATTGATTCATTCCCCCCTCTCAGTGTTGCTTTTTTCCAATAGAAACCATGCTGGAGTTTTGTTCTGATTTTCTGGGGAATTAATCGGATCAGTCCACTCATTGGAGAGGGACCTAGAGATGTATTCGTTTGTACAATGAACTCCATTATCAACTTTTTTTTCATTTTCTCTCTTCTCTCTTATTCTGATTTTTCATCACTTTGTTATTTACGTTTATTTAATTAATGTTCGCGTGTTCATTTTATTTGAATAATTTTGATTTAAAATTATAAACGTTATGCATTCAAATGCAATTGTCATAGATCCATTAAACAATTCATTTTGGTATCAGAGCTTTTTCTGACTAGTATTGTATAATTGGATGCTAACGCATTCTAGGAAACAACGAGGTGAAGGCGAGCTAGAAGAATACAATCTTGAGATCGGAAAACGAAGGACTTTGCCAATGATGGAAGAAACTGAAGCTGGGAAAGTCCTGAGCCTGAGTTTGATGAGAAGTCTTTTCAGTGAGCCTTTCTTGACATGAAGGTGATGGTGGAAGAGCTTTATGCAGACAAGAAGAAGTGCGAAAAGGGAGACTCTTCGAAGCAAGAAAATAAGGAAGATTGAAAGGACAAAGAAGGAAAGATCTAGAAGATCCATCTCCTCCATCTTCCCCTTCTTCTTCTTCTACTACTACTGTTAATCCTTTTAAAAGAAAGTCTAAGCCTATTATTAAACTAGATGTAAAATTTGAATTTCCTAAGTACTCTGGGGAGTTAAATTCCAAAAATTTAGATGATTGGATCCAATAGGTAGAAGTGTATTGTAGGATTCAAGGCCTAGTAGAAGATGCTTCTATGATCTAGTTATCCACTCTCTGGTTGGGAGGTACAACTCTCACCTGGTGGTAGAGTAAGACTCAGGAGGAAATTGCTTGCCATGGTAAGGTTAATATGACTTGGATGGAATTTGTTGCTGCCCTTAAAAAATAGTTTTATCCTTTAGGTTATATGCAACAATTAACAATGAATTGGAAAACCTTTAGGCAAGGTAAGGGTCAGTCTGTCCAAGATTACACCCATGAGTTTAGAAAATGGGCTATTTCTTTATGTTCCATTGTATACTCAAGATACATTACTTAAGTACATAGGTGGTTTGCATTCTTACCTAAGACATACTATTCTAATGTTGAGTCCTAGTAATTTGGATGAAGTGTTAGTCCTAGCCACTCATTTAGATTCAAGGGGTAAGAACACTTTCAATGATAACTTCTCAAAGAAACCATCTAAGTTTGAGGGAAAATCTAAGGGTAAAGAAAAAGACAGAGATAAAGGAAAAGGGAAGAATATAATTACAGTTAAGAAGGAGGGTGATAAGCCCACATGCTCCCATTGCAAGAAAGAGGGGCATGATGATTTTAAGTGTTGGAAGCTGCATCCTGAATTAAGGCCGAAAAGATACAGAGGCAATAAAGGCAAGCAAAAGACTGCTACAGTGATTCAACAATATCTTGGATCCGAATTTGGAGATGAAACATAGATTTTTGCTGCTGGGGTCCAAGGTAAAGGGAAAGGTATAACTCTCTCTTCTGATGCAAATGTTTCTAATGAAAATGCAAGTATAAGTAAAGTATCTACTCCTCCTAAAGCTGATAAAT
The DNA here is from genome assembly GCA_007258455.2 of Sequoia sempervirens. Taxonomy (NCBI): domain Eukaryota; kingdom Viridiplantae; phylum Streptophyta; class Pinopsida; order Cupressales; family Cupressaceae; genus Sequoia; species Sequoia sempervirens. The sequence goes on along the minus strand of VDFB02271358.1, from coordinate 1,230,417,851 downwards.
AATGGAATGAATTTTTTCATATTCGAGTTGTAACTAAGCACACTAAGATTGACACACTATTTGATACAGGTTCTCAATTCAAATTAATATCTAAAGAGGTGGTAAAGAAACTTAATCTAGCTACAACACCTCATCCAAATCCATATCCGCTTGGATGGGTTTGCAATGATGCTCAACTGCAGGTAACAAAATAATGTAAATTGAAATTTGCTATCACTACAAACTTTGTTGATGAGGTAGAGGTAGATGTTGTTCCTTTGGATATTTGCGGGCTTGTGTTAGGGAGTCCTTATCTGTATGACAAAAAAAATCTTTTATAGGGGGGAGAATAAGTAGCATCTCTTTAAGGATGGGATAGAATACATTGTACGTGCACACAAAGTTAAGACTAATCTTGCACTAGTTAATGTTGTTCAGATGAAAAGGTTGGTGAATTCTAGTAAGAACTTTGTAATATTGCTTGTAAAACCAAAAGAGGATGAAAAAGCTGAAGCATTTAAGGGGTGTGATCCAGAGCATAAAACTAAGATGGTAAAAATAGTTTCAGCTTATGATGACTTATTTTAGGAGCCAAATGGGTTGCCACCTAAGAGAGATACAACATGAAATCTAGTTGCAGAAAGATGTGCCTCTTCCAAACATCAGAATGTACCATTTATCAGTTTTGCATAATGATGAAATCAAAAAGAAAGTTCAGGAGTTGGTTGAAAAAGGAGTCATTCATCCTAGTACATCTCCTTGTGGTTCTCCAATTGTGTTGGTTCAAAAGAAGGATGGGTCTTGGAGAATGTGCATCGACTATCAAGCTCTGAACAAGATAACGGTAAAGAACAGGTATCCTCTTCCCCGAATTGAAGATTTACTTAATCAATTAAAAAATTTATTTTATTTCACTAAGTTAGACTTATGTAGCGGATATCATCAGATAAGAATTGCAGAAGATGACATTTGGAAAACTACATGTAAGAAAAAACATGGACTGTTCGAGTGGTTGGTCATTCCCTTCGGGCATTACATAATGCACCAACTACATTTATGAGAGTCATGAATGATGTCTTTCATCCATTTATTGATGATTTCATCATAGTCTATTTAGATGATATTCTTGTATTCAATCGAACTTGGGAAGATCATGTAAGTCATGTAAAGAAATTTTTTGATGTATTGAGAAAAGAAAAACTTTTTGTAAAGATGTCTAAATGTGAATTCGCTAAGACATATTTAGTGTACTTAGGCTATGTCGTAGGTGGTGGTCAATTGAAAGTAGACCTTGCAAAGGTCGAAGCTATTGTAAAATGGCCTAAGCCAAGTATAGTCATAAAAGTTAGAAGTTTCTTAGGTGCAGTTCAGTACTGGAGAAAGTTCATTGCAAACTTCTCCTACATTGCATCACCATTGCATGCATTGACTAGTATGAAGACAACTTTCCAGTGGGGAGGCCCACAGTAGAAGGCCTTCAACACTTTGAAGGAAAAGTTGAGCACAACACCAATTCTGGCTTAACCAAATTTACTCCAACCATTCGAGATCGAGACAGATGCAGGTGGATTTTCCATGGGAGAAATGCTAATGCAAGGAGGTAAACCAATTTGATACCACTTTGAAACCTTTTCAGGTGTAGTCATTAACTATCCTACTTATGATAAGGAACTTTATGCATTAGTTCATAGTGTTAAAAAATGGAAACACTACTTAATGGGGAAAGAAACTGTAATCCACATTGATCACCAGCCACTTCAACATTTGCATTCACAATCCAAATTGCAACAAAGTAGGCACTTTAGGTGGATGGGTTTTCTTTAATAGTTTCATTTGGTGATTAAGTATAAAAAAGGTTCCCATAAAAAAGTAGTAGATATGATTTCTAGGCCTCCTGTTATGAATGCTTTGATTATCCTTAAAGGTAGTTCCATGGTACATGAAAGTTTTGAGGAAAAATATGCTAACGATAAAGACTTTAAGGAAATATATTCAGCTCTAATTACAAGAAAACATGTAGAAGAGTAAGATAACTATGTGGAGGATAAACTGTTGTATCACTTGGGAAAGTTATGCATTCCAAAAGATGAACAAGCACAAGTAATCTGAAAAGCACACACCTCATTGATTGCAGGACATTTTGGGGTAAGCAAGACAATCACTCAGCTGCAAAAGTATTGTTATTGGCCTTGTATGCAAGAAATTGTAACTAAGCATATTAGAGGATGTGTCATGTGTACAACAAGTAAGCCTAGTAATAGGAAATTGGGTTTGTACACACCTCTACCTATACCATTCCGTCCATGGGAAAGTGTGTCAATGGACTTTGTCGGGGGGTTACCAATGTCTAGGAAGGGACATGATTATCTGTATGTAGTAGTTGATCAGTTCAACAAAATGTGTATTCTAATGCCTTGTAAAAAATAGGTCACTGCTGAACTGACATCTCAGATGTACTTTCAATTTGTATGGGTTCATTTTGGGTTACCTACTTCTATTGTATTGGATCGAGATTCTTGATTCCTAGGGGAATTTTGGTCAGCTTTGTGGGAACTCATGGAAACCAAACTGAAGAAGAGTACAACCTTCCATCTGCAGACCGGTGGTCAAACAGAGGTAGTAAACATGACAGTTGTGCATCTACTTAGAGGTTACTGTAGCAAACATCCCAAGCTATGGGATGAGAGTCTTCATTATGTGCAACATGCTTACAACCATGTAGCACACTCTTCTACAAAGAGGTCACCTTTTGAGACTTGTTTTGGTTATGTTCCTAAAACATTGATGAATTTTTCTTTTTGGAAAGATGACGTTGAAGATGGACACCATGATGCAAAAAAGGCTTTAAAGTTCATCCAAAAAGTCCAAGCAATTCATCAGGCAGTGGAAGCACAGCTGGAAAAGAGCCAAGCCAAATACAAGGCCCGACATGATAAGCATCACATCAATCATCATTTCCAGGTTGGAGACAGAGTTTGGTTACATATCAACAAGGAAAGAATGCAAGGCGAAGGAAGGAAGCTCAAGCCGATTTGGTATGGTCCCTTTGAAATCTTGGAAAAGATTAGAACCAACACCTTCTGCCTTAATGTTCCTCCATACATGCACATCTATTCAGTTGTCAATGTTGAGAATCTAAAGTTGAACAAGCCTCTAATGATACTGGATGAAGACACAGACATTCAGGTTCCATCAATTGATGATCTTTCACTGGAATACATGTCAGAGTTTCCAGAGGATGTCATCTTAGACAGGAAAACTATGACTTCACAAAGAGGAGTTGTTGAATACCTCAGAGTGGGACTGAAGGGGATGAATCCAGGCAAGGTAAAATGGATGGAGATTGGTAAAGTGAGGGAACTTTAGCCACACTTACTTTTCGAGTAATCAAGCTTTCAAAGGTCCAAAAGATCTCCAGTGGGGAGGACTGATCCAGGGGGATACTTTTTCAGTGAAAATTGAAGTGTCCCTAATGCTCCAGAATTCAACACCATCAGGAAGAGCTTAGAATCCTAATTCCAACGCAACTTGAATGGGCTCAAAAAGAGTCCAAATGCCCAAGTTATCACCGGCCAAACTGTAACCAGAGGGCGTCATAAAAGTGAAAAAAATGATCATCTTAGAAATCGATAGAAACAACGTCAAATCAAAGAGCTCAACGACACGAACCCAATGACATTCATTTCATCAAAATCCAACATCTTACGCTTGGGATATCGACAGTGAAAGTTGGGTTGACCAAGTGGGCCAAGGTGGTACGACTACTGATGTCAGCATGGTGATTCAATAGTTAGTATAGTATGGATGATGATGTCGACCAATCGGTGGGTGACATGTGGCAGATGGTCCTACAGGCCGTACAGGTGACATGGCGAGGTCGTACAACACAGTCAACATATGGGAAAACCTAGTCAGCATACGGGTTTGCTTCATCAGCATTAATGTGCCTCCAGCGGTGAATCATATTGTGCCATGTGGCACCTCCTCGGTGCACCACATGGCACCCCTCATTTTGGTTTCTTACAATGAACCAAGCAGGGCTCACCAGGTACTTATGAGTTTGCCAAACTCTATTCTCGAATACCTGCAAGACAAGTGGCCAACTAACGAGATATAGCACTTAATTGCTCTATCTCCTACACTTCGAGGTCTGCAAAATCTAGGAGGGTGTTCCCACAATGTATATTATACCACTATTTCAAACAATTCATATGTACATTGTATATTCAAGCAAATATATTCTCACCCATGACTAACAAGATGAAATTCTCAAAGAAGTTGGCAATTCCTTGAATGAACTATGCACCTTAAGCCGAGAATATGAAACAACACAAAATACAACAGATTCTAGATAGTTTTATGATTATTTAAAAAAGATTGTTCTCAAGCCGAGTAACTAGAACCATAAGAAAGACTTAACAGGGTTATGATCAGTGCCATTATCTATGGGGTAGGAGTCTGAGAAAATTGAAATATAAGGTATATTTAATACTGAACACCCATGATCTAAGTGATTTTACTTTGCAATTCACAAATCCATAACCAAATTCCAAAGACTACTTATCAAATCCAATGACCTTGCACATGAATTCATGGTTTGATTTAAGCATTTTAACTCATTCTATGAACTAGAGCTAAAACTAAAACATATATCAAAGTATGAAATGATGACAATTAATGAAATGATCTCTGATCAATATTTTCATTAATAATTCGAATACAAAACCAAAATGGAGGGGTGAAACCACAATAGTGGTTTACAATTGAAGTGAGGAAGGAAAACTCATAGAAAATGAATGCATGGCAAAAATATTGATTTTAGGGGTTTGTACAAACATACTGGTTCGACCGAACCCATTAGGGGTTCGCTAGAACCTGGGTTCGGGCGAACCCTTTTAATGCTTTCCCGCCAAAAATGAAAACAAAAGCCCTTATAAAAGGGGGGTTCGAATGAACCTTGGTTAGGGGTTCGCTCGAACCTCTGGGGGTTCATTTGAACCCCCCTTATTCCTCATCCCTCCTCTGAGACACCAAAAAACCCTGAATTTTTACACTTCGGAGCTCTGGTTGATGATGAAAATGGATCAATCTTCACAAACCCAATTGGAATCAGATAGTCCTCGAAACAAGCTATCCAACGAATATAATCTTAATGTGTTTTGGTTTTATTATGTATTTGTTTTTTTAGTTTTATTAAACATAGGTTTTTCATCGAAAATGAAGGTCTATGTTCTACACATGTGAAAAAATAGAAGATTATCAAAAAAAAAAATTGAAAAATATGAGTGCACCAGATATTGAAGTCCTTGATCAATTTGAATTATATATGTCTATGTCTGAATTGTAATTGGTTTGACTTGAAACTTGATTAAAGAAAAAATATTCAATAAAAAACTATCTAACCAAGTGGAAGCACTAGATATCAGAGTTACAAATCTAAATTCGAAAGAATTATAATTTTATCCTTCATGGCAAAAAAGGTATGCGTTATACGGTCTGCATCACTTTTTAAAAATGCTATTTTTTGAAAAAAACCAGTTTTCGTGGGAGATGGAAAAAGAAGTGTAAAATGATTCCAAAAATTTTGAAAAAAATATTTTTAGAATCTACAGAAAAAATGTGATGAGACTCTAGTTTGCATTATCTTCAAATTTTTCATGGTTTAGCCGCTATAGCTGCCCGAATGTGAAGATTTAGTTAAAAATAATAATTTCAGTGTCCAGTTTGGCCAAAAATTGTAAACCATTATTGTGGGATCACCCGGAGAGACTATAGACTTGGAAAATATCCATTATGATTCAGATGTGTTTAGGAACCATATATTTGACAAAATTTGTTATCTAGACTTGAAACATTAGACAAAAGCTTAGCATATTCACTCTGTGTTCTTAACTTTTTCAATTCAGTTCCAGAATTCAACAAAAAACACACACAAATGGCCCTGAATTCCCTTTTATAGAACAAGGGAGCAAAAAAAAGCTTCAGGCCAGGTGTACACATGCCACATTCTAACTGGACCGCTATAAGAAATATTCCCTAATTTAGTTATATTTGCATTCTTCAAAATGGAGGGAATATACATAAGACAAATTATTTACATTCATTGTAAGGAGAAACTTTGCCTTCTAAAAAGCATATGTCATAAAGAATAATCTTCTTCATTATAGCACATCCACTTCATCAAGCAAGATGAAAAAATGATGTAGACCAAAAGTGAATTTGCATCTCGATCAACATTCCACATCATCAATAGTTGATACTTTCTTGTGAAACATATATTTTATACATTGTAACTTCTAAGGCCAGACCTATACAATACTTGACCAATTATATGTTTCACATCCATGCTTACAACCCAAATCTTCCCACAAATAGTCTTCCCCATTCTTCATATTCCTCATCAAATGGCTGATTGAAATCGATAACTTTATCTAATGTCTTTCTGTATGGGGAGTACTTGGTTATTACAGAGTTGGATTCCTTGTCAAAGTCCTCCAGAAAGCTGCCAATAAACGTCAACTTTCCCAAAGTGTCATTAAAGACATCAATATCAACTTCTTTACAAATTTCACTCACCTGGGAATCAATAACCTCATCTATCTCTCTCTTCCATACTTGCAATGGTTTCATTTCATAATTAGTGATCAAAATATCTGGAAATGGTGACAAATCTTCCAGATCATAGTGAGTTATTAATTCTCTTATCTTTTGCTCCAGTGGGGCTATATATCCTTGAAACTTTTGCTCACTTAACTCACACACTAATATTAACTTTAATCTCTCAGCCCTTGGGATCCACTTATTTAAGATGGGCATGGCCAATTCTTTATCTCTTTGAGACAATCCTATTTCTTGCATCATCAGGGCGTAATTTTCATGTACACTATTCAGTCTAGCCTGGATCTTCTCATTCAAATGCTTCAATATAGTATGAACAATTTTTGATGCATTTTCATACATTGTGTCTTGGGGATTTTCCAGCAACTTCTTATATGTCTCAGCTTGCAAAAGAAGCTACTCCTTTGTTTGTTCATCAGATGAGATAGGACCTGATTTACTGGATTCCTCTACTGAGAGTGATCCTTGTCCCAAAATATATGGCACCATTGCTAAGACCTGACCATGAGGTGAATGTTGGGAAGCTACAACTGGAGATGCAGGTGGGTGGCTTGAGCTGGGATGACCTTGTTCTCTTTGCATTTCTCCTATTTGCTTATAAAATGCTAATTCGGTTTCTAATACAACCACCTTCTGTTAACTATTATCATACTCACCAAGAAGCTCTCGGTATTTATTTATGAGGTCATCCCTCTCCAAGGTGAGACTCTCCACAATTGCTTTAGTGAACCTAGCAACATTGACAACCATGTTTGCTGCCTCCAAAGCTGGGGTATCAACAACTCTCTTCACAAGCAATTGTCCACTGAAATATGATGGCTCTGCAAGGGATGGTTTCCTGGATCCCATAGACATTGACCATATTGCCAATGCATCCCAATCCTCACTAAATGTTGAACCCCGAAGTGCCATTTCCAATTTTTCTTCTGTTTGCACTAGAGGCCTTTCATCCCTCCTTATGGCATCTAGTGCAATAGCATCAACAATGTTCCATTCCGGTAGTAGTAGCACACCACACTTCTTTACAAGTTCTCTTCCCTCATGGGAATTAATCTTTTGAAACTCATTCTTCATAATACTTCTCACATTTTCCTGAATGAAACTTTTAGGAAATTCTGGATGCAAACTCCTTTTAGTGGCCACTTTCTCTGCATTTTCTGCAACTTTGGATCTCCACCAGAAATCTTTAAATGTAGATGTTTCAATGAAGGATTCATCTTCCATAAACTCCTTACAAGCTTCTATTCTCAAGTCATTTGCAATATTCAAACCACTGATGTCAAGCTTTCCCAATCTAAGATTTCTCTATCTTGGACTTGAGGCAATTTCCCCTTTAGGAGGAGGCATTCTTAGCTACATATCTTCAGGAGTGATATAGATGTCATCCTCATCTGTATCAGAGTATTCAACCACTCCTCTTACCTCAATTCTTTGCTTCTTGAGAGGTGGCTGCTTAGAAGGAATAAGACTTTTAGGGGGTGATTCGAGATCAATTACAGGAAAAGGATCCTATGTAGGAGGTGACAACAATGCATTCTCAGGAGAATCTTCCTTTGGCCCTTTAGAAGTGACAAGGGCTGGAAAGCTCTGTTCTTCATCTATTGTTTTCTTTCTCTTGGAGTAAATTATGAATTGCTTGGGTGGCTGATATGTAGGCCTTTCTTCCAATGTTACTTCAACATCTTCTTCAACCACCCTTTCCTTTCCTTTATCTGTGACTTCCCGATGTTCCCTTAACATACCAACTACACCTTCAAAGTTGTCCATAACATGCATGGCTTTGCCAAATTCATCAGGTATGTTTGGAAAAAGAATCATATTGGGGATTTTTCTTCCATTTTTCTTCTACCATCTTCCTATAAGAAAGATATTTAGCTTTCCTTTCATCTTGTTCTTCAAGGATAAAAGAATTCCTTATGACATCCTCAGGATAATAAAAAACATGCACAAAATTACCCATTTCCTTATCAGCTTTCAGTTTAGTGATGAATCCCTTAAGATCATGATTCCTCAGGCGCATACTCATCAACTTATAAGGTGCCAGCAGATGTACTATGTGCTTCCATGCCCCTTTCGCTAGAATATAATCTACAAATGTTGTCCATTTTGGAAAGAATGACCCTTTCCTTGCTGATTCAGGTAAATGCACCATCTGTGAAGCTCCAAGTTGCCTCATAATTTCAAGGAATCCTATCCTCAAAGGAACATCCCTTGGAAAGACATATGTGTCCAGGCCATTACCATAAACTCTAAAAATTGTCTTGTCAGGATATAAAATCAAGTCTCCCCAATTATGACTCAGGTTCAAGTCTGGCCTCATCTCCATGGGTCTCAACAACTCATGAATTTCTTTGGGAATTCTTGGTGGCTCATATATCAAGGACCTCCTTATTTTGGATGTAAAAGCATTTTGAAACATTATAAAATTGTATTTCTTGTCATCTTTGTCCAGAATGTAGGTCCAACACTGAATAGGCAGGTCAACACCTTCCTTTTTCCTTTTCAAAGCGATATCCTTCTCAAAAACCTTTTGTACTCTATGCAAAAACATGTGCTTCAACAGTGAATACCACCAGAACTTTACCCTTTGTTTTCCTTCCTTCAACTCCACCAAGCCTTTGTGGATGTGTTCTTCCAGATAAGTACCATAATCATAGACAATGTTATATGGTGGGTGTTGCAAATGTGTGGCCAAATAATTGTATTCTTTCTGCAAAGTGTTAGGTGGAGTATAACCAAATATGACACAAAGAATACAAGGTCTTTCTGAAATAACTAGCAAAATAGCTCATTGGGAAAGGTTCAAGCTCCTTCTCACCAATCTTGATCTGCCTCTTATGTTTACCAGTACCAGTGACAACAGTATGCAAAGGTAACATCTTTTTTCTAACGAACACCTTGGTATTGTTGTGTTCTTTTCTAATATCCTCCATATCCATAGGGACCAAATCCAGACTCCACTCATGTAAGTCAAATATTTCTTCAATTTAATTCCTAGTTATTCTTTCCATATCTACCCCATCAAATGTCCTGACCACTCTAGAAACCGGGTCATACCTCGAGGCGATATCCTTCAGAAGATCAATATCCATGTATACATTGGGAAAAATCAACTTTCCCATATCCAACCTCCAAGGATTATTGAGAGGGGCTCCAAGGTTCCTGTTCCCGAACCAATGTTGAAACAATTGCCATCCAATGTAGGGTACTTTGACATCCTTTGTGAAGCAAGATTTATCCATCACCCCCTCTTTTACAATAGGGCCATGAAACAAGAACTTTCATTCTGGTTTCTTATTCGTAGATAGGGGTAGAAAAAGTCAATTACATCCTAGGAGAAAGGTCTGGACTGGGTCGAAGAGGTGGAAATATGTACTTTGGGAGCCATGGGTTTTATGTAAACCAGGGTTCAAATGGGAAGAATTTCAATTATCAACCTCCTAATCGCAACCTATGACTCAAAACGAATGCTAATTCCAGATGATTTTACAGGGTTACGACCTTTTAAAGACAGAGTTAACCCTAATTCAAAGCAATAAAAGCAAGGGAATAAAACACACTCGTCTGAAAGCAAATTGAAAGCAAGCCCTAATTAAAAAAATTGAAAAAAGCATAAAACTGCATTTGTAGTACTTACAACTTTCAATTGCGATAAACCCTAATGCCAATCAGGATGAATTCTACAAATTATTTCTTTCAATTCTTTGTATCACTCCAAACACGCCTCTGAATCCCAAATTAGCAAGAGCTGACCATATACACGAATTTTGAAGGCAATTGAATAAGTTTACAGGTCACCTTTGTCATTACTTCCCACTCGTGCGAAGTGAAACAATTGCAACAGGCGTACTTCACAGCTTTGAATGTGCATCATCAATCTTTAGCTGAGATGGTCTTCTCGAATGACTCAGATTGAGTCAATGACATTTGAATTTAAATCGCTGCTCCAGTTTGGATAGATGACCAATAGAAACATGTTGACTGAACCTTCTTCACGTACTTGTGGTCTCCACTCACCAGTAATCATAGAGTGTACGTGGCAGCTTCTCGTGGGTCTCGCTACTTTTAACGAGCCTGCATCTTACCTCTGCGAGATGGCGAGGAATGGTGGTGATCATATTTCATATTTCAATTGTTACCATTGATCTTAAAACCTCGAGCATTGGAATGGAACACAATGGCTGGGCCCATGTACCTGATCAAACACATGTCAACATTTCACTGATCTTGCAACAATTAAACCACCGTCACTTGGGACACACGAGCTAGCAGGGAACGACCCAAATGAAATCCCACAATCATGTGATCTTCAAACCTGCACATTTGACAAAGTTATTCATAAAAGAGGGCCTTGACTAGGATGACGAGGATTTACCCTTGATGATCGATGACTTAAGCTTAAATAATTTATGAGTAATATATTAGAACCAGACTTTGGAAGAATTAAAACAATTTGCAGCTAGTAGTGACCGAATAACCTAAGCAAAGGGGGCTGGTAAGAAACACATAACAATAGCTCAAAAGACAACTTATATCACCGACAACCAAGAATACAAGTCAACACAAAATTAAAAGGCCCAAGGGTTATACATGGATCACTTGGAAACAAGGTTACTTGAGCAATACCTTAAGCCCTATCAAAGTAAAACATTTTTCATGTTACTACCAAGCACAAAAGGGCCTCAAAATGCCAAGAATTTTGGGGGCTCTATCACCTTCTCCTCCCTCCACCAGCTCAAGCAGTTTGGTTGTTAGTTTAAAAATGGTATGGGGGGGGGATTCGACCCCCCATCTTTCATCTCCTACTTAGCCGCTCCACCGTTATACCATGCTGTTCGTGCCTTACTATATTTGGTGGTGAGTTTGTTTTGTTGTTTAAATTGTTTGGAATCGGTTTTTAAATGGACGGTGGTGGGGGTCAACCTCCTGACCACCCCGCCACCAAAAGGTGTTGCCACCGTTGAGCCATGGTATGGCTCTGAGTATATTATGGGCTACAGTTAGTTTTGTTAAAATTTTCAAGGCTGATACCCTTTATTTAAAAGATTTGACCCTCCATATATCAAAGAGATAATCCCTAATTAACAAATAAAACTCCCCAAGATAATTTAAGCCCGGGAATGAATATTTGGGAAGGCTTAAATAAAGTTGAGATAATATTAAGGGGATTTTAAATGATTTTATTATGTAAAAAGGAGGATTATTATAGATTTATCTATGTAAAAGGGGGGATTTTCAAATATTTTACTATGTAAAGGGAGATTGGGGAATATTGTAAAATCAATTGGTTAGTAACCAATTTGGGTAATATTGGTGTATAAAAAGGGGTAGTGTAGGATGGGAAAAGCTAAGTGGTGACTTAGAGAGAAATTCCTTGGTGAAAATTTTCCCGACTTATGTGCTTTCCAGGAGTTTGTTCCTTGCACTTTGGAGGAGATTTTTCAAATTTCTTGTAAACCAGGGAGAAACCATGTTGGAGTTTTGTTCTGATTTTCTGGAGAATTAATCGGATTTGTCCACTCATTGGAGAGGAACCCAGAGACGTAGTCATTTTTATGACGAACTCCGTTATCAACTCTGTTTGCATTTTATCTCTTCTCTCTTATTCTAATTTTTCATCACTTTGTTATTTACACTTATTTAATTAATGTTTGTGTTTTAATTTCGTTTGAATAATTTAGATTTAAAATTATAAACGTTATGCATTCAAATGCAATTGTCATAGATCCATTAAACAGTTCAGAAATTAATTTTGATTGGCTTATTGCACATCATGATCATAGTGGTGAAGTCAGTTTTAGTTAAAAGTGAGTTTAAGCTTGGTGGGTAGTTTTCACTTTTTCAAGAGAAAAGTTGGTACCTCTGAGATCGTCAATGGCAGTTGGCTAATACCAGGTGTCAAAATTTAAGTCTGAAACTCAAAGCAGATCATTCTATGATGAAAGATGTTGAAGAAGATGCTTCTCGGTGGAGGGGATTTTCACATGGTGGAAAGTGTAAAAAATATTCTAAGTATGGAAACTTTTCACTTTGTAACATGGGAGATGCTTGCACAATCAACGTGAAAATCAACTTTACAGTGTCTGTACATGTGAAAGTGGTGAAATATAGTCACATACACATGCCAGTGGCATTAATGCTTCTATGTGGTCAACTCAACAGTCAAATTGGTGTTTGCAAGAGCACGAAATGGAGGAAATCTCAACCTTAGAGAAAATCTACACCCCTGTAGCTCAGGGGTGCCCTTCAATTTGGAGGTTCAGATTCAATGATTTTTGGTTGCGAATACATTCATTCTCTTCATAATTTAGTCAGCTTTCCAACAAGCTATCAAGCGAGATCATCTGAGTTGCAGAACTCTGGGAATTGAAGGTGAAAGTAGAAGGTATGAAGAAGTTGCACATCACGAGGAATGTCAAATTGCAGTTTCTGCGCCCCTGTAGCTCAGGGGCGCCCTTGAATTGGACCCCTCGGATGATTGAATTTGCAGTTTTTGTTTATGAGGAATCTTTTCTAATTCAACTTAGCTCCGTGATGCACTCATTCGCAAGATCATCAGATGTACTGAGTGACCGTGGTAGTGGTTCCAATGAGCATGTAAAATGAAGGGTAGATAAACATGGAAATGTCAACTTGTAGCTCTATACACCAGGGGCACCTAGCCTTTTGACCAGCTAGATGGGGTTTTTAACAACTGTCATCTTCACGAGATTTGTGTGGAATCCTCCTAGCTATTCAACAAGTCCAACTGTTAGCCCTCAGAATTTGTCAAACGCCCATGAGTGAAGAATCAACAAAAAATGTTGAAGAATGTAAACAAGTAGAAAATGGCTATGGAAATTACATACTCCCTTGAAAAAGGCACCCTTCTCTTGGAGGTCTTAGAAGTAGTATTCTCACTTCGTCACTTCTAGGAACATCTCTTCCAAGTTGTTCTAGCTTTGCAATGAGATCAACGGTGTGTGCATCAGAGCAATCCAGCTCCTGGTGTCAAGGGTCAAAGTAGAGCATTCACGTGAAAGTTGCAAGTTGCAAAATCATTCTCAAAATTGTAATTTCGCTTTTGTAGGCCAGGGGCGCCCTTCCTTTTGGGGTCCTTAACTCAGCTTTCAGATGCCTTACATACAATCGTTGTTTGTGGAATTCTTCTAGCTACATGATGGATCTAGCATCGAGTTGACAGGAGCCATCGTTCACCAGCAACAAAAATTTGAAGTGCGAAATGGCAAAACAGAGAAATGGCTATTTGGAGACCTGTACATCAATTTAATAAAAGGTGACTTTTATTTTGAGGCATCAAACATGGTTTTTAGCATTCACAGCTCCCAACAGACATTTCATCTTAGTGATTTTGGCTTCGTGGTGGATATCTCAGCTTAGTTCCAACATCAATTAGGCACTCAAAAATCAGAGCTCAACAGAGACAACCGTGACTTTTTCAACAAGCTACAAAATAGGAAGTTAGCTAAAAATCTCAACTTTTGCTAGGGGACACTTGGAGAGTCAAATTTGGACTTTTTGGAATTAGTAAAATATTCTAAGTAAACCCAGTTGGAGAGATTTCAGTTAACTGAATAAAAAATATTAAATTTTTAGTTTCAACATGCCAACTTTAATGGGGTGATTTTTCTCAATATTTTAATATTGACACCTTTTTTTATATTAATTTGCAAATTCGCATGAGGGAGATTGAATATTTTAATATTTTTAATATTTTGGGACTCTGAGTCAGTTTCTGTTAAACAAGGTGGGGTCCAATAAGATGATTTCTTTTGAAATAAGGGTTTATTCCTGTAGTTGGTGCCATTAAGCTACAAATTTCTTTATTTATTTCAAGATGGCATCCTTTTTCTCTCACAACAAGTTGAAGAGCAAGTGAATTTCTTCATTAAGAAAGCAAATTTCTTTAGCAATCAACATTTGAAGGCACTACAAATATTGTTTTTCAGATTTCCTTGCAGATACAAGTCCAGATTAATCAACAAACTCTAGACAAGCATGGCGATTTTAGTAGAGGCAAAACATAAAAACTTCTATCTTTTGTCTTAAATTCTTCTATTCTCATCTTAGGTTTTCTTCGCATGTCCAAGATTCGGCGACTTTTGACAAATTTGTTCATTTGGGTTGGTTGTGCACGACTTCCTCTACAAAACCCACGTGTTAGAATTTTTCAGGAAAATTTTCTCCAGAGCTTCAATTCTCGAAGCTTTGCTTTTCTTAACTGAAATGCCTTTGCATGGTGGAGTAAAATTCAATATTTTTCAAAATGGAGGATCTGGGTTGTCTTAGAATAATCTTCTGGACAAAACTCATATTTTAGATTTTCTCGAAAAAATTGCCCCCCGCAGCCCCTACTGCCCCTAGTTGCTTTTTTCGGAAAAGCTTTTGCATTCAAGCTAAATGGTGTTTTTTTGCAAATCTAACATTGTGGGTTGTCTTAGAATAATCTTCTGCACAAAAGCCATGTCCCAGAATTTTTGTGAAAATTGCCTCCTGACAGGGTATTTTTAGCCTCATTAGGAGTCATTTTAGCTTTTCAAAGAAAGTTGTCAGAATATAGCTGTGTTTATAGTCAACAGGCGAGTTTTTCAGAATGCAGTTCACATAGACCAAATTTAAGACCAAATCGGTCTTAATTCATGATTTCATCAGAAAAGCTGACACTGATTTGTATCAAGCGTATTCGGAGGGTCGACAGGCATAGTCACTCAAGTCCACATGGTTTCATGCCTCGTATGGCTGATTGTCTTCTAAGGACGGTTTAGAGGGTTGATACCATTGAAATTTTGCATGTGCAACAAGTTTGTTTGTATTTCTCACAATCAGAGTTTTCGCACTCAAACTTCGCAGTTTTGTCATGCAACACTCTTCCATAGAGAAAAGAGTGAAAAATGTGAGAAGCGTCAGAAGCATAAAGCTGCAGAAGAAATAGTGGTCATCACTTCAGTTATAGAGCCACACGAATTACCAGTTAATGAAATGCTAGTTTCAGTGTGCGGAAATTTCCAGGATTACTTGAGTTGCTGACAAGCAGTGAATTGACAGTTGTGACATGTGATGACCTCTAGATGGTGATGCAGTCAACAACCTCATGAAGGGGTTACTTGCTCGAGATCGCGGCCAATGAACTCCAGATCAGGATGTCCCACCTTTTTCAGGATAGACATCAAACACAACGGTTAACTCAATGCTTCTTTCTAAGTTAACTCGTTGTTCCACCTTTCACACTATGTTTGTCTTGGAATCGTCAATGTATAGTTGGAGTTTTCACTTAGTTTTTATTTCAATAAGGATGTGCATGCTTGCACATGTCCATTTAGATTAGCCTTGTTTTGGTTAACTAATGGTAATTTTCTAGTTAACTGTATAGTTTCCTTTATTAGGGTTTAGCAATAAGATCTTGCATGCTTGCAAGACTGTATTTAACTCAAGGTGATTTTAGGGTTCCCTACACCTTTGATGTCTTTAAATAAGATCTTTTTGCTCATTTGTAATTAAATTTTGCATGAGATAGTAATATATGTTGCGCCTACCTTTCTTGTAATATTGTTGTTTTGTATATGTTCATGAGTTTTTACTATGATGATGAATTGTTGTGCCACCTTGCCTTCATGTTATTGTTATGGTATTTGTTTATCTTAGTTAAATATAGTGGCTAGTTGATCGTTTATTGTACACATGTTTCGCCTATGCAATTTTCTGTCCTAGTTGGCTATTCTCTATTTTGTTTCTAATAAGCGTATTCAGATGAGTAAATTCCCAAGCCACCTTACCCTCATATTGAAAACCTATACCTAAAGCTTATCGTTTTATGTGTGTGTCAATAAACCTATTCAGCCAAGAAAATTGTTCTGCCACCTTTCCTTCATGTTGTGAAGTACTCAGTTTATCGTATATTTGTTGTTTCTAATAAAATTCTTCCCAGCCAAGCAAATAGTTGTGCCACCTTTCCTTCACGTTGTGAATCTGTACCTGAAGTTTGTCGTATAAGAACATTCCTGCTCTATTTCCTCATGCTCTCTTTTCTTGAGGAGATTGGATGTATTAAATCATTTAGTTTAGTTGTAGTTAGAGATTTGCAAAACCATAAAATCCTTAGCTGCAACATTCGTGGTTTTTCTTAACCTTGTTTCTCTTCCAGCTAAGAACAAAAAGATAGGAGTTAGATTACTTTACTTTTCACGCATTTTAGCATATGAGGGAGCTTCCCCTCCTAATTTGAAGAGCACTCATTACACAATGTGCATAGTTGTCTGTACCAACTTGCACTCTAGAGGTGTTATTTGGTACACCAACAAGTTGCAAGCAGGACATCCATGGTATCCATGAACACTGAGACCAAACAATGTGCCATATGCAGGAAGATGATGAATCATAAACAATAAGGAATCTCTTAAAGTGAATTTGATTGAATGACCATCCCTTAAAGATTGAATTGCTTCAATTCATTTCCACAATTCCATTATCTCATCATATAATGGCTCTAGATAAGCATCAATTGTATCTGAAGTCACACTTTTCTTTCCTAGTATAGTCAATGATAGCATTAAGAAAAATGGTTTTGTTGCTAACCATGGAGGCAAGTTATAATTTATTAAAAACACTAGCCAAGTTGACCATTTAGTAATTTGATCTGAGAATGGGTTCGCTCCATTTATAGCCAAACCCAACCTTATATTATGAGGATCTTGAGAAAAATCAGGCCATCTATTATCAAATTCCATCCACATCTTAGAATCAGGCACATGCCATTTTCCATCAGTGCTCTTATTTTGGGCATGCCATTGCATAAGTTCAACAATGTCTCTGCACCTATACATTCAGAGTAATTGTGGGATTACCAGAAAGTGGCAAAGAACCTTTCTAGGAACCACAACTGATTTCAACCCTATTCTATACCTCGCTTCATGACATTTTAGACATTCACTCTCACTTGCAATATTCTTGCGAAATAATACTCAACCATTCACACATGTGTGGATGTTTTCATACCCTAAGCCTAGCTTAGTGATTTCCTTTCTACATTGACTTTGTTTTGTTGGAAATGTGGAGTTAGGTGGTAACAACGAACTTAATAATGCCAATAACTGATCTACACTCTCATTTGTCCAACCAAACACCACTTGCAAGTTAAGAATTTGAAGGATTGTTTTCAAACGACTTAACCTACAATTAGCATACATAGGCTTTGAAGCATCCTCCATCAACTTGGCCCAATCATCATTTAGACCCTCATTCAAAGTTCTATCAACTTCAAACCCTTCGTCTAACATTGTTGCCTCTTCATCTATGTTTGGTACCACTTCATCTATTTTTGTTTCCTCTTCATCTCTCACACTCTTCCATTCTATCATATCTTCCTAATAATTGACATTCCAATGGCTTATACCACTATGCCCATATCTTATCAATAAATCTAACTTCTTTTTTCACCTTTCTACCAAGACAATAATTACATGGACATGGATATTTGTCCATGTCCCTCTCATCAACTATTGTCTCATCAAATGCATGGTATTGATCCCTAGTCAACCTTCGACATTGATCCATCTGTAATGTTGTACGTATAGCAACAAAAAATTATGGACTAAGAGACAAAAACTATTTTTTTTTAATTGAAAGACATTTCCATAGCAATAGAGTTATAGAGAGCAAATAAAATAAAGAGTTTAACTAATGAATTGTAAAAAATAGATTTTTCTAGTTTATATTCAAATTGCTGATTACATTGCATTGCACATCTTTCAAACTCAAAGCATTACTTCACATTGCATAACTAATAACTATATGCTAATAGATGACAAAATGTAAAAAAATGTTGAATAAGAGATAAAAACTATTTTTTTTAATTGAAAGGAATTTCCATAGCAATAGAGTTATATAGAGCAAAAAAAATAGAGAGTTTAACTAATGAATTGTAAAAAATAGATTTTTGTAGTTTATATTCAAATTTTTGATTACATTGCATTGCACGTCTTTCAATCTCAAAGCATTACTTCACATTGCATAACTAATAACTAGATGCTGATAGATGAAAAAATGTAAAAAAATGTTGAATAAGAGATGAAAACTATTTTTTTTTAATTGAAAGGCATTTCCATAGCAATAGAGTTAAAGAGAGAAAAAAAAATAGAGAGTTTAACTAATGAATTGTAAAAAATAGATTTTTGTAGTTTATATTCAAATTGCTGATTACATTGCATTGTACATCTTTCAAACTCAAAGAATTACTTCACATTGCATAACTAATAACTAGATGTTGATAGATGAAAAAATTTCAATTACAATATAGTTTTTACAAAGTCAACCTAAGTAGTTATGCAATTACTTCACATTGCATAACTAATAACTAGGAGCAGCTGCTAATTGCATTTGCTTGTCATGGCATTCCATGAGACCACATTACTTTGAGGCATTTTTTCAAAAAGTTCACTTCCTTTTCTATGCTACCAAATTTTCATACATGTCTACCAAAACATTTTATCAAACAGTTCACTACCTTGTTGCTATGGCTAAAAGCCTAAAACAAGTGCTTTCAAACAAGCTATGGATGCTTGGAAAAAATATATCAAAGCATAATAGTAAGCAATAGCATAGACAAGGCATGATCTGGTTGAAAAAATGCCTCAAAGAAATGTGGTCTCATGGTGATGGAATGCCATGACAATCCATAACAATTCTCTTATCATGGAATTCGTCATGGAATTCCATCACCATGAGACCACATTTCTTTGAGGCATTTTTTCCAAAGTTGATTTCCTTTTCTATGCTACAACATTTTTCATACATGTCTACCAAATCATTTTATCAAATAGTTCACTACCTTACTGCTATGGCTAAAAGCCTAAAATAGGCAATTTCAAAAACTCTACGGATGCTTTGAAAAAATCTATCAAAGCATAATAGTAAGCAACAAGCTATGGTCTCATGGTTTTTTTTTTGGCACGAAAATCAGTGTGATTATATTTTCATTTTTTTGCAGGTTTTAAACATATTTTTTGGTAATTTTGCTGTTTGAAATGAGGAAAAATCTTTGTGGTTAGTTTTGTGCACTTTTAAATTGTAGGATTCTCATAGTTAGTGGAAAAGGTAGTGTTCATGAAGGAATGGAAAAGATGTGTAGAGCCTTTGAATTATACCTATATTGTGCAATGACATTGAATCATTTAGCAAACCATTTTTTCTTCACAAGGCAACATTTTCTTATGGAACAGTTGACTAAGACAACTCTTGTTTCAACTAACCACCCTCTCATGAAATCTCATTCATATTATAATATTGCACGATATTATCATAGTATAGGTGATTATGAAACAACTGGCCACTAATACATGGCATCGGTCAAGGAAAACTAGAGGCCACAAGATTTTGTGGACATGTTTAATTGAAGCTGGGAGATCTTAAGAGTTCTCTCTCAAAATTTGAAAGGGTTTTGGAGGTCCACCCTGAGAACTATGAGAGTTTAAAAGCTGTAGGCCATATATATGCTCAACAAAGGTAGGCAGAGAAGGCTTTGGAAATTTTAAGAAAGGCAACTCACATAGATCCACATGATGCCCATGCATTTATCAAGATGGGTGAGTTATTAATATCGTCAGACCCTAGTGCAACCTTAGATTCTCTTAAACGCCAAAGTATCTTCTAAATAAGAGCAGAGAATAAGTACCCATTCAATTGTTAAAAAAAATTGGGGTTCTTCATTTTGAGCGTGATGAACTAGAGTTGGCTCAACAAACTTTTATGGAGGAATTAGGAAATGATGTTCTACCTCTACATAAATCTTTGTGGTTAGTTTTGTGCATTTTTTACTTGTAGGATTCTCACAGTTAGTGAAAAAGGTAGTGTTCATGAAGGAATGGAAAATATGCGTAGATCCTTTGAATTATACCAGTATTGTGCAATGACATTGAATCATTTAGCAAGCCATTTTTTCTTCACTGCAGGGCAACATTTTCTTGTGGAACAATTGACTGAGACAACTCTTGTTTCAACTAACCACCCTCTCATGAAATCTCATTTATATTATAATATTGCATGATATTATCATAGTAAGGTGATTATGACACCACTGGCCGCTACTACATGAAATCAGTCAAGGAAATCCAGAGGCCACAGGATTTTGTGGATAGGTTCAATTGAAGTTGGGAGATCTTAAGAGTTCTCTCTCAAATTTTGAAAAGGTTCTGGAGGTCCACCCTGAGAACTGTGAGAGCTTAAAAGCTATAGGCCATATATATGGTCAGCAAGGGTAGGTAGAGAAGGCTTTGGAAGTTAAGAAAGGAAACTCACATAGATCTACATGACTCCCATGCATTTATCAAGATGGGTGAGTTATTAATATCATTAGACCCTAGTGCAACCTTAGATTCTCTTAAGACAACAAAGTCTCTTATGAAGAAGAGCAGAGAAGAAGTACCTATTCAATTGTTAAACAACATTGGGGTTCTTCATTTTGAGCGTGGTGAACTAGAGTTGGCTCAACAAAGTTTTATGGAGGCATTAGGAAATGGCATTTGGGTTGAATTCATAAATAAAAGCCCTAGTGCTAATATTGTAGTTTTTCCTGTGCTCTTTGAGGATATGAAATTCTTCCATTGACTAGAAGAAGGTGGTGTTCACTTGAGTTACCATGGGATAAGTTCACAACACTATTTAATCTTGCTAGGTTGTTTGAACAACACATGGTATTGAAAAAGCAAATCTTTTATATAGGCTAATATTGTTCAAGTTTCCTGATTATTTGGATGCATATCTACGTCTTGCAGCCATGGCTCAGGTTTGGAATGAGATCCAACTAAGCCTAGAATTGATTGGGGATGCACTTAAGGTGGATAAAAACTCATCAAATGCTTTATCTATGCTTAGAAAAATAGAACTGAAAATAGATGGCTGGCTTGAAGCAAAGAAACAATTAAAGCTACACAAAGTGAATCAGATGCAAAGAATTCTTATGTTGACATTTCACTTGGAAATTGGAATTATTTTGCAGCATTTCGCAATGAGAGGAGGGATCCAAAGGTGGAGGCACAACATCTTGAGAAGGTTAGAGAACTGTATTGTAAAGTGTTGGCACAAAGACTAGGAAATGTTTATGCTGCAAATGGGGCAACCATTGTGTAGCTGAAAAGGGTCAATTTGATATTGCAAAGAAAATTTTTACATAGGTACAAAAAGTTGTAACATGAAACGTCTTTATTCAGATTTCTGATGTGTGGGTAAATCTAGCACATGTTTACTTTGCACAAGGATAGTTTGCGCTTGCAGTGAAAATGTATCAAAATTGTTTGAGGAAATTCTATTTTGGCACTGACACCCAAATTTTATTATATTTAGCTTGAACACATTATGAAGTAGAACAATGGCAAGATTGTAAAAGAACATTATTAAGAGTAGTAGATCTTAACTATTGTAAGTTTCCAATTAGAAAGCTATAGATGTGTTTAATGTAATGAGGGTTTCAAAGTACCTTTGAATTCATTGTAGAGGGCATCCCCAAATCCTACTTTGCTATAGAGGGCCTCACCAACTTCAAATTCATTGCAACAAACTCTGAATTCCTTGCCCTTTCCCACCTTTTCAAAAGTCTATAGGTCCTCTCCAAATCTTTCAGTGCTAGGCTAACCTACAACTAACAAATGAAGCAAGGAATATTTTTGCAATGAATGTGAATAAGTGCCAATACATCGATGCATACAATACATCATGCCAATAAATGGCCATAATATGTTTTTAAAATTTTGTCTCATTTGTATTTCGTGACTAACCATTTAGTCATTTTTATTTTTGGAACTAAATAATTTTTTAGTCAACAACAAAATTATTTATTTATTTACTCATTTATAGCTAAGTTGCAAAAAATTAGTAGAATTTAGTCATTTTTAGTTGTTGTGACTAAAAGTTTTAGTCACCTAGTCATTTATTTGCCAAATTTTACTAGTGAAGTTTCACCGTAGTTTTTCACACTTACCAAAACCTTTCAGCACCATTTTGATAAAGAATACAACTCTGCAACCTGATATACAACCATCATGTCATCATGCTTTGACAAAACCCAACATCATCTTGAATTGAAGGAAGAAAGATAACTATATCAACCTTATCATCATTTTTCAATCAAGAACCATAATCACCAAAAAATGATTAAATTAATTTCAATCTCCAATCTCATTTGATTGACCTTTTAATACTACATACAAAAATGACTATTCCTTTTGCAAGAAAACCTCTACATACACTTTGACACTTTTTGCAAACACCATGCTCTGTTCATGGAAGCACCATCACCTTAAATACCTAACAAGGTTACAAATTTCTTTGTCTGACATATTTCAATCAAGAACATAAAAATCCCATACTCACCAAACTCATTCCAGCTTGATAATTCTATCACCTCACACTCTAAATACAAAATTCAAAATTCCAATTCAAAGAACTTTGACCATTGGTATTCAAGGACATGCACTCTGATAAGACAATCACAAACCTATCAACCTCCAACCCTCTTCTATTTATGTCATTGAAATTTCTTTCATTATGCATATCTTCATAGAATCACAGGTATTTTCATATTCAATGCATTCTCATAGAGTTTTCACCACCATTCTCTGAACATCACACCAACTATATCAGTCCATCGTTGTAAAAAGTAGTTAACAAACTGTGCATCATTGAATACAAAAAGTCATGACATCCAAAAGGCTATCAATATGAAGTGTGCAAGAAATAACTATTTTCAAACTTTAAATGCTGACCTCTGGTCTTCTACACCCACCAATTCTCCAATCAAATGATGGTCATTGATTTTCTTTTGGGTGGTGAAACATAAAGACTTAACCTGTTAAACTAGTTAACTAGGGAGAGAGGGCCGATAACCAATGTAATTGCAACCCTTGATTAGTCACTTAAGTGAATTTTAACCCTATAGTGCCGGTCAACATTCAAACATAACAAAAGTGCATTTGATATTTAGTATACCATGCAAAAGGCATAAACCTTGGATCCTTAAGGTTTTTAGGTTAGGGTTTTAGAAATCCCTTAGTGATCTATGTTATAAAGTATAAAGAACTCATCAAACCCTCATTAATGTTTAAATCTCTGAAACTGATGATAAGCAGTGGAAGCAATATCAACTTCTTGAAAGATTACTTTGTAAGATTATTTGACACCAAACCCTCAAACATGATCTATCAAATCACCATCTTATATATCTCTAAATGATTTCTTTGTAAGATTTTTTTTCATCAATCCCTCAGCACTAAGAATCAACTCTATGCTACATTGCTATTACTTTTGCAATACACATCATGAGATGATCAACAATATCCTTTGTTATTAAAAAATGAAGTATTTTTGAAGCATACCCTATCTTTTCATGATGAATAAGGAATACATCACTTTGCATTAATGACAAACCAACAAATCAATACAATGATCCATGAAATAGATGCCCTTACCGAACCTTACATAGATCCAATCCACGTCAGCACTATGATATGAAGCAACCTCTCTCAGATCCATGGAGAACATCAAACTCCTTTTGCAACAACCTTTGACATCAATGACAAACTACACCAACAATTAATGCTTTGCAAGACTCAAGACTCACTAAGACTCTATCTCCAACTACAACGATGGAGGCTAGAAGCTGAATGGTTACAAATTCTTTATATTACAGAAAGAAATATATTACGTGATTATAATATTTACAAACTTGCTTGGATAAAACGTTTTCACTCTCAAGATCGCTCTATGGTGCAAGAGAAAATCATACTAATGATTTTCAAGAATCAGGACTCACTAAGACTCTATATCCAACTATGATACCTCAAATGGGTATGGGAGTGTCCTATTTATAGCCTTTAAATGACCCAAAGATTTAGTCAGACTCCCTTCTTACCTATTCTAAGAGGTAAGTTTCTAGAGAAAGCTAAGGAGGATTATCATGCTAAGTGGCAAACATTGTTAGCCCTTGCTTTATTACATTAAATTTATTTATTTTGTCTATATTAAATTTATGTAGTTGCAAAATTGTAGAATTTGAAAAGAAAAATTAGATGAATTTGATTTATTCATAATTTTATTTTATCATCTAGGTTGATCTATTTTTTGTATATGTTATTACTAGTAACAAATTAAAAAGACCCCTTGTTGGTGTTCGAGAGTAATATTAAATTGTTTCTATAAAATTTTGAGTGGACACCTTTCAAGACTGTAATGATGTGATATGTTGAGACATGTATGTAATAGTGATTGGGTTTGAGTGACTAAGATCTGTCTCATTGGTTCAAATAATGTTTCATGGCTAGCTCATATTAAACAAGACCTAAGATAAGTTTTATTTTCATTGCATCACAACTTAACAAAAATGTATTTTAAAACCATTACACATTTTATAATGTGGTTGCTAATGTACTTGTTTCTTTTCCTTCTTTCCCTTTTAAAAATTTATTGACCTAAGTCCATATCTTAATATATATAATAAACAATGTCTAATCAGAGTGATATTTTACTTATTCACTTCAAACCCTATTACAACCAAATCTGATTTGCAATTGGTTTAGATCGTTAAGATGTTAAAATGGCTAAATTTCAAGGATTTATTGGTTCTACTATTGGATTTGAAAGAATCAATGAAGCTAGTATGGAAGGATTATACGAATTTCCTCAAATCCAACCTATAGAAGATGATTTAAAATTGAAGAAGTGTCAAAGATTGACTCATCTGAAGAAATTATTATATGATCTATAAGTAGCTATAAACCCCTTATTTTAAAAGAAAAAAGTGTGTATAAAAGGAGTGCTTTGCATCCTAATCCTCTAAAGAATTTAGTCTCTAGATCAAGTTTTAAGCAATTTGTGATGTTGAGAATGAAGGTTGTTAACTCTAGAATATGATCCTACTCAAACTTTTCAATCCAAAATGTTATTGAGCTTCTTCCTAAAGAAGAAATTGAATACATTAGAAAGCATAAAATTTTATGCATTTTGGTGTAATTTTTGTCTATATAGGATCATGCGTACCTAAAAATATCCAACTTGTTATATATCTAGCTTTGTGTGATAGAAAACAAGTTCAGTATGAACATGCTTGTCAATTATCAAGTTTATCTAGGTTTTCTAAAAATTCTATTTGTTTTGTCTTCTATCCTAACCTTACTATAGCCACTAGAGACCATGAGTATTCAAAACTAAAACATGGATCTTTAGATTGTTGTAGTGCCCCTCCATTCTCACTTTGGATGTGCAGGTAGTTTGGCTAAGGAACCTAAAGATGAAGGATGCAAGCTATGGGAATATTTGTGTTGTGGAAGTGCTATGGTTATCTTTAGGATTTTTACATGATCTTGACATATTATTATCATTATATGATATGATATTATGATTTTGATTTTGATTATATTTATTATCATGAAGAGGTACTAACTTGTGTTCAAGTGTTGTGGTTGCAGATGGAACATGAGCTTCTGTTAGTACTTTTGTGAGTATGATGCATATTGTTATGTTATTATTATTATGCAAAGATGTATTTGGATAGTTAGGTGATGCAATAGTATGTTGTTAGGATAGGTGGAAAGGGTGGCATCATACCATTGGATGTATGGGGGAAATGCGGGAATGTGATACGATTGCTAGAGTTCCTTTCCTAGTGCTTCGACTATTATGAATATGTGCTCTAACTTGTATGCTTGAGTGAATAGGTACTAGGCTATGTCTCCACCTAAATTAGTAGGTCTAAGAGTGCCTCTAATCCCAATGGTGGTTGAGGAGATAACATCTAGGTACTACAACAAAATAGGAAATTAGCACCTAAAATAGTGCTGGATTTAGTGCATTTGAGTTCATCAATTGGACACATCTCATGGCGCAAAAATTGGCACCAAACTACATGTTCACTTCGGCGCCTAATTTTGTGTTGGATTTAGCACCGACTTTAGTGCCAGATTTGGCGCCAGAAAAATGGTGCAAGCAATAGTGCCACCTTTAGCACTGGGAATAGCACTGGGAAGCGAGACCAATTTAATGTCAAAAATAGTGCCTAAATTAGCACCCAATTTGGCTTCCAGTTTTTCTTCCATGTCTGCTCCCATTGTTGCTTCTAGTTTTTCTCCTAGTTGTGCTTCCTATTTTGCTTCTGGTATGACGTCGAAAATAGCTTCTTTTTTGGTTTCCTAATTGACACCAAGTTTTTCTTCCATTATCGTGTCCTTTGTTGCTTCTAGTTTTGATTCCATTATGACGTCCTTTATTGCTTCCAGTTTGGCTTCCAATTTTTCTTTTGGTTTTGCTTCTTGTGTTGCTTCTAGGTTTGCTTCTAGTTTATCTTCCCATTTTTCTTCCAGGTTTGCTTCTGGTTTTGCTTCCATTTTTGCTTCCAGTTTTTCTTTCGGTTTTGCTTCTAGTTTTGCTTCCAGTTTTGCTTCTAGTTTTGCTTCCAGTTTTACTTTCGATATAATGCTACTTCTTGCATATATCTTTGCTTCCATTTTTGTGTCTTTTGTTGCTTCTAATATGGCTTCTATTATTGCATCTATTGATGCTTCTAAAATTGCTTCCATTATTACTTCTTTGTTTGCTACTTGAGTTGCTTCTATTTTTGCTTCATAGATAATGCCAAGTTTTTCTTCTAAGATTACTTCTAGTTTGCTTCTAGTTTGGCTTCCATTGTTGCTTCTAAAAATGCTTCTTGTTTTTCTTCCATTTATAAATTTAATATGTTTTATTTCAATTTAATTAGTTAAATATATCATGCCTCTTAAATAACTCATATGATTATAGAGTAAGTAATTTAATTATTTAACTCATATGATTAAATGAAAAGATAATTATTATAACATGATCATTATCTACAATTAAAACAAGTGAGTCAAATATCTATAATTTAATTGAATTAGACAACATCCATCTTAAGCAGTAAATTAAAATCATCATACATAATAAATATGCATCCAAAAATCATCGACCACTTTTAATATATATAAATTGACAAATCAATACTGATAAGATCATCATCATATATAACTAAAACAAGTGAAAGTCAAATATGCCAGTAGATCAATAATCTGTCAAAATGATACATGTCCAATAGTCGACATAAGTCAAAATGATACATGTACAAATGATATAAATAAAAATGATAAATTATGTAACTCAAATTGATACAAGTCAAGATGATACATGTACAAATGATATAAGTGAAAATGATACATGTTATTATGATACAACTCAATAATATGGTACTGTAGGCTGTGAAAATGATACATATGATAGTAACCATGAAAAGAGGCATCATAACGATATATCAACACTGATCCATGATGCAATCTATATGATCATGAATTTCACTGGCTACTACCAACAAATGCCTCATCATCATCATCACCATCGTGATCATCATAATCATGATCATCATCATCGTCGTCATCATCATTGTCATCGGCCTTGGTGTCTTCCATATCTGCATCATCATCATCCTCTACCATGTGATCTGTACTGAAAAAACCAATATTTTCTGGATCTATATCATGATGAGGATCATCTTGATCTTTTGGAAGACCCGTGTTCTGCAAAAAAAACATTTAAAATGAAAAGTTATTATTTATTTCATGTAATAATTTATTTTTCTATAATATATCTAATATTACAACATATGAGATGAAACCATAATCATATTACATCATATCAAAGTGCACATACCATAATAAAATTTCAAAAAAGTTAAAGCTAATATGTCATTCCAATGATGTAAAACATGCAACAATTCTAATAAACATTAGTAAAGATCATAAAAAAAAATGTTATACAATTTAACTATCAACTGTATGTCCTCGTATTTGAGAGTTTGAGAATTAACTAGTTTATATGTCCCTATATTTGAGAGTTAACATTTATGGTTTAGTTTTTTGTTTGTAAGCAAGCTATGACATGCAACAATACTTGAGCATACAAAGAATAGTTCTTCAGGACATTTTGTACTTTGATTATACTATTTTTAAGTGACCTTTTCATGTATATAATCATATCATGTTCATGTATGTTAATATAAGGCAACTATGGAGGTAGTTCAAAGAAATGGCCTTGAACTTTTGCCTCATCTTACAAAGTCTGTAGGAACATGAATAGGGATCAAATTTCGAGAGTTTGGTTTAAGTTTGAGTTCAAGAAATGACGAAATTGTGAGG
Source organism: Sequoia sempervirens (assembly GCA_007258455.2). Taxonomy (NCBI): domain Eukaryota; kingdom Viridiplantae; phylum Streptophyta; class Pinopsida; order Cupressales; family Cupressaceae; genus Sequoia; species Sequoia sempervirens. The sequence goes on along the minus strand of VDFB02271358.1, from coordinate 1,230,389,076 downwards.
GCTGGAATGGCTTTTAATGTATCACTTGGGTTTCAAAATTTGCATTTGCATACTGGACCCCAAAACACATAATTATTCATTGCTCCTTGCTGACACTGTGGTTGTTAAGGATAAAGGGCCTGAAAATTGAACTAGGGTTAGCTCCAAAGTATACACTAATGTTGCATACTCATTTAACGACGACGATGAAGACAAGGAAGTGAAACAAAAACCAAAGGCTGAGGTAAATGGAGGAGAATCAAGCATCTCCAAGGAAACCTTACGATCTGATAATCAGGAGATGACTAAAGAAGAGCAACACCAATAATACCAAGCAAAACTTGCAAGGAAAAAGAATGAGGAGACTACAAGAAGATTGGCTGCAAGGGGAATTGGTACAGGAGATGGACATGGCTCTTCCAAGCCATCCACTAAGATGGTTTCCTACAAAAATTTGGATGATATCCTTGTTTCTAGAGAGCTCATGATTTAGGTTGATAAGAAAAATGATGTTGTTCTAGTACCCATATATAGCATTATGGTTCCATTTCATGTAGCCACCATCAAGAGTGTTTCCAGCCAACAAGATGAAGGGAATTCTTTTATAAGGATAATTTTCAATGTTCTAGGTACCGCTTTAATGCCAACTACATGCCATCATTGAAATTCCCTAGTAGTATTTATGTTAAGGAAATTTCCCTTAGATCCAAGGATTCAAAGCACAACAATCATGTGGTACAAATGATTAAATCCCACAGACGATCTATAGCAATGAAAGAGTCTAAAAAGGAAGAGAGAGCTACATTGGTGACTTAGGAGAAACTTTAGCTTTCAAAAACAAAGCCAATTAGGCTGGCAGACTTGTGGATCAGGCCAACATTTGGTGGAAGAGGAAGAAATATGACTAGAACTTTGGAGGCCCACCATAATGGATTTCAGTATTCAACCATAAGAGAAGAAGAGAGAGATGATATCATGTATCAAAACATTAAGCATGCATTCTTCCAACCAGTAGAGAAGGAGATGATTACTTTGCTTCATTTTCATTTGCATAACCATATCATGGTGGGAACCAAGAAGACCAAGGATGTCCAGTTTTATGTGGAGGTAATGGATGTGGTCCAAACTTTAGGAGGGGAAAGAAGGTCAATGTATGATCCTGATGAAATTGAGGAAGAACAACAAGAGAGGGGTAGGAAAAATAAAATCAATGCAGAGTTTCAAGGATTTTTCAAGCGAGTAAGAGAGCTATGGGAGCAACCTCATCTAAAATATTTTGAAATAGAGTTTGATATACCATTTAGAGAGCTTGGTTTTCATGGAGTTCCTTTCAAATCCTCTTCTTTTGTTGTTCCTACAGTAAACTATTTTGTAGAGTTGGTGGAATTACCTTTCTTAGTAATCACTATTAGTGAGATTGAGATTGTTAATCAATTAGGTGCTAATTTCCTGTAGCAATGAAAGAGCCTGAAAAGGTAGAGAGAGCTACACTAGTGACTCAGGAGAAACTTCAACTTTCAAAAACAAATCCAATTAGGCTTGCAGACTTGTGGATCAGGCCAACATTTGGTGGAAGAGGAAGAATGATGACTGAAACTCTGGAGGCCCACCATAATGGATTTCGGTATTCAACCATGAGAGCAGAAGAGAGAGCTGATATCATGTATCAAAACATTAAGCATGCATTCTTCTAGCCAACAGAGAAGGAGATGATTACTTTGCTTCATTTTCATTTGCATAAGCATATCATGGTGGGAACCAAGAAGACCAAGGATGTCTAGTTTTATGTGGAGGTAATGGATGTGGTCCAAAATTTAGGAAGTTCAAGAAGGTCAATGTATGATCCTAATGAAATTGAGGAAGAACAGAGAGAGAGGGACATGAAAAATAAAATCAATGCAGAGTTTCAAGGATTTTTCAAGCAAGTAAGAGAGCTATGGGAAGAACCTCATCTAAAATATTTTGAACTAGAGTTTGATATACCATTTAGAGAGCTTGGTTTTCATGGAGTTCCTTTCAAAGCCTCTACTTTTATTGTTCCTATAGTAAATTGTTTGGTAGAGTTGGTGGAATTACCTTTCTTAGTAATCACTATTAGTGAGATTGATATTGTTAATCAATTAGGAGCTAATTGCTTGTAGAAATGAAAGAGTCTGAAAAGGTAGAGAGAGCTACATTGGTGACTTAGGAGAAACTTCAGCTTTCAAAAACAAAGCCAATTAGGCTTGCAAACTTGTGGATCAGGCTAGCATTTGGTGGAAGATGAAGATAGATCTAGAACTCTAGAGGCCCACCATAATGGATTTTGGTATTCAACCATGAGAGCAGAAGAGAGAGTTGATATAATGTATCAAAACATTAAGCATGAATTCTTCCAACCAGCGGAGAAGGAGATGATTACTTTGCTTCATTTTCATTTGTATAACCATATCATGGTGGGAACCAAGAAGACTAAGGATGTCTAGTTTTATGTGGAGATAATGGATGTGGTCGAAACTTTAGGAGGGGCAAGAAGTTCAATGTATGATCCTGATGAAAATGAGGAAGAACAACAAGAGAGGGATAGGAAAAATAAAATCAATGCAGAGTTTCAAGGATTTTTCAAGCGAGTAAGAGAGCTATGGGAGTAGCTTCATCTAAAATATTTTGAACTAGAATTTGATATACCATTTAGAGAGCTTGGTTTTCATGGAGTTCCTTTCAAAGCCTTTGATTTTATTATTCCTATGGTAAACCATTTGGTAGAGTTGGTGGAATTACCTTTCTTAGTAATCACTATTAGTGAGATTGAGATTGTTAACCTTGAGAGAGTAGGAATTGGGAAAAATGTATTTGATATGGCTATTGTTTTCAAATAATTCAAGTGGGATGTACTCTGCATTGACGCCATTCCTCAATCTTCACTTGATGGCATCAAGGAATGGATGAACTCCATGGATATAAAGTATTATGAAAGTAGAATGAACTTGAACTGGTGGCCAATTTTGAAGACTATTACTGATGATCTAGATAAATTCATTGAAGATGGTGGTTGGGAATTTTTGAATAAGGAAGCTAGTGATTCTGATTCTGATAATTCAAAAGATTCAAATCAAGGATATGAACCCTTTGATGTAGAAGAGGAATCAGAATTAGATGAGGAAGGTTCAGAAGATGAATCTCTTGTGGTCAGATGAGGACGAAGAAGAAGAAGAAGATTCTGAAGAGGAGGAAGGTAAAACATGTGATGAATTAGAAGTTGAAGCCAAAAATGCAGATAAGGAAAAAGGAGATGAGTTTGACAGTGAAGATGAAAGGTGGCGACAAAAGGTAAAAGCTACAGGGAAGTCTCGGGCACCTGATATTAGAGATTCAAGAAGAATGCCTTCCAAGAGGCATAAAGTCAGATGAATTGAGTTCATTACATCCTTCTACTATTTATTCATGCACATAAATGGTTTAGCTGTTTATGCAAATGATGCATATATGTTAACTTGATCAATGTTGTTACTTTAGTAGTTTGACTTCTATGCCAACCAACCATTAGGCCATTGTGTGTGGGAGCACGTTTGTGTTTTTAGTTAGCTTTTTTGGATAGCTCTACTGGGTCTTAAGGACATTCCATTTATCTTTTGAATGTTAAGAAGTCTAGTATTACATGCTTCTCTATGTTGATTAGATCAGGTTGCAGGTTTTTTTACTATTGATTTCTTTATTTATGGACTTTTTTTAACTTGGAAGATAGGAATTTACTATCTTTTTTAAAATTAGATGGACAAATTAAGTGGCTGGTTAGCTATGCCAAGTGATGTAGACTAAAAGGATGTGTTAGATCTATAGGATGCTTACCAAGATGCTTCAAAAAATTCTTACATGTTAAAAGAATGGCAACATCATGAGGAAGGATTAAAAAGATGCTTGTGGATCACTTAGTAGAATGACAACATGAATTCAAGGAAGCACTCCTTGAGATACCATGTTTGAGAGAAAAGAAGATAAATCAAATCAACATGGGACTAAGTTACTCAAATGATACAACTCATAACTTAAATGAGGATAGTTAAGAGATATTAAAAGACCATGGTCATTAATTAAAACATGTGATGAAAATAAGGCATGAATGTCACCCACTACCCTTTAAGGAAAACAATATTTTTTTCCTCAACATGAAATAATGGGACAATTGAGTGGGATCTAGGGCCAACAAAGAAGCACTTTAGAACTCATCCTACACATCAATAAACAACTCAACATAATAAATGTGAATTGACATATTAACACAACAATATCCAACTAAGTTATTGAAAGTCAACTATTGATACCTCGTTCTCCATCCAAATTACAAAATTGACCCACTTTTTGCTTTGTAACTTTTATTTTTCAAATTTATTTGGATGCCGACCATATTTATCCTCCTGTCAAAACATGGCACATGGACTAGTTAAACTAATTAATATGCAATCATTTACTTTTTCCTAGGAAATAAAAAAAATATCATTTAACATATTAAATATACTTACAAATGTACATATCAAGGCCTGCAAACCTTTCTAGCCATTGTGATGCGTGACATGAAGTTTTTCAAGCCTAGCCTTGGAGGCCTTGTCATGAAACATATACTAATTCAATTTAACTATGCACAAATAAAATTTAAAAATCATTTAATAAATTTGATATAATCTTATGAGAAAATTCAAATACCAGGTACTCTCCTTGCCAGACTTCCTTCGTGCATCAAAATTCTCATATGTTTTTACAAACTCTTTCCATACTTTCACACTTACATAAATTGGCCTTTTTTTGAGCCTTAGATCGGGAGGGAGTTTTTCTATCTTCTTTGTTTGGTTGCATCGAAATCTCTTGCAATTTTGAGACATTCATAGCTTTATCTTCTTTACAAACCAACCTGTGCCAAATTCAGTCTCCATGTCATGGATAGCTACTTTTTGTAGGTGCATGGGTATCTTTGAGAATTTAAAATTTAGATGCTCTTTGAACCGTTGAAGGCATGATTCCTTCAACCTATTCACAAACGTTTTTCCAACATATGTCATTTGGACTTCCCCTAAAACCACATCATATTCTATCTTGGTATCGTAGCTACCAATGCAAGATGCAAAACATGGCGTGGTGGAAGAAGTCTATGTCCCAAGAGGGGCTAGGACATTGGAAGTCTCTGGTCCCTATTCCACATCCCTAGAGTTTACTGTTATTGATTTCCTCCTGGATCTTTTGCTCAATCCAGGACTGCTTGGGGAATCAATTGATTCCCTTTGACATAGCTGATTTGGTTGCAATGTTTGAGGGGATTCACTAGATCATTTTTCTATATATTTGGCAAGCATTGTCAAGTCCACAACATCCAATTTGTTCACTACCTCTACCCCCAATATGGAAGCCAATGCCTCTTTATCTTTGTCAATCTCATGTCCCTATATATTTATAAAATAAATTTCTTCTTTTAAATTTAAAAATAAAAAACTAAAAAATAAAAATGAAAGAAACAATGGAAACATTTACAAATCTATAAATTGACAATGAATTACCTCATTGTGGCCAAAGTCTGCTCCCTTTTCTCTCTTCCCTCTATTGCTTGACATTTTGAGGTGACCTAGGGAAAATTATTTTCCTCCAGTCTGTGGAGGAAAAAAAGTACACATTGTCAGGTATGAAAGTTTTTGTCTAGTTTGTGGTATGAAAGTTTTGTTTTGTGGTATGAAAGCAAGCCACCAATCAAAGAAATTAAAAGAAAATGGTGATTTAAAATAAATAGGTGATTAATGAGCAAGCTTTACCTTGAATGACTGTCTTTCTGGATTTAAATGCCTATGAATCAATTGCTGCCTTGGGAGGGAATCTATAGTTTAATGGAAAAATGTAACAACCCTAAAGGGCCAAAAAATGATCAAACCCTATTAAATTTTTTTTGCAAGGAAAACATATTTGAAAGGATATAAATATATGCAAAATGAAACAAATGTATTCTAAAAAAATCAACGCTTGCACACCTATATAGAATTGTAATATTTGGGGGATAAAAAGGGTGAAAAGTGTGGTTTTATTGAGAGTTAACACAGATAGGTCCCATGCTCGAGTCACATCTACTAATTAGAAAGAAAATGAATGTATGTGCACAATAAATTCGAAACCACAAGCTCATTGTTTTGTTAAAGAATAAGTGAAAATTAGTAATAGCTAATTTAAGCCCGAAGGTCTCACAAATTTGAGGAAATGATCTATTATTCAGCTGTCATCTCAAAAACCCTATCTCCTTGTATTGTCTCAATCAACCTCTATTCCCACGAGACCTGGCTGTAGTAGGGAAGATGCAGTTTAATGACTTTTCTTAAAAGCACTCGACTACTATTTTAGGAAGGAAGTGAGAAATTTGTCTTCAGAGAAAGGCATGGAAGGAAGGTCTGAGAAATCGAACCAAAATATGAAATCTTGGGATGGGAATGATAAGCTAATTTCTCATCTACTTGCTTGTAGCCATCCTTCATGTTGTTTTTCCCTTTTTTCTCCTGTCATCTCTTCCTTGATGTGAGAAGTTTTTAATTTTTGTTTTTGATTCATTAGTCAGTGTAGTTAACGTCAACTTTAGTGCAGAATGTTAGCCATAAATGTGATCTATTTGAGGTGCTAAAGGTGGCACAAAGTGCACCTAATTTAGCACCTAGTAGTGCAAAATGATGTATTTTGCTTGGAAGTTGATAAATAAATTGATCCTAAATTGACTTCATCTTTATACATTCCAAGGGAGCTATCATGGTTCCCTATTTTATCTATTCCTTATCCCATGTCAATTTTGTGGGTGCAAAACTAATAGAGGTTAGATTTGTGAACTCATAAATGACCCCAAAACTTTTAAATTTAAATTTAAATGGGCCCATGTTCACCCTACACAACTAGACGATTCATCTAAAGTGTGAAATATTTCAAATTGCATGTTATAGATTTGTATAAAAGGACAAACCCTAATTCATTACTATCATCTTAGATATAGGGCTTATTGGGGAATTATGAAAAATCATCTATGAGAACTAAAACATTATCATGTGACATTGACATTGCATCAATATCCTATGTGTATTGCATGTTTCCTAGAGAGATTTGAGCTCTAGTTCTCAAGATTTCGTGTGTAAAATTTTTATGAAGAGAAAAATGTTGCAATGCCTATTTTTTTTTCATAGTGTGTCTTAATGAAAAATGAGTGTATTAACAAGATAATTTCAACAATAGTCTCTTGGTGCACAACTGTTATGTGACTATTGTCATTGTTGTGTATTACAGGATCTAGAGGAGGCCATGGAGAGAGGATGTGGATGGTGTAGAACTACTCAATCGTAGAGAGGAAAGTGGGTGGAAATAGATATGACAATGGAATTTGTAGATACAATAGAGGTAAGAAGAGAAATCAACCTCAACCAAAGGAGGAAGGTGTTTATGAATTCACAAATGCTACAACATAGAGGAGATAAAGTCATTTTTGTGTCCATGAGGCCTTTGAGATCAAACTTATCGGTTGAAAATGCATAGGAATGGTGATTAAATGTGATTCTATGATCAAGGGAAAAGTTTGAAAATTAGGATGGCCAAAACATGATATCAGTATGTCAAATATATGACTAAAGTGAGGTTTTGTGTTGGATAGCATATTCGTTGAAATGATATAATTGGTGTACTAAACAATATTTACTATGTTGTGTATTATAGGGGTGAGACGAGGCCATGGCAATAGATCGTGTCATATCAAATGAGGACACAATGAATGAAGTGAAACATCAGGTAGAGTCAAATTTTGACTTAACTTAGGAAAAAATGATCTGGTGGTATTTTGTGATACGCCCATCTTTTTTCATAGTATTATTGAAATTTAGAATGTATTATCCAATCTTGACATAAATTAATGCATGTTGTTGATTATTTTAGATGGAGATTGGAGAAAATGCAGAGCCTGAGCGTTCAACTAGCAAAAGAAGAAGATATGTACGTGGACGTGGACCTAAAATTGTTAAATCATGTAGAGGATAGTGGGTGGAAGAGGATATGACAATGGATCCCGCAAACACAAAAAATGATTACACTGAACAAGAGGTTGGTTAGGACTATAGTACATGGGATGAATACTTTGAAAAAATTGTTGTTTGTGGATGTTCTATATGTCATGGAAAGAAACAATTCAAACAAGCAATTGTACAAAGACATTACATATATGATGAGCTTACAGTCGGTAGTATGCCTCCTACAATTGATTCAAATCCAATAGGAATTGTGGTAAGGAATTTTCCTATTTGATATAAATAACATGTATACTTCGTTTAAACATTGTTTTATATTATTTAAATAACTATTTTTTTTCTTAATGGATACTTGCAGGATAAAGTTCTTGGTTTAAAGTTTCCTGGATCACCGAATTCTAGCCTAGAGGGAAATGATCTTTTATTAGATGATACATTTAACAAAAATATATTGTAATATACCAACTTGGAAGATGAGGAATTGATGAAAACAAGTAACAAAACAAGAACCGGTTTAAAGATGCATAATTTGCTTAAAGATAGGGGGAAGGTGGACTACATAACCTATGAGAATGAATGTTATGGAGATGATGAATTTCCCTTGAGTTTGAGATCAATTTACAAAGCGTCATTTGATCGTCAACTATATTGCACTTGGACTAGTGATCAACAACTACCTAGAGTGTATGAGGTGTTTCAATTTTGGGGATACAACTACATGATACAACCCTCCAATATTCATGGAGCGAATCTATGCCTCTTTATTGTCCAAAATGTACATGTGGGATCTAAACATAGAAACAATTCAAAACAAACCACTAGGAGATTAATTCCATATTATGGTCCATCATATTACAATGGTGAATGGAGAAGGCTAGCATAATATAAGCCTAGCATGTCAACATATGGTCTAAATTTGAATATGTATACAAATAATCTCCAATTGGAAAGTGGAAAAGAAATGAATAAAGGTCATCTTATGTATATAGATGGGTGTGCATACACAGGAAAAAATACTGCAAGATTTATAAATAGTAGTAAGGGAAGGGACCCTACTGTAAGACCAAATTGTCAATTTGTTGAGGTTATAAATGATAAAGATGGAGATATGGAAAGAGAGGTTGATAGATTGATAATGGTTGAGGCTATTATGGAACTTACCATTGGGGATGAGTTATTTTTTGATTAACCCTTCTTAAAACACACTCCTGCGTGAAAGAAAAGGAAAGAACAAGGTCTCCCTAAGGATGTTCTTAAGGGCAGAAAACCAAAGAATAATAAATGAGTGTGGACTGATGTTTTATAAACTATGTTGTCAAAATTGTGTTTTATTTAAATTATTGTATAAAAAAGGTAGTCTATAAAATAATGCTCCATTATTCAATTGATGTATATATATTCATATAATTCATATTTTTATTTTTTAAGCCATATTTGGTTATATTTCTTTGAAATTGATACATTTATGATTTATCCAATTGTTGGAAAACATTAAATAATGATTTCCTTTGTTGATAGGTAGAAGATGTTGATGAAACACATACTAATACCCATGATCCAACTAGGTTATTAATATTTGGACGAGATGATCCAAACCATCCTTTAAACAATACCAGGGTGAAAAGAGCAAGATTGAAGAGAATACTACCAACTGAGAAATTTGAAGAGTTAATGAGATCTGCATACACTTATGACATGCCACCTAGCCTTAATGATGATGATCATGATAGTGAAAATGTAGTGAATGAAGAAGGATTGAATGAAATGCTTACAAGTTTCTTTGGGGATGGAGATAGTGATGAAAATAATGATCATATGGTTGACAGTAATGATGATAGCAGGGGTAATTACCACCAATGTAATGTTGATGATAACAACTTGAAAGACTCCGTCAAGCAAGCAGTGAAGACACCTATGTTAAAATCAAGTGCAAGTAGAACCTCAAAACTGGCATGCATATTAATATTATTAGAAATCAAGTCACTATTTGGTTGGTCAAACAAAGGATTCACTACCCTACTGAAGTGAGTTGAAATCTATTTCTTACTTTGCATTGTCAATTGGTGTACATAATTCGTAAACATTCATCAACTTCGTTTATATTTCTTTAAGGGGATTTTAAAACCATATATTGTATATAAATAGTCATAGTATAGATTGAAATATCAAACATGTTCATCATAAGTCAAACATTCAATTGATTTAATCTCTGGAAATCTTACAGGGCACTAAAAACTAAAATATTCCTTGAAGAGAATGTGTTGCCATCAACTTGCAGAGAGGCACGTCTGTTGTTGGCTGAGTTGGGGATTGAATATAAGCAAATTCATTCATGTAAAAATGATTGCATTTTATATAGAGATGACTATCAAAACAAGGTAGAATTCCTTGTATGTAAAGAGAAGAGATATCGTACAGATGTACAAGGTCCTACAGTTACAAAGAAGGTTTTACATCACATGCCAATTATACCTAGACTTCAACGAATGTTTCGTTGCAAGTCACTTTCACAATTGATGGATTGGCATGCAAAGAACATGAGTAAAGATGGATTCACATGAATTCTGGCCGACTCCAAAGCAATGAAACGCATAGAGGAAAAATGGCTAAGAAAATTCAAAGATGAACCCCATAGTATCAGGTTTGGTCTTGCAATTGATGGAGTGTGCCCATTCTCTTTCATGAGCTCAAACAGTTAGATTGATAGTATACAATATTCCCCCATGGATGAGTGTTAGAAAGGAGTACGTTATGTTGACTCTCATTGTTATGGGAAAACATCAAGTTAAAAACATGGATGTTTATCTTGCACCTTTTATTGATGAGATGCAACTGCTATGGAAATGCATAAGAATGTATGACATATCATGCCCTCCATAAAATAGGTCCTTCATGTTGTATGGTGTGCTATGTTGGACTATTCATGATTTCCTAGGACTTGGTGTTTGTTCTGGTAAGATAAAATATTTACGTATTTACACTCAATTTATTTTCATCCCAACTTTCATACTTAGTTTTATACTATTTTTTTGACGTTATTAAAATTACTTATTGAATTGCAGGGCTTCAAACAAAGGGGATATTTTCATGTCCAATATGTGCAAAACAATTTCAAGGGCGATATTCTAAATATCTACATAAATTTATTTACGCAAACAATAGGGTTTCTACCACTATTTCATAAGTTTAGAAATCGCCTGAAGAATCAATTTGATGGAAACGTTGAAAATAAAGGCCCTCCCATGATTATGGCTCTAGGTGATTGGCTTAAGAAGTATGAAGATGCTGAATTGAAAGCGTGGGAGGATTTTTTTGACCGGGGTGATTCAATTGAAGAACCATAACAAGTTGTAGTTAATATGCCAGAAGGAATGAAAAGGAAATCCATATTTTATGAGATCCCTTACTGGAAGGATCTATTAATATCTCACCTATTAGATCCTATGCACATCTTCAAAAATGTCCTAGATTCTATATTTCGACATATATCAGGCAAAGAGAAGGATACCTTGTCTTCGAGGAGAGATATTGCTCATTCGCGTACCAAATTTGATAGAAAATTTTTGTGGCCAAAAAAGGAAAATGAAACATATGAAGAAGCTCCATGGATTTTGAAAAAAAAGAGCTAGAACAACTAAAAAATATCATTTGTTCAATAAGGACACCTACTAGCCATGGGTCATCATTGGATAAAGCTTTTACAATTGATGGACATTTCACATGATTTAAAACATGTGATTTTCATAATTTTATGAAGGTATTATATATCATCATTTAACATTTACTAGTAGCATTGATTAAGTACTAAATATATTTTGATATTTTGTTGTGTGAGAAAAAATTACTAATGAAATTTTCATAAATGTGTTTGATAGCATATCACACCATTGGAAATTAGGGGGGATTCTGTCTTACAATTTACTTAAGGAATGTCATAAGCCGATTGCCAAAATTTACAAGGTATGTGGTTATATGAAATGTTCATGTGTGAGAGACGTAGAGATATTATATTGCATTTTAATTTTTGACTAAAGGTTCATACTAATTTACTATTCTTATATTAGGTGGGTGACCTCCAAGGAGATCCACGAATGTGAAGTGCCAAAATGGAAGAAGGAAATTGTAGAAATTGTATGTGTATTTGAGAAGGAGCTCCCTACAAGTTTCATGGACCTACAAGTCCATTTACTTATACACCTAGTCAACGACATTGAATTGGAGGGTGTCGTATCAGTGAGGTGGATGATTTTCTTTGAGAGGTATATGAAAACTCTAAAAATATATGTTCGAAAAAAGGCACATCTAGAGGGTTGCATGGCTAAAGGGTATGTATTGAATGAAGCATTTTTCTTCCTTTGTGAATTCCTTGGTAAGGATTTTGAAGATGGAACATGCTTCTAGGATGAAGAATGAGCATCAGATATTATTGATGGAGAAAAACCACAATCTAATGGTGTTCAAGTAGAAATTAGTAAGTAAATTCATGATCAGTGTGGTTGTTTTTCTTGCAATAATTAATTTACTCAATTTATTTGTCAAATTAACACCACAACATTTGGAGTTTGAAATAAAAATGTTGACATGTAATAGGTGTAGATGAAAGTGCTATACTTGACAAGTTCATTCTGTACCACATGGACTTTATGGAAAAATGGATTGATCTGTATGATAAAAAGAGAGAAGTGATAGAAGAAAGGAGACAGTTTAAGAGATCGAACCCAAGGAATACTCCACTTCCCATTGATCTGCTTGGGGAATGGGGAAAAGATTGCACACTAGAATGGGTTACTGAACAAATTCAGAATCAAATAGAAGATGCAGGTATAGATTCACACATAACAAAAGATGAAATCAACATGTCTAGAGGATGTGAAATAAAGGTACAGTTGGAATTTTACAAAATGTTGTTTCCTTACAATTTTGACACTATTAAATATTTTAATATTCATCATTATATTTGTTTTCACTGAAATAAATGGTCTTTCATAGGCGAGGAAATATCCAACAATGTGGGCATATGGTCAACATTATCGTGTAGAAAGTGTAGATGTAAAGAGACGATCCTTCAATTGTGGCATCATGGTTGACTTCAAGAAATCTAGTCGATCAAGCTCAAAAGATAAGAATATAATTGAAGGGAATCTACAATATGTTGGGAAAATACAAGAAATTATTGAGTTGGATTACTGCTGTTTTAAATGTTGTATTTTTAAGTGTAGATGGTATGAAGCATTTGAGAGGACACAAAGACATGATACCCATAGTGGATTGTTTTCTATAGATTCCTCATGGTTCCTATTGGAGGATAAGGAGCCTTATGTTCTACCAATTCATTGTAAGAAGGTAATTTCTTTAACTCAAACAAGAAGCGGTAGTGATCATTAATCTATTAATTCATAGTTTATTGCGATTATATACATGTGTTTATTAATCAATAAAATTTTTATAACATACGTCTAATATATGTATGTTGTTCATGTGCAGGTATTTCTCTATGAAGATATTTTGGACCTGAAATGTCTAATTTTCATACATTATGATCCAATATTAAGGCATGTATTTGATGATGCATTAGTGGATATTGAGCAAAACAATGATGGCCAAAAAAATGAGAGAGAGGGATTAGAGAACATCAAAGAAATTGAAATCCATGATGATATTGAAGATGGTTATGTTCAGGCACAAGAAGACAACAATCCAGAGTTAGATGATGTTATGGAAGACAACAATATGGATGGTATAGAAAAGGATGATCCAAATACATCTGGTAACAACATAGATGGTCTACAGTAAAATTTCAATGATGATGAAGATGACACAAGTCAAGATGAGGATGATGATAATATTAAATACTTGAAAGAACAAATGAACATTGACAATGATACACTGGACGACATTGTAGCAGACAATAATGTTAATGACCAAGACTTCTAAATTTTTAGAATTATTTGCAATCCATGTTTAAAAAAGGATGATTCTTATGGCCTAAACTTTGAAATGCTTCAGTAATATTATTTTTGTCGATACAAATTACCTATTGCAATATCCTTAAATTGTTCAATCTTTGGTATGAATTGTTGGTAAAAAAAATTAAGATTACTTGGATGCTTCTTCCATTCATTTTGTATCAACATATGTTCGTGAAGACACAAAAGTTAATAAAATATTAATGCATGTAGCTCACAATTATTTAAATAAGAAACTTTGTTAACTTTATTATTTTTAAATAGTTTCCATTTTTATGTTGAACATAATTTTGAACATGTAATTAAAAAACATCCACAGTAAATGCTTTACTATATCAGCATATTCATTCACATAAGCACAATATTGAGGCTCAATAGCTGATATTCATTCAAATATATAAATACTTGAAAGAGCATATGAATATTGACAATGATACACTGGATGACATTGTAGTAGACAATAATGTTAATGACCAAGACTTCTAAATTTTTAGAATTATTTGCAATCCATGTTTAAAAAAGGATGATTCTTATGGCCTAAAATTTGAAATGCTTCAGTAATATTATTTTTGTTGATACAAATTACCTATTGCAATATCCTTAAATTGTTCAATCTTTGGTATGAATTGTTGGTAGAAAAAAATAGGATTACTTGGATGCTTCTTCCATTCATTTTGTATCAACATATGTTCATGAAGACACAAAAGTTAATAAAATATTAATGCACATAACTTAGAACTATTTAAATAAGAAACTTTGTTAACTTTATTATTTTTAAATAGTTTCCATTTTTATGTTAACATAATTTTGAACATGTAACTGAAAAAATCCACAGTAAATGCTTTAGTATATCAACATATTCATTCACATAAGCGCAATATTGAGGCACAATAACTGATATTCATTCAAATATATAAATACTTGAAAGCACATATGAACATTGAAAATGATGCATTGGATGACATTGTAGCAAACAATATTGTTAATGACCAAAACTTCTAAATTTTCAGAATTATTTGCAATCCATGTTTAAAAAATGATGATTCTTATGGCCTAAACTTTGAAATGCTTCAGTAATATTATTTGTGTCAATACAAATTACCTATTGAAATATCCTTAAATTGTTCAATCTTTGGTATGAATTGTTGGCAAAAAAAAATACGATTACTTGGATGCTTCTTCCATTCATTCTGTATCAACATATGTTCATGAAGACACAAAAGTTAATAAAATATTAATGCAAATAACTCACAATTATGTAAACAAGAAACTTTCTTAACTTTATTATTTTTAAATAGTTTCCATTTTTATGTTGAACATAATTTTGAACATGTAACTGAAAACATCCACAATAAATGTTTTACTGTATCAACATATTCATTCACATAAGCACAATATTGAGGCTCAATAACTGATATTCATTCAAATATATAAATACTTGATAGAACATATGAACATTGACAATGATACAATGGATGACATTGTAGTAGACAATAATGTTAATGACCAAGACTTCTAAATTTTCATAATGTTAATGACCAAGCCATTCATCATAGTTGAGCTACTTCTTTACCATGTACACTATATATTCACATCATATGAGGATTGGGTTGATACATGTTTAAGCGAACAATAAAAAATGTCTTGTTTAAAAAGATGGTATAACTTTATGTTTTCACATATATAAATCACGAAAACATAATGAAACACAACATAACAAATAAACTAATTATATATATATATTGAAAACAACTATATTTGATAAAATTAAACTTAAAATTACCAAATAAAAAAAAACCATGCATTTCATTTTTATATTTACTCCACATTAAAAACAAATTTATTTAGATTAAAAACCTAAATTAAAACCGAATTATTATCCTCACAAATTTTTTAATCAACATTTAAAATAAAATATTCTTTGTTATGTAACCAACAAATAATTCTATTAAATATCCATTAACTATTTCATATTTCCACTAAAACTAATTGTACCTCAATGTTAAAGCTTAAAGCTTTGAAATCACACATTAAAATTTTTGAACTACTTAACGCAACAAACATTTTGACTAGGTATTTATGTTAATGTTAAAACTATTCCTTGGTTTCCTATTTATATAGGAAGCAACAAGCTATAGGCCTTTTACAAAAACAAATGACCTTTCATAACTACTTTTACTAACAACTATTTAATTAGCATAATTAAGGAAATAACAAGAATTAAGAAATTTTGACATATGGTTCCATTATTCAATGTAGAAGACCCGTGATAATTGATCTGGCAAAGTCTTCCTCTCCATGATGAACGTCCAAATGCTCTCGCCTCAGTGTCCTATTCTTCTGAAACCAAATACGTTTCCTCCCACTGATACACCATAAAATCTGATGGCCACTTATATTCCTAGATCTTTGGCATGTTTGCAAGATGATTTTTCCATCAACTATCTAGTAATTCCTTTGTATCATTGACAAACTTTAGGTATCCCACATCAAGAACAATCAACCCATCCATGATCTAATTTAGCCTGTGAAGACTGGTATCATCATCCTCCTATATATGAGTTATGCACTTATGAATAACCTAATTGAATTCTTTCTTCCACTTATCCAAGTCCTTCAATTGATCACCATCTCTTACGATTTCAAGTATATACCACTGTTTCAAGGTATGGAATAAATCCATTCGTGTTACAATATTTTTATCTTCTCCTTGTATATACTGAAATTCATCAATAATCATCTTCACAATTTTTTTAGTTGGCTTTAATAATGTGGGAGCATTAGGAATTCTTTGTAGAACTTTGCATAACTTAGCCAAAGTGTGGTGAATAGGCTGCCACCTTTTGAACAAAGGATCTAATACAAGCATATGTGTCTTTATTTTATCAATTACCCACTGAAGTGTTTTATAACTATCATGTACATTCTCCAGTTTATCCATAACTAATTTTATCTTATGCTCAAGAATATTTTCCATAACTTCACAAATTCTCCTTTTCACTTCATCCTGGGTTTGATTGTTGGCCTTCTTTACACCATCCACTTCCTTCTCTAGAGTTTTTACCTATTTTGCAAAAATGTTCTTCACAATATCCATTGGAGCAATAGGAGGATTGTATAGCACCATCTCCTTGCTTTGTGAGGGTCATACTCCTCTTAATTGTTCTTTCAATTTGAAATTATCCATGAATAGTTTATTAACTTCATCATTTAGGAACCTTTGTTCCTTTTCATACTCATTCAATCTATCTTCTAATCCCTTAACAGTTGCTCGAGTGAACATGGCCGAATGCATGGTCATTGTGGCTTCCTCCAAAGGGGTGGTATCTTGTATTGTCCTTACCATCATTTCCTCTTTCATCCCTTGAATTTAATCCAATAATTTTGGATTTTGTGTATTTTTCTGTTTGATCCATATGGCTAGGGTTTCAATCTTTGGGTTATACCCAGTTCCACTCACTCCTTCATTGGAGTCAAATTCTACAACTAGCATTGGATCTTCCTGAGTCCACACTTGATCAAGCAGAAACATTTTCTTTAATTCCAAGCTAGGGAAAATGAGAATATTGCTCTTCAAGACCATTTCTCTAGCCTTCTCGAGGTTAATGTCAATGCTGTCAACTCTTAATTCTTGGAAAGTCTGTGCTACCATTTTATTTGTATCTGATTCTTCAATTCCTGCTTCAGCTAATTCCATCCTCTCTTCAAATTCTTTTATCTTCATCTTCATCTAAAAATCCATAAACTCGGGAGTCTTAATGAATACATCATCTTCTATGAATCTCCTGGCTGCAATTACCCTTTCATCTTCATGTACCTCTGTAATTTTTTTTTCTACATTACCCATACTTTCCTCATGTTTATGGGCACTGGTCTCATGGATGGGCTGATCAACCTCAATATCACCTTTCAATGATTGCAGCACTGTAGCCACTTCCTCAGTATCGCCCACCTCTTCACTCTCCTCATAAGGTACTAACTGTTCAATGTTTTTTGTCTTCTGTCTTTTAGGAGGTAATTGCTCCATGGGAGGTTCAAAGGTTTCACTTGGGGTATGCTCTACAGTTGCACCACTATCATGTTCTTGGAGATATACTTCCTTCTTAATGTACAACTGTTCAAATTTACCCATTATCAACTCTATCCTCTTGATGGGGTCCTTTTCCTCGACAAAGTATCCTAGAAAATCCTCGGGCCTTTGCTTCTTCCTTTCTTCAAGCTTCTTCATATATTCCCATTTTTTCCATCTACTAAATACACCATTATAATTAATGCAGTTCCTTATGACATCTTCTTCATAATCCACTTGGTGTGCCACTGTCATTTTGGTAAGAAGATTGTGCCTTATGTTGTTCATACGATTTTTAGGGTCAAAGGCTCTTTGTTTTCCAGAATTCAATGCATATCTTGTCTTCAAATAATACTGTAACTCCTCTAGTGTTTCTAAGCCTACAATCCAATCTTCACACTTGGTTTGGTTTGGCAGGAAAGTTCCTTTCTTCTGCTTGTGCATTACATATTTCTCCATCCACATCATTTGCCACATAAATTCAAGAAATGCTAGTCTAAGGGGCACAAATTTTGGTAATATGTGTGGAGCAACAGGGCATCCATAAACTCTTATTATTGTAATTTCTGGGAGGAAGAACCAATCTCCAAAATTATGTGTATGACTCTGATCTAGTCTTAAAGCCAAAGGTCTCAATAGTTGCAATATTTTGGTTGACAATCTTGGTATTGTATACCCAAGAACTCCAAGGATTATGTGTTCAAAGTCTTCATAGAATACAAAAAATCTTGAATTCTTGCACCGATTGTTCCAAATATAGCGCCATTTTTGGACAGGTGTGGGATTCCCTTGCTCATCTACTCTAGCCAAGTCCATTCTTTTAGTCCAATTGTCCCTATTCTAGTACAATATTAGATGACATAGTAGGGAATAGTGTTTGAATGCAATCGGTGCTCTATCCTCTATAACTTGGGAGAATTCATCATCTAATGCCTTGTCAAGGTATGAAGCAAAGTCATATTCAAGATTAGTTTCGGGGTTTTGAATTCTCATGGCCATCATCATTAGGCCTATTGTCATTTTAGCTTGAGCATCCATCCCCAAAACTTGGAAAAGAGCAAAATATGTATTCACAAAGTAATACTAAAAATCAGTCACAATAAATGGTTCAATAGTGCTAGTAGATATGGGGATTGTTCTATTACCAATGCCTATTTTCATATATAGGGGTAGCTTATCACTTCTATGAGTCTTTCAAAAATAGCATAATCCTCCTCACTTTTCTGTAGGTTTATCTTGGTCATACCCTGCATGTTTAAGTCAAAACACTCAATGATGGTTTTTCTAGTTACTTCTACCAATATTGTGCTGTTTGGAAACCTTACTATATTGGTAGCTGAGTGATAGTGTTTGGCTAGTAGTTTGATAAATTCTACATCAAAAAACACATTTGGGATAATCAACCTTGCTAAACCCAAAATCCAAGGTTTTGACACTTGAATTTTCTCATTTCTCTTACTGTAAAAATACCAAAATAGGTCCCATCTAGATTTGGGAATGAGGGCATCCCTACAACTTTTTGCGGTGTCCATGAGAAACTTCTTATTACCCTCTTTAGTAGACCCTGGAAGTATATCTAATATGGACTGATGGAGTTGTCTCTTCTTTACTTCATCTTTAATTTTAGGCTAACTTTCATTTACTTCTGATTTTTTCTTTTAGGAGGCATGTTTCAATTTTCTCTACTATGGCTTTAGATGACAAAACCTTGAATTTTTTTTTATATTAACAGAGCTCTTTTAGAGAGTTTTTGTGCACTTACCTAAGTATTTGATGCTTGCAAGAATTCTTCTCATATCCTTAGCTCCTTCCATGCTAGTGCACTCCAATTGAGTGTGATATTGGGAAAACTCACTTGTCTTTGGATGGCGCAGTATTCATTCATATGGGTTTTAATGCCAACTCTTAGTAAAATAATTTCATAGCAAGCTCAAATCCTTACATTTAATTTTTACACTGTGTGTCGGGGTTGCTGACGTGATTTTTTGAATTTATTATCACAATTTGTAATGATTACCGTACTACCACCATCTCTTATTATAACCGCTGTGGTATGGCAACATTTTCCCCTTTCCTTTAGTTGTTTATTGCACTACCACCTTGCTTAAAAAGTATTATTGCAGGGTTGTGGTGTATATAACTCTACTGCAACCATATTATCCACCTCACGCAGTACTATAGTATATAGTTTTCTTCCAATGCTTACTGCTCTACCGCCTTGCTCAAGACTTCTTGATGCAGGGTTGCAGTGTATACTACTCTATTGCATATGTTTCTCACCCTCTCGGTGATATAGCAGTGTATGCTTTATCTTCTTGTTCTTTACTACCTTGTCGGACTCCTTTGAATCACCTTATGCAGGATGGTGGTAGGTACCGCATTACCACACAAGCTATATAATCTCTTGACAGTATGGTGGTAAAGGCTTATTTCTTAACATAGAAGCCACCATCTTGAACTGCCTTTATTTTGATGTTGTGGTACTACAGTAAAGGTGAAATTTTCTTTGTTTATGATTATTTGGAGGAATAAATGGGTATATACAAAGGAAATTTTGGTGACAGTATGGATCTTTTCACACAAATTGTTGCATTTCATGTTAAATACAATGAAACTATTAGGTTGAAGGATTAGGGTATAGGTTTGAGGGTATATGGTTGAAGGATTAGGTTGAGGTTCCAATGTATAGGGTAGAGGGTATATGGGTTGTGGGTTTATGGTTTAAGGGTTGAGGGTTGAGAATTGCGGGTTGAGGGTTTAATGTATAGGGTAGACTAGGGTAGACTAGGGTAGAGGGTTTAAGGGTTTAGGGTTTAAGGTTGAGGGTAGAGGATTGAGGGTATATATAGGGTTGAGGGTCCAATGTATAGGGTATAGGGTATAGGGGTTGAGGTATTAGGGTTTAAGGGTTGAGAGTTGAGGGTAGAGGGTACATTGAGGGTTGAGGGTTGAGGGATTAGGGTAGAGAGTTTACTTGGGTTTAAGAGTTTAACTAGGGTTGAGGGTTGAGGGTAGAGGGTATTAGGTTGAGGGTAGACTAGGGTAGAGGCTGGTTTAAGGGTTTAGGGTTTAAGGGTTGAGGGTTGAGGGTTTAGGGTTTATAGGGTTGAGTGTTTAAGGGTTTAAGGGTTGATGGTTTAGGGTAGAGAGGGAGTGATGGATGGATCGAGAGATATGGAGGGAGAAGTGAGATAGAGAGGAGAGAAGAGGAGGGAGGGATATATATATATTGGATCCTCAACCCTCATATATATATATATATATATATATATATGAGGGTTGAGGATCCAATGTATAGGTGTAGAGGGTTGAGAATTGAGGGTATACAGTTGAGGACCTATAGGGTTGATGGTTTAGGGTATTGGGTAGAGGGTATAGACTTGAGGGATTAGGGTTGAGGGTAGAGGGTAGAAGGTTTAACTAGGGTTTAAGGGTTTAGGATTGATGGTTAAGGCCTCAACCCAATACCCTAAACCCTAAACTATACTTAAACCCTTTACCCTCTACCCTCAACCCAATACCCTCTACACTTGACCCTAATCCCTCATTAACCCTAATCCCTCAACCATTAAACCCTCAAACCCAAGTAAACTCTCTACCCTAATCCCTCAACCCTTAACCCTTAATCCCTCAACCCTTAAACCCTCAAGTACCCTTAAACCCTAATCCATCAACCCCTAGTATACCCTCTACCCTATACATTGGACCCTCAACCCTCTACCCTCAAAATTAAACCCTCAACCCTAAACCCTTACACCCTCTACCCTCGACCCTCTACCCTAGTATACAATTACACTGCCCTCAACCCTCAATTCTCAACCCTCAACCCTTAATCCATCTCTCCCTCTCTACCCTAATCCCTCAAGTACCCTATACCTTATACCCTCAACCCTTGAACCCTTAAAGTACACTCAACCCTAAACCATCAATCCCTAATCCCTCAAGTACCCTATACCCTCAATCCTTAAACCCTTAAAGTACACTCAACCCTCAACCCTCAACCCTTAATCCCTCAACCCTTAATTAACCCTCAACTAGCCTCTACCCTCTACCATCTACCCTCAACCCCTATGCCCTCTACCCTATACATTGGACCCTCAACCCTAATCCCTCAACCATATACCCTCAACCCCTATACCCTCTACCCTATACATTGGACCCTCAACCCTAATCCCTTAACCATATACCCTCAACCCTCTACTCTCAACCTTAAACCCTCAAGCCTCAATCCCTAAACCCTCTACCCTATACATTAAACCCTCAACCCTCAATTCTCAAGCCTCAACCCTTACCTCAAGCCTCAACCCTTAAACCCTAAACCCTCAACCCCTATACCCTCTACCATTAGAACCTCAACCCTAATCCTTCAACCATATACCATCAAACCTAGCTATAGTACACTAAACCATCAACCCTCAAGCCTCAACCCTAAACCCTTAAACCTTCTACCCTCTACCCTCAACCCTAATCCATCAACCCTATACCCTCAACCCTAAACCCTAAACTGTTAAACTCTCTACGTCCCTCTACCCTCAACCCAATACCATCTACCCTCGACCCTAATCCCTCAACCCTTAAACCCTTAAAACCAATTAGTAAATTCTCTACCCTAATCCCTAAAATCTCAACCCTTAATTAACCCTCAACCCTCTACCCTCTACCCTCAACCCTCAACCCTCAACCCTAGTTAAACCCTAATCCCTCAACCCCTATACCCTCTACCCTATACATTCGGCCCTCAACCTTAAACCCTTGACCCTCAACCATTAAACCCTAAACCCTTACACCCTCTACCCTCTACCCTCTACCATCTACCCTATACATTAAACCACCCTTAACCCTTAATTTGCACAAATTACTATGGTAAAGGGAAATTTTTCCTTGTTTATGATTATCTGGAGGAATAAATGGGTATATATAACAAAGGGAATGTTGGTGAAAATATGGATCTTATCACACAAATTGTTTCATTTCATGTTAAATACAATGAAAAATCAAAGGCAGTAGATCTTTTGATGTAAGTGAAATGTAGGCAAGCAACTGAAGGCCAGTGAATATTGGGGAAGGATTTTTTGTTCTAACACCCTTAATCCCTGATAGATCAAAAAAATTAGGTGCTAAATAAGTCACTAAATTAGGTACTAAAACATGCTCTAAATTAGGCGCTAAATTAGGCGTTACATTAGGCTCTAATATGGGCGCTATCCTGGGTGCTAATTTAGGCGTTAATCTGGGCGCTACTCTAGGCATTAATTTCGATGCTAATGTTGGCACTAATTTCAGCGCTGATGTAGGCACTAATTTGTGCCTGATTTAGCACCTGCTTGGTGCAAAAAATGCCAAAAATAGTGCCATCTCGATAAATAGCACCGATTGTTTCAAAAAATTGGAGAAAAATACATTAAAATAGTGGGTGGAAGCAAAAAATAGAGCAAAAAAGGGAGCTAATCATAGGGATTTGTTGTTGTGAGGCCCAAGTTATACCCTAACCCTAGCCATTGTCCCCAATTAGGGACAACTAATTCAGTGTGTGACCACCTTTCCGATTTGTCATGGGACAATGCCTGATCTCTTATACCCTATGGTTGTAGTGTTGCACTTGTGTGAATGTTTCTATTGGGTTATGTAATTGTGTGACTCCAATGCCTAGCTTTGAGTATGGATTCAGTTCAAATGGTGTTAAGTCCTTTGGTAAGTCAAGTTAGTCACTGTTGTGATCATTCTCATTATTTATGTTTTGATGTGAATGTCTCCTTTCAGTAAGAAGTTATTTTGTGGTTTATGCTTAGTCTCTGATTGTGACCTATTTAAGTGAAGTTAGCTTCTAGGTTGGATATGTTGATGGTAACTATAATTTTCATGTGTATGTTAAAGTGTCATTTAATGTTTTGATTAGGGGTAAAAAATATGTTTTGAAGGGGCCCAAAACCCTTTACAAAGGAAGACAGCTGAAACTCAAGATAGCAATAGTAAGAATGAATCAACCCAACAACATCAAGCTGCTAAAAAAGAAAACTCACATACCACCAATAGCCCAACAACAACCACTACCAAATAATAAAGAAATCACATGCTACAAAAGACACATAAGCATGGGCCAGAAGCCCAGATACAACCTGGTTTTATCCGAGACCAGAAACCCCATTGATTGTAAAAACCACTTGAAACACTCAGGCAACAAAACCTCATAGCAGCAGCCAACCTTCTGCTCAGAAGCAACAAAACACAACCCAACACAAGAAAATGAAATCTAATGGTATAAACCACCATTAAACCCAACCTCCTAATCAAAAACACCAGAACACAAGAGGAGAAACCCCCCTTGAAGCAACCAGGCACACCACAAACCAACTCCAAGTCCACCTCAAGAGGACTAAGCTCCCCTCTATAGAAGAGGAAACTGTGAGAACCCAAAACACCAAGAGCACTCCTCTCCAACAACCTCAGGCTCCACCTTGATAGGAGAAGCTTCCACCTCAATAGGAGCACCTCCAGAGGAAACGAAAAAAGGGGAATTCCCTCCACATCCACCACACCCACCTCCAACTCAATAGGAAATGAATCCTGACTAACAAGAGCAACCTTCTCCTCAACAGAAGACATAGTGCACAGGAAGTGAAAGAAATTCCTAGCTCTAGATGACTTGAGAACCAAACCATCCTTTGGCTGAGAATGCAGGGGATCCAAAAGAAATACCTCACCCGAACCAACACGAAACCCTAAGGGAGCAAGAGGAAAAGGAATTCCACTCCACCATCTCCCAGCAGGCACAACCAAAACACCAACAACAAAAACACTTTCCTTAGAAGATAAAACCCATAATGGGTCCCCAAAATTTTTGTAAGAAATCCGATGATACATGACCATACTCCAAGAGCCCAACAACTCAAGCAAGGCAGACCTGGCACAAAGCCATCCAAAGAGAAGGACACCAAGGAACTATTATCCGCAAGAGAAACCCCATCCAAAACATATCCACATCTTCAACAAGCTCCAAGGATGGTACCAGTAGGCAACCCATGACACTATTCCAAGAAAGGAACTCATCACCACGAAAGCCATCTTAAGCCTAAGATCAAAGGTCTAAGAAAAGGAGCACATGACAAAAAGAAGAGGCCAACCTCCACTCCCATCAAACATCCCTCTCGTGCCTAAGAAGCCAAATGCTTCCAATGAACCCAACACCACGACGAAAACAAGAGCTTCTCCTAACATCCACATAAGCCCAGCACAAGAAATGAATAGGAAAAAAACTCCAACAAGAAGCATAGAGATCCCATGAAGAGCCAGAGAACGGAAAAAGGAATTCCCCCTGAAGGGGCTAACCCAAGGTCGGCAGCAGGGCAGACAAAAACTGCACCCATCACCAATAGGAAACTCCCTCACAAACCCAAAAGAGGGCCAAGCAATAGATCTTGGTTCACACCCAAGAACCATAGACCCACGTCCAAGCCTGTGCAACATCAATAGAGCTTCAGGCCGCCACCAAAGTACAACACAGGAAGCAGAGACCTCAGAACCAACCACAACACCAAGCCAGGGAAGAAATCTGAGTGCCCACCCAGCTGCACCATCATCTTCATCAGAGTCTCCCTCCTCCCCGCCATAAAAAATTTCAAAACTTCCCTCCTGCCGCTTCCAATGCTCCCGCTCTACGCCATTTGCTAGTATTAAGATTTAAAAACTCATAATGTTATGTCCTTAAGCTCTCATTAAAGTACACAAGTGTCATTTAATGTTATTATATATATATATATGCATATATATTTCTATGGTTATTCTTTGGTGTGAGTGAATATTGGTTATTAATATTATTATGATTATATGTGTGAAGGAGGTGATTTAATATTGTCATGGGTTGCACCAATAAGGTATTATGTTAATGTGCATAGACTATTATGTGTTATAATGTCACTATGTATGTTAGTATTATTGGTGCAAGGGGATATTGGATTATTATTAGTATTATTATTATTATTTAAGGGTAATATTTACTATTGCCAAGTGTTAATATTAATTAGTTGTTATGTTAGTATGTGCATATCATTATGCTCATTATTGTTGCTTGTTATGTTTATTATCATTATGTTATTGTTTATTGATTTTGGAAAAAGGACCATTTGATTATTTAATTGTGGTTTATTGAATAATAGTTATTTTATTGAGAAACTAAATTAAAAATTAATTTAATGTTTATTTGATTCAAAAGGAATTTGGAATTGGAAATTATTTATTAATTAATTATTTTTGAAACCCTGGTGGGAGTGAAGTATCATTTCGGGGTTTCCTTTTTAGTTGGGGAGTTGTGTGTGGAAATAAAAAGGGGGATGAAATAGTTGGGATATTGTGAAAGATGAATTTTTCTTGGTGTGAGAGTTGTTGCAATTTGGGGGTTTTGAAAGTTGAAAGAATTGTGATGATCTTTGATGTTTTTGGTGAGATTTTGAGCGATTTGAGACAAGATTTAAAAAGGGTGGTTTGGATTTTTGGTTGTGAATTCATGAGGATTTATTGCTGCTAGTTTGAATGGATATTTTGGCTTTTGATCGTGGTTCTTGATTGGTGATTTAATCTTGGAGGATTTTTTCTGGGTTTCAACTTCTTTTTCATCATTGTTCTTCAAATTTGAGGTAAGGATTTTCTTGATTTTGTTATTTTATTAATTTCTTATTTATAGGAATTTGAAAAGGGTCAAATCTGAAATGTGTTTTTGACGGATTTGGATTTCGAGTTGATTTGATTGTTTTACGGCTGACAGACTTGACTGTTGTCACGAGGGTTTTTAAGGGATTCGTTTGTTGTTTCACATTTTGTGAATTTTTGAGTAATTTTTGGTCAATTCCACCAACAAAACTGAGTATTTTATGGTCAAATCTGAAATGGGTTTTTGATGGATTTGGATTTCAAATTGATTTGACTATTTTATGGTTGGCAGACTTGATTGTTGTCAAGAGGGTTTTTAAGGGATCTGTTTGTTGTTTCAAAATTTGTAAATTTCTAAGTCTTTTTTGGTCAATTCTTCCCACGTTGCTAAGTAGTCGAGGGTCAAATCTGAAATGGGTTTTTGACAGATTTGGATTTCGAGTTGATTTGACTATTTTATGGTTGACAAACTTGACTGCTATCAAGAGGGATTTAGCTCAGTTCCGAAGGTTGTATAGGAGGATATGGCTCTATCCTTTGATCTGTATTGTGTTGTACCATCTATGCTTGAATGTGTTTTCTATCTGTATGTTGATAATCACTTCCTATTTGTGAAATCTTGTGTTGGGGATTTTGTATTGTGTAAGGATCAATTGTACCAAGGTTATGCATTGCTGGTCCTGATTATTAACTGCTGAGAAAGAGAAATTAAAGCTGGATATCATGTTATAAGATTGTGAAAATGATGTAATGTGCTTCATTGTATGTGTTGTGGTATAATTATTATATTTTGGGTTTCCTATGAATTTGTGTTATGTGTTGGACCTTTGGAAGTATCTGAAAGTCTTTGTGAAAGTCCTTGTGATTTTTGGTTGATTCTTGTTTTAGGTAGTCTCCTTTGCAAGTTTAGTGTTAGCCACTTGTTTTTCTGTTGCTTTCTTGTGTGTGGAGCATAGTGTTTTCTCCTAGCACAAAGGGAGTGGGCCTGAGGGTTCTGCGTGGTAGGGTGGTATTTTCCAATCATCCATTTGGGTTTAGGTGGTACAGTTCGTATGCAACATGGAGAGTCTTTCCTTCCACTTCATACCAAAGCTGGTTGTGTGGTGTAGATGATGTTTCTAAGAAATTTGTGTCCAACATGTATTTTATATATATATGTACCTCTTAGATGAATGAATCTTATACATTGTAGCATTCTTGTAAAAGAAATGTGAATGAATTGATGGAATCTTGACAATACATTTATTGTTGTTTATTATGTAATGGAAAGGTTAACGTAGGAATGTTGTATTTATGATGCATATGAACTTAATTTAGTAGTAGATGTGATATGTCTTTATGTACCTATTTCATGACATTGATTAGTATTAGGTTCATATTGGCATAATGTTAGATGAGGTTTAGTTATAATTAAGTTATGTTATCATATGTAAATTGATGTATGCAATTTAATTTACATTCAAAGAATTGATTGGATGTGTTCTTAGTGTATCATATGTCTTTCTATAGGTTTAATTAGTGTATATGTGTCGTAGGAGTGACGTTAGGGGACCATGGTGGATAGGTGTGTAAGTGGGCTATGATTAATGTTACTATTAGGTCATAATGTAATTATGATATGATGTTAATGTAATGTTGTTATCCATGCTAATTTATTGAGTTGCATTAGTTAGTGTCACTTTAGTTTCTTAAAAATTTTTTATTGGCATGTTATTTATGGACTTTTGTGTTGATCCACCGGGTCCCTTAGCGGGGCGTTACATCTAGTATCAGAGCCATGTTTGTAGCACTAGGATCATTGGTTAATGTTTTTGCCCATGTCTAGTTATAGTAACTTTCCCTATGCATGTGTTCTTAGATGTCTGAAGTATGGCTAGAAGGTCATAGGGACTCTTGTGTTGGATACCATGTTTTAATCTAAACACACAATTGAGATGTTAGATAGATGATCAGATGTCTTGTGTATTCTCCCGTTGTGTGTGATCCCTTGGATTCATGTAATTGTTGATTCTCCTTGTGTGAAGTTGTTTCATTTCTATGACTTCCAGTTCTTTAAAAGTACAAATTCAGTCTTGGAATCCATGTGTGGGTTCAGATTAATTAGCTGACAAGTTGGCATGTGGATTTCTTTTGTTTGACTAAATGTGCATTAGGATAAGATATTATTTTGCACAACTAGGCTACTTATGTGGTTCTATGCAAGTGGGAATATATGTTATATGGTTTAAAAGGGAATTCTTGGCCTTAGTGTGTCATCTCTTCATGTGTTTTTTTTATGTGGTTTGTAGAAGTGTCTACACCCATATGTGGTTCAGTGCATTATCATAATGTTAAAAATGTATTGCAAGTAAAAGGGTTGTTAGAATAGACTAAGGAAAATTATGTAGGTAGTTAATAAATGAATTATCGGTTAGTCTTTTCATGATTGTTATAACATATGCAAGGTGTTGTAATGGAATCCTGATCATGTGTTTAGTTATGATTAGAAATTAAAAAAATTGTTTGATGGTGATAGTTGAGATTTGGGTAGAAAGTGTGACTTAATTTTCCTTTATATAGATTCTTTATTTGGGAAGGGTGTGTTTGCAAGTTGCTTGCATTGAATTAAATTATCTTGTTTCCTCTTTCTCTTAACCCACATATAGTTAATAAAGAGAATTAGTCTTTAACCATATTATAATAGAAAATAATTTAGGCTTTAAACTTGTATGCTTAAACCTTGATTGTGAATCAAAGAAATTATGTCTGAAATTACTTGAGTGATGGATCTTATGTTCTCCTAAAACTGCACTCCTTACTTTTGGTTTATGCATAAAAGATAGATTATGAATGAGATTGCTCATGTAGTTGCTGGGTATTTAATCTATGCATTTGGAAGTAAATTTATGTGATTAAGTTTTGCATTACATGATGTGATATGTTTTTATTGGAAAGGGCTACTTTTGTGGAATAAATAAGATGGTAGTGCATTGAACTAGGTTTCTATTTTTAGAAATTATGATGACTATATTGGTATTTGAACATCTTGTTTGCTATGTGTAGCTGAAACCTATGATGTAACATCCTTCTCCTTTCTTACTATTGTATAAATAGAAAAGATTTATGCATTGGATGTCTTGCATGTTGAATTGTTATGAAGGGGTAACATGTGAAGTAATTAAGCTTAGGTATGGCATAGGGATGTTTGAGTAGGAATAATCAATGTGTAAAGATTTAGTGTTACTTGTATTGGCTTGGATAAAGTTTGAGAGAATGTGGAATTGTGTTTTGGGAACAAATATGTGAATCCTTTTGTTCTATATAAATTTGAATAACTTGTGATGAAGTAGTAAGAGTTAAGTAGAGGATCATTATTGTTATGTTTTTTGAATATGGAACTTGTGTATAATTTGTTGAACTCTAGATGCATGAATGCTGATGTGAAAGTATTAATGATTCTTGGGTGCATTTAGAAAATCCATAGTGCTTATGTAAAATTATTATAGTGTGGAAGACAAGTTAGTTGGCATATGCTTATGTTATGAGGATAGAATGTTATACCAAATGAATAAAAGTGAATGTGAATTTTTTAAGAGGAGTTGTTAAGTGATCATGATGATCACGACATTAACATTTAGCATCATGTGATATATGGAAGAGAGTAGAGAGAAATAAAAATTGATAAAGGGTTATGGATAATATGTAATGATATGATTTTGGGAAGGGAATCACATTGGTTATGGAAATAAATGTGCTCATGGTATGTGATCCTTGAGAAGTAATGGAATTGTGTATGTAATTCTACCCCCTTTAAATGTGAGAAACCAGTAACTGTGCATTGGTTGAGTGTTGTGAATACCCCGTACTTGCTTTTTGTGCCCATAGGATGGTGATACTGTGTACCCATCCAAAAAAAATATTGGTGTGGGATTAACCATACCATTATGTGTGTTTGTATGTTTGTTACCTGATTGAGGGCCAACCCACGTGTGGTTGAAATTTATATATAAGAGTATCCAAAAGATAGTTTCGAGGATTCTTTTCTTTTGGTTCTTTAGTCCCTCAATCCGTGAAGGGGTAGTAGTAGCCACAAAGTTCCTTGGGCTGGGTGTGCAACGTACACATATTGCGGCACATAGCGGTCTCAACTCAACCAATCCTGAGGAAAAGTACTCACTACTTCCCCTTATGATGGATCGGGGTACTTGATCCATATGTGCTAGCCTAATCCCCACAGTTCCTGAGCATAGTGATGGTATTTCTTAGATGATAATCTACCTTGTCTTCATGAAAGGTATGATATGCCACATGAGTTGTCAGTTGGGGGCCAGGGTCTAGGGTGAGAGGGACCTGCATGGACAACCCAATTGGAACTATGTGATGACATGTGTTTCCACTTGGGGGATAGGGTCTAGGGTGAGAGGGACCTACATGGACAACCCAAGTGAGACCATGTGCCCCATGTATATGTATATTTTGAGGTCCAAAATGTGGAGGGAAGTTTGTTACCCATGCTGAGACGGATTCCGTATTTTCACATGTTCTAAAATGATGCAATAGGTACGATGCCACACCCCATTGATGTTCTGACACACTGTTGGTGATGATGTTGTGTTGTTGATGGTAGCGAACTGGGCTTGAGGACATGATGCTATGTGCATAGATGCGTGAAGGTGCACTATGAGATCATGTTATGATAGCCTACTTTTGTGATGAGTGTAATGGGGTCTCACACACTTGTAGAGGATTACTCATGTTTTCTTTCGACAACATTGGGTCAGTTAGCATATGGGTATGCCCTAGCTATGTATACCTTTGGCTATAGTGAGTACCTTCGTGTGCCTTCTCCACGAGGTATTGCTATGTGGGGTGTGTTCTGTGTGTGCCTACTTCCGTGGAGCCACAAACACACTGCCATACAACATACAACTAGTACATACCTTCTCTGGCTGGCATATGACCATGTCGCACTGAGATGCGATGCGAGATGGGGGATGAGGTGCACATCCCATGTGGGCAGCCAAGGAGTGTGTGGGCCACTTGGCTAGTCCATGCCGCATGATGATGCGATACAGGGTGTAGCCAATGAGTACACTCTAAGCCATGTGGATGGTGTGCTCACGCCACACCACATGAGAGCTACTGCTATAGCCTGACGTTGTTCCCTCTTTTCTTGTTTGGTGGCTAGTATTTAGTCACATAGTGTTGTATAGTGAAATTTCAAAGATTGTGTATTTTCTTTATGGTATTGATAATTTTCTATTGATTGTGAATGTTGACATTTTGGTTATCTTTGATTGTGATGGCTTAGCCACACCTTATGATCTCATTTTCACATAGCCCTCCGTGGTTACACTTGATTTAGTGTTGAAATTGTGCACATTTCTTGATTTATTGCTAAAATTGAATCTTTATTTGATATTTATTTATGACTTTGGTGGCTAAACTAGTTTATCCTTATTATTTTCGATGTCAGCCATGTGTCGTATTATGGTTCCTCTCCAAGGATGTATGAGGTGGACTTGGTGAGTGTATATGAGGAAGCAGACGCAGGGAACCTTGAGCATGGGGGTATGTGAGGTTGTTACACAACTAGGACCCACTACCCACCTATTTGTGATGACTATCTCTTGGAGGCTAACCACCTTATACAACAATAGATAGGTCATTGTGGTCCTTTTTGGATGGTCTCACCATGTGTGTGTGGCCTAACACCATCAAGCCATTGAGTGTGAGGTATGGATTATGTGAGATGGATATTGGCTCTTGGCTCATGGATTATGTATCATGGATTAGTATGCAGCTTCCCAGTGTCCAGATGGACCCTTGTGTAGCCTTGTGATGTGATTCCTAATGATGTGAATTTGTGTCTATGTGAAGGATGTATGTTAAATCATGAATATAGTACTTATGAAATGATAAATTGTGTTTCCATGCTTCTAAAAAGGTGTAAAATCATGATCTTTTGTTGAATATGTTATGACATTTAGTGTTGTAAAATGAATAAAGTGGAATGTATTGTTTGTAAATGATAGATATTTAATGAAAAATGTGTGCTTTGTGTGTATAATTATGTTGTGTTTTATGGAAGTGTAGCATTTTGATGTATTGATTGCTTAACAGTGTATTGGAAGAGGAATTGTAATTTAAGGATAAAGAAATGAAATGGCGATGCATTTGAAATTGAATACTTTTATATGTTTCTATTATGAGAAATTTTTCTAGTTACGATTAAAAGGGTGCAATATTGTTTTCTTTGTCCTAAAAGAAGCTGATGGGTGTTAGTGCTGATATGTAAGGATTTTGAGTGGTTTATGTACTATGGAATCATTTTTGAAATGAAAGTTCTGATTGTGTTACTATTGTGACATTGAAAATTAGAAGGGTAGATTATGTTTGAAATGAAGTGTATAAGTATATATTCTTGTGAGATAAATTCTTTCCATAGGATAAACTAGTGTATACTATTTTGATGTAACGAAACAACTTTGATGTTGGTTAACAAAAAATTGCACTACTAACGTGTTA
Source organism: Sequoia sempervirens (assembly GCA_007258455.2). Taxonomy (NCBI): domain Eukaryota; kingdom Viridiplantae; phylum Streptophyta; class Pinopsida; order Cupressales; family Cupressaceae; genus Sequoia; species Sequoia sempervirens. The sequence goes on along the minus strand of VDFB02271358.1, from coordinate 1,230,355,912 downwards.
TGTTTCCACCCTAGTTTTGTGACTACTAGGAGTAATTCAAGTTTTAGGGGGGGGATGTAGTGCCCCTCCATTCTCACTTTGTATGTGCAGGTAGTCTGGCTAAGGAACCTAAAGATGAAGGATGCAAGCTATGAGAATATTTGTGTTGTGGAAGTGCTTTGATTTTCTTTAGGATTTTCACATGATCCTGACATATTATTATCATAATGATATGATATTATGATTTCAATTATGATTATATTTATTATCATGAAGAGGTACTGACTTGTGTTCAAGTGTTGTGGTTGTAGATGGAACATGAGCTTCTGTTAGTACTTTTGTGAGTATGATGCATATTGTTATGTTATTATTATTATGCAGAGATGTATTTGGATAGTTAGGTGATGTAGTACTATGTTGTTAGGATAGGTGGAAAGGGCACATACAAGAATGAGATACAATTGCTAGAGTTCCTTTCCTAGTGCTTCAACTATTATGAATATGTGCTCTAACTTGTATGCTTGAGTGAATAGGCACTAGGCTACATCTCCACTTGAATTAGTAGGTTTGAGGGTGCCTCTTATCCTAATGGTGGTTGAGGAGATAACATATAGGCCCAAGTTATACCCTAACCCTAGTCATTGTCCCCAATTAGGGACAATTGATTTAGCGTGTGACCACCTTTTCGGGTTGTCATGGGACAATACTCGATCTCCTATACCCTATGGTTGTAGTGTTGCACTTGTGTGAATGTTTTTGTTGGGTTATGTGATTGTGTGACTCCAATGCCTATCATTGAGTATGGATTCAGTTCAAATGGTGCTAAGTCCTTTGGTAAGTTAGGTTAGTCATTGTTGTGATCATTCTCATTATTTATGTTTTGATGTGAATGTCTCCTTTCAGTAAGAGGTTATTTTGTGGTTTATGCTTAGTCTCTGATTGTGACCTATTTAAGTGAAGTTAGCTTCTAGGTCGAATATGTTGATGGTAACTATAATTGTCATGTGTGTGTTAAAGTGTGATTTAATGTTATTATATTTATATGTATATATATTGCTATGATTATTCTTTGGTGTGAGTGAATATTGGTTATTAATATTATTATGATTAAATGTGTGAAGGAGGTGATTTAATATTGTCATGGGTTGCACCAAAAAGGTATTATGTTAATGTGCATAGACTATTATGTGTTATAATGTCACTATGTATGTTAGTATTATTGGTGCGAGGGGTTATTGGATTATTATTAGTATTATTATTATTTATGTAAGGGTAATATTTACTATTCTAAGTGTTAATATTAATTATTTGTTATGTTAGTATGTGCATATCATTATGTTCATTATTGTTGCTTGTTATGATTATTATCATTATGTTATTGTTTATTGATTTTAGAAAAAGGACCATTTGACTATTTAATTGTGGTTTATTGAATAATATTAGTTATTTTATTGAGAAATGGAATTAAAAATTAATTAATGTTTATTTGATTGAAAAGGAATTTGGAATTGGAACTTATTTCTTAATTAATTATTTTTGAAACCTTGGTGGGAGTGAAGACTCATTTCGGGGTTTGGTTTTTAGTTGGGGAGTTGTGTGTGGAAATAAAAAGGGGGATGAAATAGTTGGGATATTGTGAAAGAGGATTTTTTCTTGGTGTGAGAGTTGTTGCAAATTGGGGGTTTTGAAAGTTGAAAGAATTGTGATGATTTTTGATGTTTTTGGTGAGATTTCAAGCAATTTGAGATGGGATTTAAAAAGGGTGGTTTGGATTTTTGGTTGTGAATTCATGAGGATTTATTGCTGCTGGTTTGAATAGATATTTTGGCTTTTGATCGTGGTTCTTGATTGGTGATTTAAGCTTGGAGGATTTTTCAGGGTTTCAACTTCTTTTTCATCATTGTTCTTTGAATTTGAGGTAAGGATTTTCTTGATTTTGTTAATTTATGCATTTCATATTTATAGGTATTTGAAAAGGGTCAAATTTGAAATGGGTTTTTGACGGATTTTGATTTTGAGTTGATTTGACTATTTTATGGCTGGAGGACTTGACTGTTGTCACAAGGGTTTTTAAGGGAGCCATTTGTTGTTTCAAATTTTGTGAATTTTTGAGTAGTTTTCGGTCAATTTCGTCCATTTTGTTGAGTAGTCAAGGGTCAAATCTGAAATGGGTTTTTGATCTGTATTGTGTTGTACCATCTATGCTTGAATGTGTTTATTGTCTGTATGTTGATAATCCCTTCCTATTTGTGAAATCTTGTGTTGGGGCTTCTGTACTATGTAAGGATCAATTGTACCAAGGTTATGAATTGCTGGTCCTGATTATGAACTGTTGGGAAAGAGAAATTAAAGTTGGTTATCATGCTATAAGATTGTGCAAATGATGTAACATGCTTCATTGTATGTGTTGTGGTATAATGATCAGATTTTGTGTTTCCTATCCATTTGTGTTATGTGTTGGACCTTTGGAAGTATTTAAAAGTCTTTGTGAAAGTCCTTGTGATTTTTGGTTGATTCTTATTTTAGGTAGTCTCCTTTGGATGTTTAGTGTCAACCACTTGTTGCTTTTGTTGCTTTCTTGTGTGTGGAGCCTAGTGTTGTCTCCTAGCATGGGGGGAGTGGGCCTTAGGGTTCCATGTGGTAGGGTGGTATTTTCCAACCATCCATTGGGGCTTAGGTGGTACAGTTCATGTGCAACATGGAGAGTCTTTCCTTCCACTTCATACCAAAGCTAGTTGTGTGGTGTAGATGATATTTCTAAGAAAATTGTGTCCAATATGTATTATATATATATGTGTGTGTGTGTGTGTGTGTGTGTGTGTGTGTGTGTACCTTGAGATGAATGAATCTTGTACATTGTAGCATTCTTGTAAAGGAAATGTGAATGAATTGATGGAATCTTGATGATATATTTATTGTTGTTTATTATATAATGGAAAGGTTAATGTAGGAATGCTATATTTATGATGCATATGAACTTAATTTAGTAGTAGATGTGATATATCTTTATGTACCTATTTCATGGCGTTGATTAGGATTAGGTTCATATTGGCATAGTGTTAGATAAGGTTTAATTATAATTAAGTTATGTTATCATATGTAATTTGATGTATGTGATGCAGGAGCATCCAGTGGTGTAAGGGCAATCTTGCATCACCCAAAAATAGTTAAATTTCAAGTTTCTCAGTTTTTAGATATTTTTACATTTTTGGATACCCTTTTCATCATAATGAAATTCCCAATTTACGGTTTTTATTTTCTATTCCTGGGTTGAAAGATATTGCAGTTTTAGTTTCCCATATTTGCACCTGAAAATCTTCCGAGTGAGATTTGAGGCACATAGAGTTCCCGGAACAGCCCTGAAACTTTCCAAAATTGGCGTAGCGGATTTCAAACGCGTTATTGACTTCGAGACCTTTCCAACGGTTCAAACGGTTCGTGAATCGGAGTCCGATCAAAAGTTATGGCCCCGGAAGTTGGTGCACTTTCTAGAAGATACAATTGCAAATGCTCTTTTGAAATTTGAACTTCATGTTGTAAATTTTCAGCGCCAAACCGCCTAAACTCAAATTTGAATGTTGTTTTGGCTCCAAACTTATGAGGAGCTCTATTTATGGGTGGGTTTCTAATTTTTGGGTAACTTTTTGGGGACAAGCTCGCATATTGCGAAAGGGTTATTCTGTAGCTTTCTGTAACTTGCATGTGTTGTAGAACTTGGGAATTTGAGATCCTCTGCATGTAAGAAGCTCCATTTTCTGAATAATAAAATTATTCTCTTGTTTGTGGGTTATTTTCTAAATCTCGGGTTGCGCCCTCATCAGTATGTGATTTAATTTACATTCAAAGAATTGATTGGATGTGTTATGTAATGCCTCATCGAGTACCCTAGAGGACAAGACCTAAACAATGAAAAATGATTTTTTTTTAAATTTTTAAAAGTGTAATGTTGTGCAAATGAAATTAAACATAACGTTAATTATTATCTTACATCCTCTAGGGTGCACGACTGCATTACTTAAATTCCATTATCCAAATATACAAAACCAAATAACTTATTAACAATCAAACACTAACCATCATTAAGCATAACATTTACTCATCACAAATGATTATATGAACCATGAGAAACATCCATGCTATATCATGAAGTAATAACTAAATATATATCATTTCAATTAACTTGTATAGAATTACATAATACATCTCTCTTTACATATAAACGATACATCATTTCAGTTTACTTTTACATTTGTACAGTAATACTTCCTCAATACAAGTGAGGAGAGCTCAACATATGATACTTGATACATAATAAAGATACAATGCATTTATAAATACAATGATTAAATCCCAAGTGAATACACCGAGCATAACTCAATGAATCAGATGAAGATGCCATGTCTCGTACAACAAGGGAACCCAATGGAGGACATAACATGTTCCACCCAACCATGTGAACCCAGAGGTTCACCCCTATGCTAGGAGGTAACAAAGGGCCCCACCATAACTGATAGACAAGGACTATACATCACAAGGTTGACATGGCTTACAACATAAGATGAACACATCAACAACTATACTTCTAGAGGCACATAGATACTCAAGGTAAAAAAACAAGGAAACGCATTGTTGTTGTAGGGGAAGTGTCATCACATAATTGGACATAGGTTATCTAGGTAGTTATTCCTAGGCCCTAGCCCCCATCTTGGGTTATCCCGGTAGCCTCTATTGAACTTTACCCCTGATGACAAATTATGTGGAATCGACCTACCTCTTATGGAGACGAAGTAGTCGATTATGCCATTCCAGGCCTTCCTATCTCACCTCAAGCCTATATGAGCACTTGAGGCTGAGTGAGGTATTAACTTATCTTGCTTAATGTTTGAACTACCCATCCCCCTAGTTTATTTTAATGTTATCACTTGTTAAAAAACTTCCACATGGGTTATCCAGGCACCCCATTGTGCACTGAACCCCATTGGAAGCCACTCCCCTAATTCCAACCTAAAACCACTAAAAATGAAAGCAACACCCCTTGCACAACTCAAAACACAAAAGAATCACATTGCGAGGTATTACTCATCCCGCTCATAAAGTCCATAAAATCTAACACAAAATCAAATATAATGTGCAAGGTGAACAACCATCAAGTACATAATTAATACAAAATTCCTATCACCAAGTTAAACCAAATTTCCATTTAAAGACAATGCTATCAAACCTTTGGAGACTCTAAGTTCAATTCACAAAATGACACGACGATGAAAATTCCATATTATAAAACTAATCCACACCCATGCACTCAAATTACTTCCCAATTCAAACACAAAGTAATAGTTTTAAAATGGATAACAAAAAGAAACATCTTTTGAAATAAAAATTTCCTCTCATCTAATTATAAACTCAACATTCTTGTTTAAATGATTTAATTTATGTTTTAACACACATCCTAACCATAACTCTCACCATTTAAGTAATAATAATCTTAATTAATAAACCTATATATTTATATTTAGCTACATACATATATATGTAAATTCCACCTATTATAAAACACCATAAATTCACTTTCCACCACATGCTATGCGCTGTTAACAACCATCCAATGTTCACAGGATGATATATAATATGCAAAGAAATATATATAAATATAGCATTAATATTTTATGCCACCCCAATTTAAAGGAAATTTCCAATTTTTTTTTAATTGCAATTAACTGCTTATAGAATAGGCATTCAACACCTTTATAATCAACTCAAGATTTACATACAGGGAAAGGCCATTATCCTAACATCTAAACGGAGATGAACTACAACTATCTATGAGTATGAGGATAACTATGGGTACCCTGAAGAGTTCTACCAAGGCCATCGAAGATTTCAATCACTCAACCGTAATACAAAGTATTTGTTACAACTTTCAAGTCCTCTATGAATGCGTATGTCAAGGACTAACTCAAACCTAAAAATAGAGGACACATTTAAAGTTAGAACAAAACTCAGTTAATTTCAAATGGATTTCTTAGTATGAAGGATTGAATCAACTAGGCCGGTGCTCTTGGCCAAACTTCAATTGCAATATCCATCACTTTTAGTGCACATTTCTATACTACAAAAGATATATATATATATTTAGAGGGAAATATCGTATAAAGAAACAATAATAGTTCCTTAATATGTAAACTGTAGTTGATACGTATGCCTTTCGGCTAAGCCACACTACTCGCAGTAAAGAGTGGAAGAAGCTCCAAATTATTTGAGATTATGAATGCCATGAATCTTGTACAGTCTATTTAGAATGAGCAGATAAGATCAAGTGGTAGCTAGAGTTAGTCGGCTGGGATGGTAACCTTCAGTTGGTCAATACTCCTAGTTCGTAGAGTAATCCAATGCCAAGATCAAAGCATGCAAGATTTAGATTTGAATTTAAAACTAGGTGATTGCATGGGAGCCACGTACATGCAAAGGATAATAAAGACCATAGTTCACTTCAAGTTTCCCTTTTGTCAGTAATAGTCGATTCTAGTTGAATATGACACAACAACAATATTGGATCAATGCATGTACAACCAAAAGAGCTACACCAGAACGTAACAGGATAAGGAGATCTAAGTAGGTTGTCTAGCTGTATTTTTAAATGGTAGGTTTAATAATAAGAAGAGGATAATTTTGAGCTATTCTCATCGACTACTCACAGGTAAGGGAGAAGGCGATTACAACAATAGATTGTTCACTTCAAACATCTCTAGACCTAAATGCTTGAACCATTATCAAAAGTCAAGATAAATTCCAAACACATTAAGCAAAGAATTAAGCATTTAACAGTTTGGACAATAATAAAATGGTGATGGCGTAGCTAGAGATGCAAGCAAACATGTAAATCTAAAGATAAAAAAAAGAACCCAAATTCAAACCAGTGTTTCAAGCGTTGATATTACTGGACTTACAATAGTAATTTGGTTGAAGGCTTCTATTAATCAAAATAATGTATACGTGTGAGTTTTTATGCATAAGTATTTATGCCTATTATGGTGTATTAGTTTCAAATAGTATCTAAAGTAAGCTATAAAAGAGTCCATCGCGATTGAACTAAAGCGATGGTGTTTTCATTCCTTTTGGTCACCTTCAAAATATTTCTTATCAACCAAATAGGGTTTACATTTGTGCAAATATAATTTTCCCAATGTCTGAAAGAACGGAGTGAGACACAAATAAACTAAGGGAAAACAACATTCAAAGGAACAAAATATGGAGAGAGTATTTCTTCCATTTTTCTTTTAACACAAATTCTAATTATGATGAATGAACGAGTTCCTACAAGAAAGAGAACAATGGGGTAATTTGTGGAACCTGGAGGAATTTGCGAAACTGAACTGGATTGCAAGGTTAGTTTGAAACTCTAGACCACAACTACAACTCTTTCCAAGTATTCCACCCAGAAATTTGCAGCTTCAAACTTACAGGACAACTTTCTAGAAAACCCTAGAACACATTCATGACAAAAAAAAAAAACCAAGAATCTATTTTCCTCCATGAGAAATAAAAGGCCAATTGCCCCTGTGGAGTTAACTCCAATTCTCCTCAATTAATTTCCCTATAACTGATTTATTCCATTCCCTCCAATTCTAATTTTCTTTCCTTTTCAACTTTTTATTTAAATTTTCCTTTTAATTTAACTTTCACTCCTTATGCCATTTGTTTATAATAAATTAATTTATTATATTAAATCTCTTATATCATTGTTTACCCCAGCATATATAATTATATGTATATATATAGACACATTTATATATATATATATAATTTAAATGTTCTATTTGAGAGATAACTCTTAATTTAATAAAACTTAATTCCATTTAGATTTAATTTAATTCTTTAATTTAATTAGACTTTTATTTTATTAACCGATCCTTCCAACTTCACATACTAAATAAAATGAAATAATCAACTCAAGCACATGTCTTAGGCATGACTCTGAGATTAGTCCAACACATATCAACCGAAAGCATGACAAAGGTTAGATGATCACATGGAAACAAAACAATACCAATAGACTTACTAATGGGGTGCAAGAACAAAGATTCATCCTTGAAAAGGATGATGGCTCGAAGTGGGGGATCCACTATAACCTCCAAAGAAAACATCTCCATTGGGCTCTGACATGCTTAGACCTGATAATTAGGTGGAGTCGATTCCTTGTACCTATAGCCTACAACAAAATGAAGTGTCGAGCATGTGCATAAAAAAAAATTAGTCACACCGTGATGGGGAAATCACAGAGTCACTGAGTGCTCGCAAGTGAGTGATGCGAAACTGTCCCCATCATCGACACATAACAAATAATATCACAACATGTTAGCCCATACATCTATCCATACATTAAATCATCATATCCATGACATTCAACAAGTAATCAACTAATCTACTAAACATGATATAAATAAGAACATCAAATATCACATTATCATCGAACTAACATCATAATGTCATCAATAACACTAAGCTAAGCATCATAATATTATCAAATAGTCTCAACATCTACGCATCAAAATATCACCATGTCTGTATAGTATCCCACAGAGTCATAATGTATATCAAACAGTAACATAGGGTCTAACAAACACATCATAAAGTCTAGATGCAAATCTAAGAAAATGTCCAAACATAAGAAAATTGAGGGGGCATCACATTCCCCCCTAGGACCAGGCTTACTCTTGGAAGCCTGAGAATAGATACGGATAAAGTTCCCTCATCTTGGAAGCATCCTCCCAGGTAGCCGAAGTCTCATCATTCGGATCCCATTGGACCCTAACCTGCTCTATGTCCCATCTTCTGAGTGTGAGTTTCCTGTGCCAAGTGAAGCCTATGGGCTCCAAATCTAGCTTCCCATCCTCTACCTATAATGTATTCCAATCGAGGACATGAGATATGTCAGGATAATATGGTCTAAGTACTGAAATGTGAAATACATCATGTATGCGCGAGAGACTGGGCGACAAAGCAAGATGATATGCTACAGGTCCAATTCTCTCCAAGATCTCAAAAGGTCCAAAAAAACATGGTGTGAGCTTAGAGCCCTTTCCGTAATGGATGAGACTCTTTCGCAGTGGCACATGTAGGAAAACCTGGTCACCAATTGTGAATTGATGATCCACCCTGTGAGCATTGGCATATTTCTTTTGTCTATCTTGAGCTGCCACTAAATGCTCCCTAATCTGAACCACCTGTTGCTCCATCTCCTGAAGCATCTTTGAACCTAAAAGAACCCTGTCCTCCAAACAGTCCCAACTCAATGGAGTCCGGAATAGATGACCATACAATGCCTGAAAGGGAGGCATTCCAATAGAACTGTGATAGCTGTTATTGTATGGAAACTCTACTAGATATAAGTAGTCCTCCCATCGAGTCTGATGATCCATGATGTACATCCAAAGCATGTTCTCGAGGATCTGGTTGACCCTCTCAGTTTTCCCATCTGTCTCTAGGTGATAAGTTGAATTGAAGTTCAACTGAGTCCCTAATGCATACTATAGGGATGTCCACAGAGCCAATGTAAATACTAGGTCTCTATCAGAAATGATCCGATGAGGAATACCATGCAATCTAAAAATGTCTTCCATGAAGACTTTTTCCACTGATGAAGCATTGTAAGAGAAACGAACAGGAGAGAAATGTGCCACCTTCGTCAACCTATCCATAGTGACCATAATGGCATCATGCCAACGTGAAGAAATAGGAAAACCAACTATAAAATCTATGGAGATAATATCCCATTTCCACTCCAGAACCAAGTGAGGTTGCAAAAGTCCTGCAGGATGCTGGTGTTCAACCTTCACTCTCTGACACTCAAGACATCTAGACACAAAATCAGCAATATTTCTCTTCATACCGGCCCAAAAGTACAGCTATCGAAGATCAACGTGCATCTTTTTGACACCAGGATGAGTTGAATATGGTGCCCAATGTGCTTTTGAAAAAATCAAAGTGCGAAGATCCCAAGTGGATGGTACATAAATATGACCCAAATGCCTCAAAAGACTGTCTGACTCAAGGGAGTATCCTGCAAATTTTCCCTCTAAGGCTCTCCTTGACTCCACCTTAGTCTTCACCTCTTGATACCACCCATCCAAAGGAAGTGTAGAAAGAATCTGATTCCTCAAATCCACACCGAGAGTCACAGCCGATAACTCATGTCTCTGCCTACTAAGTGCATCCGCAAGGTCACATTTTCCTTTCCCTAGATGAATTTTCCCTCAAAATCATATTCACATAGGAACTCCTTCCATCATCTATATCTGGAATTCAAATTAGGCTACGTAAAGATGTGATGCAAACTACGGTGATCAATATGTAGCTCAAATTTATGCCCAAAAGAAAGTGCCTCTACCTTGTCAAAACATGTACCACAACGGCTAACTCAAGATCATGCGTAGGGTAATTCAGTTCATGATCCTTGATTTTGCAAGACTCATAGGAAATCACGCATCCCTCCTACATTAACACCACTCCTATACCCTCCAAGGAAGCATCTGTACACACTACAAAATCACTAGAAGGATCAGGAATAGCTAAAATTGGAGCACTAGTCAATCTCTCCTTAAGAGTTTGAAATTTTTCCTCGCACTACTCTGACAAAAAAAAATTCTTCCCTTTTCTCTGAACATAAGTAATGGGGTGTGCTATCCTCAAAAACCCCTATAAAAATTGTCGGTAGTAACCTGCCAACCCCATAAAACTATGAACCTCTGACACATTAGTAGGTGTTGGCCAATCAATGATCACTTGGATCTTTGAAGGATCCACTGCAATGCCCTCACCAGATATAGCATGTCCTAGATATTTCACCTCTGTCTTGAAGAATTCACACTTCGACAAGTTTGCATACAATTGATTCTCTCTCAAGCACTGTAGCACCTGTCTTAAGTGATCCTCATGCTCCTCCATGGTCCTGGAATAGATCAATATGTCATCTAGGATCACCAAGACAAACCGGTCAAGGTAGGTGCGAAAAAAAAAATTCATCAAACTCATAAACACCGAGGGCGCATTCATTAACCCAAATGACACCATTGTGAACTCGTAGTGTCTGTATCGTGTACAAAATACAGTCTTATGTATATCTGCCTCAAAGGTGCGTAGCTGGTGATAACCTGATTTAAGATCAATCTTTGAGAATACCCTTGCTCCCTTAATCTGATCAAATAAGTCATCTATTCTCGACAACGAATATTTGTTCTTTATTGTCACCTTGTTCAACTGTCAATAATCTATGCACAGTCATAGGGACCCGTCCTTCTTCTTCACAAAAATCACTGGTGCTCCCCAAGGAGAGACACTAGGATGAATGAATCCCTTCTCTAATAACTCCTCAAGTTGTAAACAGAGCTCCTCAAGCTCCTGAGTGGCCATCTGATAAGGAGCTCGTGAAATGGGTTTAGCTTCAGGGACAAGATCAATTTTAGATTCGATGTCACGCTTAGGTGGCATCCTTGAAATCTTGCTAGGAAACACATCGGCATACTATCTAAGAATGGGATGAATATCAAGTGACACCTCCTCTTGACTCTCTCCTAGATCCAAATCATTGACTGTCACTGCAAATAACTGACATCCCTACCGCACACACCTCCTCAACTGCATGGTTGAGATCATCCTCAATGAAATAGGTCTCTAAATCCCAACTAACTCAACCTCATTGCCAGAATCATCAACACACTTTACTGACATGCGGCAACAATCTATGACTACTCTGTGAGCCTCTAACCAATCTATACCTAATACCACATCGTAAGAACTAAAAGGAATGATATAGAGATCAATAGTGGTGTCAAGAGATCCAATCTTCAAACTATGACCACAGACAAGAGACTCCACTGCGACCTTAGCACCAGAAGCCAACTCAACCTACCACCTATCGTCCTGCTTCACTCCCACCAGTCCACATTGCGCTACTACAGAAGGAGAAATAAAGGAGTCCAAAGCACCATAATAAAAAAGTACATAAACTCTACCACCCTATAACACACCTAATGTCTCAACCACTGTCCCCAAGTGCTCATCCTGGCGGTTGTCAACTGCAGCAAAAACCCTATGTGATCTACCAACATCCCCAACTGTTGGCTCTGAAGTCACTAGTCTCTGAGAAAATCCAGTAGTTCCCTTCTGAGGACACTAGTGAGCAATATGAATTGCTGTCCACATGAGAAGCACCATGTACCTCTACCAAAACCTCTACTACCAGGTGGTGCACTAGACTGCTAAACATTGCCCTTGTTAACTATAGACTGTGAACTCTGGGCTGGCTAATTAGAACGGTAACGCTTAATTCTCCTCCAGTTCCTGTCTCTCTTGGGATGAGATCTATCATCCTGACATGACTGAGAGTTCTTATGTTTAGTCTGTGAAGGTTGTTGCTGCTGTTGTTGGCCACCCTTAGAGGGTGCCTGCTGACTCCTAGATGGACCTATTGACTGTGACTGACCACCACGTGAACTAAACCCTACCAGAGGTGCACTGCCAATTTGAACTCCCATCTGTCCACCTCAAGCCATAGCTAGATTCTCCTCAACAATTTGAGCCTTTTCCACGGCTACCTCCATGGTCTTAAGTTCGAACACTCGAACTCCACCACTGATGCATGCATTTAAGCCCCTAATGAAATGTTGTACTAGCATGCCATCGTCATCTCCAATGCCAGCATACTGCTTAAGTTCATAGAATTTCTGCTCATATTGTTCCACTAACATTTCCAATTGTCTCAACTCATGAAACTCATCTGCTCGGTGCTATCGCCAATGGTCAGACAAGAATCAGGCTCAAAATTGCTCAAGGAACATCTCCCAAGACACTGAATCTATATCCAGATGGAGCTTCTACTCCTCAAGATGCCACCACGTAGAAGCAACCCTTGGAGATTCATAATGGTGCATCTGGCCTTGGTATTGCTTCCATAAGGGTAAATAGCAAAACATCGGTTCAGGTTGATAAGCCAGGTCTCTTCGTCTAATCCACTGCCTGTCCCATCAAAATTCAGAGGATGTGCTCAAAGAAGGTCCCTCATGTGACCAGCTAAAATAGAATCTTGATCAACACCTAACTCCCTCCTCCTGGGAGATCTCTCTCTCTCTCTCATCACTAACTACTCACCTTCCTACCTCAAACCAAGCCGGGCAAGAACCTCCTCTAGTAATTGGCACAACTGTGCACCCTCCATCCCAGGCTGATCCATATTCTGTTCTACACCTCCCTGATTGTTCTATGAACTTTGATGCCCCTCATGATCTAACTCATGAGAAATCTATGGAGGTGAATCTTGGTGATTGGCCCCACGACCAACACCTTGACCTCTGCCTCGCCCTCGACCTCTACCCCATCTCTTAGGCATGATCCTACATAGACAAGTTTAGGGTATTAGACAAGGTCAACAAGGAAATACTAAACTTCAACTATACATCTAAGAAAACTTAATGGGCTAATTGATATACCCAGAGCACCTAGTGTTTTAACTTGGCTCTGATACCATGTGTAATGCTCTGCCGAGTACCCTAGAGGACAAGACATAAAGAACGAAAAATTGATTTTTTTTAAAAAGTGCAATGTTTTGCAAATGTAATTAAACATAACCTTAATTATTATCTTACGTCCTCTAGGGTGCATGACTGTATTACTTAAATTCCATTATCCAAATATACAAAACCAAATAACTTATTAACAATCAAACACTAACCATCATTAAGCATAACATTTACTCATCACAAATGATCATATGAGCCATGAGAAACATCCATGATATATCATGAAGTAATAACAAAATATATATCATTTCAATTAACTTGTACAAAATTACAAAATACATCTCTCTTTTCATATAAAAGATACATCATTTCAGTTTACTTTTACATTTGTACAATAATACTTCCTCGATACAAGTGAGGAGAGCTCAACATATGATACTTGATACATAATAAATATACAATTCATTTACAAATACAATGATTAAATCCCAATTGAAGATACTGAGCAAAAGTCAACAAATCAGATGAAGATGCCACGTCTCGTACAAGAAGGGAACCCAATGGAGTACATAACATGTTCCACCCAACCACGTGAACCTAAAGGTTCACCCCCCATGCTAGGAGGTAACAAAGGGCCCCACCATAACTGATAGAAAAGGACTAGACATCACAAGGTTGACATGGCTTACAACACAAGACAAACACATCAACATCAACAACAACATCAATGACTATATTTCTAGAGGCACATAGATACTCAAGGTAAAACAACAAGTAAGGAAACTCATGGTTGTCATAGGGGAAGTGTCATCACATAATTGGACATAGGTTATTTAGGTAGTTCTTCCTAGGCCTCAACCCCCATCCTGGGTTATCCTGGTAGCCTCTACCGAACTCCGGCCCCTCATGCAAACTTATGTGGAATCGACCTACCTCTTGTGGAGATGAAGTATTCGATTATGCCATTCCAAGCCTTCCCATATCACCTAAAGCCTATACAAGCGCTTGAGGTTGAGTGAGGTGTTAAATTATCTTGCTTAATGTTTGAACTACCCACCCCCCTAGTTTATTTTAATGTTATCACTTAACAAACTTCCACATGGGTTATCTAGGCACCCCTTTGTGCGCTTGCCCCCATTGGAAGCCACTCCCCTACTTCCAACCTAAAACCGCTGAAAACAAAAGAAACACCCCTTGCATAACTCAAAACACAAAGGAAACACATTGTGAGGTATTACTCATCCCGCTTATAAAGTCCATAAAATCTAACACAAAATCAAATATAACGTGAAAGGTGAATGACCATCAAGTACATAATTAATACAAAATTCCCATTACCAAGTTAAACCAAATTTCCATTTAAAGACAATGCTCTCAAGCCTCTGTAGACTCTAAGTTCAATTCATAAAATGACACAATGATGAAGATTCCACATTATAAAACTAATCCACACCCATGCACTCAAATTACTTCCCAATTCAAACACAAAGGATAATAGTTTTAAAATGGATAAAAAAAAGAAACATCTTTTGAAATACAAATTTCCTCTCATCTAATTATGAACTCATCATTCTTGTTTAAATGATTTAATTTATGTTTTCACACACATCCTAGCCACAACTCTCACCATTTAAGTAACAATAATCTTAATCAATAAACCTATATATTTATATTTAGCTACATACATATATATGTAAATTCCACCTATTATAAAACACCATAAATTCACATTCCACCACATGCTATGTGCTATTAAAAACCATCCAAGGTTCGCAAGATGAGATATAATATGGAACAAAATATATAGAAATATAGCATTAATATTTTATGCCAACCCGATTTAAAGGCAATTTCCCAATTTTTTTAATTGCAATTAGCTGCTTACAAAATAGCTATTCAGCGCCTTTATAATCAACTCAAGATTTAAATACAAGGAAATGCCATTATCCTAACATCTAAATGATGGTTAACTGCAACTATCTATGAGTCTGAGGATAACTACGGTGGACCCCAGAGAGTTCTACTAAGGCCATTGAAGATTTCAATCACTCAACCATAATACAGAGTATTTGTTACAACATTCAAATCCTCTATGAATGCGTATGTCAAGGACTAACTCAAACCTCAAAACAAAGGACACATTTAAAGTTAAGAATGAAAATCAGTTAATTTCAAACGAATTTCTTAGTATGAAGGATTGACTCAACTAGGCCGACGTTCTTGGCCAAACTTCAATTACAATATCCATCACTTTCATCACACATTGCTATACTACAAAAGATATATATATATATATATATATATATATATATATATATAGGGAAAATATCATATAAAGAAATGAGAATAGTTCCTTAATATGTAAACTATAGTTGATACATATTCCTTTTGGCTAAGCTAGACTTACTCACAGTAAAGAGTGGAAGAAGCTCCAAATTATTTGAGATTATGAATGCTGTGAATCTTGTACAGTCTATTCAGAATGAGCGGATCAGATCAAGTGGTAGCCAAAGTCGGTTGATTGGGTTGGTAACCTTTAGTCGGTCAATACTCCCAGTTCACAGAGTAATCCAATGCCAAGATCAAAGCATGCAAGCTACAAATTTGAATTTAAAACTAGGTGACTACATGGGAGCCGTGTACATGAAAATGATAATAAAGACCATAGTTCACTTCAAGTTTCCCTTTCGTCAGTAATAGTCAATTCCAATTGAAGATAACACAACAACGGTATTGGATCAATGCATGTACAACCAAAAGAGCTATGCTAGAACGTACTAGGGTAAGGAGATCTAAGTAGGTCATCTATCTATGTTTTTAAATAGTACGTTTAATAATAAGAAGAGGAAAATTTTGAGCTATTCTCATCGACTACTCACAAATAAGGGAGAAGGTGATTACAAAAAAAGATTGTTCGCTTCAGACATCTCTAGATCTAAATGCTTGAACCATTATCAAAAGTCAAGATAAATTCCAGACGCATTAAGCAAAGTATTAAGCATTTAATAGTTTGGACAATAATGAACTGGTGATGGCGTAGCTAGAGACGCAAGCAAACATGTAAATCTAAAGATAAAAAAAAGAACCCAGATTCAAACCAGTGTTTCAAGCGTTGATCTTACTGGACTTACAGTAGTAATTTGGTTGAAGGCTTCTATTAATCAAAATAATGTATATGTGTGAGAGTTTTTCTGTATATGTATTTATGCCTATTATGGTGTATTAGTTTCAAATAGTATCTAAATTAAGCTATAAAAGAGTCCAGCATGGTTGAACTAAAGCGACGATGTTTTCATTCCTTATGGATGCCTTCAAAATATTTCTTATCAAACAGGGTTTACATTTGTGCAAATATAATTTTCCCAATGTCTAAAAGAACAGAGTGAGCTACAAATAAACTAAGGGAAAACAATATTCAAAGGAACAAAATATGGAGATAGTATTTCTTCCATTTTTCTTTTAACACAGATTCTAATTATCATGAATGAACGAGTTCCTACAAGAAAGAGAACAATGGGGTAATTGGTGGAACCTGGAGGAATTCACGCAACTGAACTGGATTGCAAGGTCAGTTTCAAACTCTAGACCACAACTACAACTCTTTCCAAGTATTCCACCCAGAAATTTGCAGCTTCAAACTTACAGGACAACTTTCCAGAAAACCCCAGAACACATTCACAGAAAAACCCAAGAATCCATTTTCCTCCATGAGAAATAAAAGGCCAATTTCCCTTGTGGAGTTAACTCCACTTCTCCTCAATTAATTTCCCTGTAACTGATTTATTCCATCCCCTCCAATTCTAATTTTCTTTCCTTTTCAACTTTTTATTTAATTTTTCCTTTTAATTTAACTTGCACTCCTTATGCCATTTGTTTATAATAAATTAATTTATTATATTAAATCTCTTATATCATTGTTTACCCCAACATATATAATTATATGTATATATATAGACATATATATAGACATATAGACATATATATAGACATATATATATATATATATATATATATATATATATAGACATATACATATATATATATATATACATATATATATATATATATACATATATATATACATATATATATATATATATATATATATATATATATGTCTATATATTATTAAAATGTTCTATTTGAGACATAACTCTTAATTTAATAAAACTTAATTCCATTTAGATTTAATTTAATTCTTTAATTTAATTGGACTTTTATTTGTATTAACCAAGCCTTCAAACTTGACATACTAAATAAAATGAAATAGTCAACTCAAGCATACGTTTCAGGCACGACTCCAAGATTAGTCCAACAAATATCAACTGAAAGCATGACAAAGGTTAGATGACCACATGGAAACGGAACGATACCAATAGACTTACTGATGGGGTGCGACAATAGAGATTCATCCTTGAAAAGGATAATGGCTCAAAGTGGTGGACCCAGTGTAACCTCCAAAGACAACATCTCCATTGGGCTCTAGCACGCTCAGAGCTAATAATCGGGTGGAGTCGATGCCCTGTACCTACAACAAAACGAAGTGTCGAGCATGTGCATAAATAAATAATCAGTCACATTGTGATGGGGAAATCACAGAGTCTTAGGGCGCTTGCAAGTGAGTGATGTGACACTGTCCCCATCACCGGCACATAACAACTAATATCACAACATGTTAGCTCATACATCTATCCATACATTACATCATCATATCCATGACATTCAACAAGCAATCAACTAATCTACTAAACATGATATGAATAAGAACATCATATATCACATTATCATCGAATTAACATCATAATGTCATCAATAACACTAAGCTAAGCATCATAATATTATCAAATAGTCTCAACATCTACTCATCAAAATATCACTATGTTTGTATAGTATCCCACAAAGTCATAATGTCTATCAAACAGTAACATAGGGTCTAACAAACACATCATAAAGTCTAGATGCAAATCTAAGAAAATGTCCAAACATAAGCAAACTGAGGAGGCATCATATGTTCTTAGTGTATCATATGTCTTTCTATAGGTTTAGTTAGTGTAGATGTGTCGTAGTAGCGACGTTAGGGGACAATGATGGATATATGTGTAAGTGGGATATGATTAATGTTACTATTAGGTCATAATGTGATTATGATATGATGTTATCCATGTTAATTTTTTGAGTTGCATTAGTTAGTGTCACTTTAGTTTCTAAAAAAAATAAATTATTGGCATGTTATTTTGGACTTTTGTGTTGATCCACTAGTCCCTTAGCGGGGCGTTACAATTGTTGGGGAATTTTCTCTTCCCTTTATCATCTAAATATGTTTGGTAAATTCAAATATAGTTCAATTCAAATACAATTATTATATTTCACGACTAATACCAATCATCCTAAGTTTCTTGAAAATATTCCCTATGCAAAAATCCTCAATGGTGAAGTCCAACTTCAAAAGGGGCATATGAATACTATTGATATTTCTTTAGGATGAAAACTTGATTGGATGAATAATGTAGCACCTAAATTGTTAGAAGCCACAAGACCGGTTCATGAAGTCAGAGGAAATCATATCAATATTATTCCTAGAAGCATATCTTCTAGATAGTTTTGTAATAATCCTTCTGAGGATTCTCAATTTGTAGATCTTCTTTCAATTAATCTTCTAGTCACATAAAATCTAGCTTAATTGTTGAATTAGAATATAGACCCATTAATCAAGGTCCAAATCTTTCTAGCAAAGAAAAAGAAAAGGATAAGGGTAAAATAATTATGAAAGAAACACACCCTTTTTGTGGAATGGTTCAATATTTTCTTAGACAAGGAACACTCCAGTGGTATAAATAGAAAATAGTACTTTGTATAAATATGAAAGATGACCACCTCTCAGAGGATATTATAAGACAACAAATGGATCATTATCTATGTTTCTATATGCTTTTCAACCCTCAAAGGAAAAAGAGAACCATCATTAGATTTTAGACAAAGAAACTATATTGGAAGGGTTTGTGATCATCTTCAAAAGAATTTAGATGATCTATGCAAAGATGTTTTAAACATAAAGAAGTTGTGAATACTATAGACAAAAAGGTATCAAAAGTAGGAAAATTTGTGGTAGAAACTCATACAATAGTGAATACACTAGAAAAGAAACAAAATGATGAAATACAACAATTATTGACAAAATCTAATCAAGTTTTAAATAATCTACATAAGATTGGTGATGATATGGCTTCAATTCTTACAAAATTTGATAAAGCTGATGATAAATTAGAAGATTTAGTTAATGTTTTTGACTGGATAAAAGATGAAGAAACTAAAAGGATGTCCTTTGAAATAATTATTTCTTCTTCTTCTTCTTCATCATCATCTTCAACAAAAAATTTCTAATTGAAAGTCCATAAAAGTATAGCTAAAAGAATAGATGAATCAACTTTATTTTGTTATATATGGTTAGTATCCTGTACAACCTTGGTATCTTAACATTGATAATATCAGGGATCCGACTCCATACATTCAAGCATGGATTAATCTCTTTGGAGTTATTTCTGATATTGCTCATATAACACCAAGAGATGTAGTTATACTTGTTGTATAATATTTATGGGGAATAAATAATAATTGGTGGCATTCAAAAATAGATAGAGAAATGGATGCACAAGTTTATAATGTAGTAAAAATAGGAGAGGAAGTGGTACAAGAAATTTCTCTTCAATTATTTCATAATTTTTTAATACAAGAATTCTATCTTGAAGAGATATGTAAAAAAGAAAGACAAGTAAAAACGATTTTACAAATGAAATGTTGTGATCTTAAAGATCTTGAAGAATATTCTAATCAATTTAGAATATTAATTTATGATATGGAACAAAACAAATAAGTTTATTTGTTAAAAACAAAGTATCTAGAAGGACTTCCTTATCAACTATTTGATAAAGTCCTCGATTATATGACAAATCAAGGAATATCTCTTAAGTATAATGCAATAAGTGATCTTATTCAGTTTGCTCAAGATCAAGTATTTGAGTTTATCTCAAATTGTAAGAATATCCAAAAAATCACAAAGCATCAAGCTAGACGTCTTGCTCCATTATATTTTGAAAATGCTACTTATGGCTTCAATCCTTTTAGAAAAGGTCGTAAAATAAACAAAAGGCCTTATAAGAAGAAGAAGCTTTCCTACCAATGCTGCTCTTTCCCCGTAAGCATTTCTATGCTCCAAAGCATCGTTATTTGCATCGCAGAACTACCCCACACAAAGATAATAAAAAAACAATATGTTATATATGTAATCATCTAGGCCATAAAGCCCCTCAATGCTCATGCAAAATCCCAACAGTAGAAGCTGTTTGATCTTCTAATGCAATAGCATGGTGGGATATTGTAGATGACGATAAAGATCTTTATATGCATGATAATATTTATTAACCATACATTAAAGAATATACTAATGTTGATGAAGAACAACCCGATGATCTTATTGAAGCCTTTCAAGAAGCAGATAGAAATTTTGAACCAGATCTTGACAATGAGATATCTGTAGTAATGATGAACAAAACATGCAGAGGTTTACCAAAATCAAAAGGTGTATATATAAAGAAAGGAATATATGTATGAATCGATTCCAAAATGATTTTGATGAAAATGAATCTTCTCCAATATCAATTAAATTTGTTGGAATAAAGCCTTATAAAAAGAAGTGAAAGCCAAATCAACTGAAAAAATAGTTAAAAATGAAATACAAAAGGCTCTTGATGATTTTGATATTTTTCTAGAAGACTGTTCATTTACTCCTACAGAACCATTTTATGAAGATTATTTTTGCTCTGAACAATTTGATATTCTTGAGTTCTCTTCTTCCTCAATAAAATCCATGAAATACTAGAAGAAATCTCAAATGTTGTTGAATAGACTAATGTTTTAAGCTTGTATTATCTGCTCTACCAGATCCTAGTTTTGAATTAAAACCAGACTACTTGATAGATCTTTTAAGTGGAAAGTTTTCTCAATATATATCAGTTATAATAAATGGGAAAAACTATGATGCTCAAATTGATACTAGTGCATCTTTATCCTTTTGCAACCCCCCCATTATTGATGATCAGGAACAACTCATAGAAAAATCAGTATATATAGTTGTTGATGTACATGGAAACAAATTTGTTTGTGACAAATATAACATCAACAAAATATTGTCATAGAAGGATATGATTTTCATGTGATTTCTGTTCTATACACCAGATGCCCACTAGGAGGAAATTTCATTGGCATATATACTCCATATGGATGCAAAGATAGAAGCATCATATTCGCTCTTGATGGATAAAAGGTTAGTGCTCCAAGATTAATTTATGCATTAGAAAAATATCCAACAAAAATGAGGATCCAAACTTCTAAACCATTAGTAGAATTGAAAGAGGAAATTATCAAGAATATCTATTATGAAGATCCACAAAAATTATGGGAAAAAGAAATGCCTACAACAGAGATTTATTTACAATTAGGGAAAATTATTAAACCATGAAAAAAAATACCTATTTCTTCACATGATTATACAAATATACAAAAGCAATATAAGAACTCAAAAATGGAAGCATATTAAACCCTCTCAATCTCCTTTCTGTTATTTTGTATTTATGGTTAACAAACATTCAGGAAAAAAAATATTTATAAGATTTATAGATAAAATCTTGATTTACAGTCAAACATTCAAAATATCCCAACCTAAGAAAATATCAGTTTTCATGTTTTCATGTTGCCAGAAAAAACATAGAGAACTGAATTCTCCTAGATTTACTAAGACATTACATGCCTTATGTTTCATGGTTTTGATTACTCCAAGACCTTGAACATATATTTTCTATTGACACCAATACATCAATGGAAGAACATGACTTTTAGGAACATGTATCTATAAGAGCAGTTAAATTTTTACTAAAAATTTCTAACTAAACATATATAATAGGTTTGGTAGGAAAGGTTATGACTTTAGAAAACTTTTTAATATATGGAATAATACAAAGGAAATACTGGTAAAAACATAACAAAATCATCAAATAGTAGAGAAATAGAGGATCTATGGCTATTTGAGCATACATAGCAGAGTGGCCTTCAAAATGATTCTTATGAGATGAATCTTTCTCTTGATTTCTTGAAATTATTTCTTGTGAAGAATACAAAGGAGTAAAACCCTCTTCCTTTTCATCCTTTGTTCCTGATATTTATTTTGAATCTATTACAACACAAGAGCAATATCTTCCACAATTTTCACAACAATCTATTAGTTCTATAGACATACTAACTTCTATATCTTTTGAATTAGATCTTGTAACTTGACATGCTTGCTTTGATTAAGAGATATTTTCTTTATCATAGCTGGACTCTGATTCAATAAGTTGTTGGAGACTTTCAACAAGCAAATCAAGTTGTTCATCATAGCCACTACATTTGCTACATGAACATGAACAATTTCTTCCTAAAAATTCTACATTAGAAAAAATATTTCTTCTAGAGTAATTTGCACCAAAATAGTCATAGAAACCTCAGAAATAAGCCATTGTTCAAATAATGAGTTACGAGCCAAGCTCTAGGATAACTTATAGGGGTTTTACAAGAGAGCAATACTTAATCCACAAAAGGAGAGCAATAAGTGTCAATAGACAACAACGACAATAATAATTGAAATAGATGATAAAAGGGCTCAGTCTCAACTCATAGGGAGAAATCCAACAATGATAAACACTTCGTTAATTCCCAGATATAACCCATACAAATCTTACTGATGAATTATATAAATTGTAATGGCTCATATATTATGCAGACATTAAGCCTTTGACAAGAAGAACATGGCTTTGATACTAAGAGGACTCAAATGTCACACAACTAGATGAAAGTGGGTAGAAATAATGGAAGAGGCCGGAGGTTGAATGGTTATGACTTCTTTATATTACTGAAAAGAATATATTACAAGATGATAATATTTAAAATATTATTTACAACACTTTTTGATTCTCAAGATCACTCTATGGCGTAAGAGAAGAGCATACTAATGCTTTACAAGATTCATGACTCACTAAGACTCTATCTACAACTATGAAACTATGCCTAAATGGGTATGGGAGTGGCCTATTTATAGCCTTTAAATGACTTGAAGATTTGGTCACACTCCCTTCTTACCTATTCTAATAGGTAAGTTTCTAGAGAAAGCTAACGAGGATTATCATGCCAAGTGGATAAAATTGTTAGTCCTTGCTTTATTACATTAAATTTATTTATTTTGTCTATATTATGAAAGTGGAGGAGGAATATCTACTAAAATATTTTCCATAGATATTTTCTATCCTCACTTTTCAATATTACAGAAGTTTTTATGATAATATACAAAATATGTTTTACATGCGGATATTTTCATATCTTTTGTACAAGGGTCCACCATGTCTTCACATGTAAAATATTTCTAGAATATCCACCACTTAAAAGTATTTATCCAACTACAATATTTTACTTTATCTCTTACTTTTCTTTCCACTTTCTCCAAAATATTTATTTGCACACACTATAATATTTATTTCTAGGAAACTTTATTTTTTATGAGACTATTACTTTTTCCTAGGCTATTATTTTTACTACATATAATAATTTATTTATAATTATTTACAATATGTGTCCACCACAGTTGTTGCATTGTTAACCATGATCCCATTCTAATATGCGCCAACGACCAATATCTGGAATGAGATGGAGTCGGGTTATTAAACACATTATCAAACTGTAAAGCATACTAGTATGAATAATAATGCTTAATTGTCTTCTAAGAAAATTGCCCAGTATCAAAATGATACCATTCTCTAATAAGTTTTCACTTCTCATGCTTGATGATCCATTCCAACTGGTTAGATGGGAAATGCACTATAAAATATATAATATCCAACAATGTGTCTTGAATAGTGGTAGCCTTGTAAGGAGTCATCTAAGACTAGGTATTGACATCGACATAGGAATATGTGTGCCAGTAAAATTAGATTGTGAATTTTTTGTGTGCGAAACTACAAAAGTGTAGGATGGGACATTCTTGTGAACAATTTGTGCCAATCCTATAAGGAAATAAACTGATTGAGGGTTTGAGACAAGCATAGTTCAAATATCATTGAGAAGAGGTGTAGCTTTAGGAAGGTTATCGATTTCTAGGAATGTTTAAAGTTATAAAAATTTTGATCTAGTATTTCTATTTATGTAAAAGGAACCCTCAATGCAACCTCGTGATCGAATCCCCCATCCAAAAAAGGAGAATAAAAAGATGGTGAATTAGGATCAAGAGTCATTGTGGGTGGAGATTGTAGCATTCCAAAAGTGTATTATTCTTTTGAAAAATTGAGAGCTACTTTAATAGGTGTTGATTTTTTTTATTGTTGCATGTGGAATGTGTGAAGGCTTTTTCTTACTACAACATTGTAAGAAAGAGATAGGGTTGAAAAACTTATAAAAGTATTTACAAAATACAATTTGATTATTCTTCAAATAGTAAGATAAAAATACTCATTTGAAGTTTTTATATTTTTATATTTTTATATTTTTATTTTTGAAAATATAAAAAGGTTTGAGTGTAAGAATGTTGGTTTCACCAAAATGTAGTGAATGAAAAATGGGATATATAAAAAATACATGACTTTTGAGATCAATTAGTCACTCAATACATTGGGATGAATTGATAGTTCTAATAATTGTTTCAATTATCCTCTTTACAATGTTTACAACTAAAAATAAAAATATAACTATATTATTACAAATCCAAATATCCAATTATGATGGACTTGTGAAAATAAATGTTTGCATAGCAATAATTATAACTTAAATAAAATAAAAATAAAATATACAAGTTTTGAAGATGATCATGTAACTCAAATAGACTCTCAACCTCAAACATTAACACTTACTACATACATCCTCACATTGTGCTATTGTCCAATATAGAGACACCATGAAAAATACAAAAATATGCAGACTGCAATCCTACACACATAGCAACAAAATACATAACTCAAATAGTACAAGAAATGCTTATTTATTGAAAATGACAACATAGTTTAAAAAAATTCAAATGAAAATAAAGGCATGGAAAGATAAAACCAAAATTTCACTCATCCTTCTTTAATGTAGAATGTGCACACACACAAGAAAAAAATGTTTTTAGTTTGACTATTTAGGGTTTTTCCTCATTCAAAACCTTGTTTTAGTATTTCTACCTCAATGGCAACCAAAATTTTGATATATATTAAAAAATATGTAAATTATGCACTAAAATTGCTATGAAAAAATATATAAATAGCTTAATAACAAGATATTAACACCTGATGCATTCAAATGTTATTATGAGAGAAACTATAGTGATAATAAAGAAAAATATCACCTTGAAGCTTCAAAGAATCCTCAAAGGTGATTTATTGCTTCAAGAATGTTGCTAAGAATGAAATAATGACATGCGATGTAAGTAGTAGTTTGCGCTTTAAATGGTGAAAAATATTTTTGCTTCAAGAGAGTATGCATGAGAGTGAAAGAGATTATAAAAATACAAGAGAATTTTTTTTTTCCAAAATGAAGAAAGTTGATTTTTGTTCAATGTGACTACATGCAAGGTTGTTACATGTGAAAAAGATGTGGAAAGGTAACGCTCCAATGGCCAATGGAATAATGAATTTTCACAGGATGCTATAATGTTGTACAAATGTTTATGCAAAATGCTCCTATTCAAAGGAATTCAAACCTAAAATACTGAGAACAACATATAATTAATAAAAATACATGATTTAGGGGCTAACATTTTGAAATTAAATGATTTATATCAAAAGGCTAAAGAAAGGGTGTTTTGCAGTGTGAAATTGCAAGGGTATAAAAATTAGGAAACTACAACTAGTGGCATATTTGATTTAAACCATGAAGAAATTTTGATAAAATTGCTAAAACTCAACTCCTAGGCCTTGATCAAACATGTGGAAATCTTCATACAAATTTGATACCCAAAAGATGGTATTAGACTATAGCAAAGTCCAATACCCTAAAGAAAATAGTGGGCTTCTTGGAAGCTTGATGCCTTGGAATAGAACTTCAAGAAATTTTAATACCCCAAAGAATGTATCAAATTTCAAGAAAGTTCAATAGCCAACACATAAACCCAAATAAAAGAAAAAAACAAAAAAAAGTCTAAGATAGAAAAAGATACTTTGATCCAAAGACCAAGAAGGAATCAAAATTCCTCCTAATATAATAATCTAAATAAGAAATACTAAGGTCCAAAGTGGATAAATAATTATCCACTTAATTAGTCTAAGAATATCAATGTTTGAATCTCGAACTTTTCACATGGATAGCAATGACAAGGAAACCACATTGTAGTTGGTGGAGTTCAAACAACTTTGATACCTTAGAGGGAGACTATGATCATATAATCTCTAACTTAAAATACTACATAACTAAATAGGAACAAACTTATTCCCCTTTTGTTGTACAAACATGATGTAGAGAGTCCTCCCCTCTGCCAACCAATCTCAAACTCAAAACAAAAAAACAAGATTTGCAGCAATAAATAAACAACTCACTATAATAAGCGAAATTCAATTTTATTAAATTGACCACAAATTACATTCCGATTTGACCTTTCATGGCCTCCACAATTTTTGTACACAGTCCAAGTTAATATCAACAACTTCTAAACATGTTCCTCTTGGCGTCAATTTCTTCTTTTATGCATTCCTTTTGCGACTCCATATACCTCTTCACAACTTCTTCTCTTCAATGACACACCCCTCTCCATATAATCTGCATTTCATTGTCATTTAATCTTGAATATGGTGTGGCTCTCCTTCGAGAATTGCTACCTCCTCCTACTACGTGGGCTTCATCTTATGTCGTCCTTAGTTTCCCTCCAATGAATACAACACAACCTCTCTAAGGTTTTATACTTATCTCCATCTCACTTTCTCTCCTCTTGGGTATTGGTAATTAAATTTTAGTTTTTAAGGCTGACAACTAAAATATCTTGCCTCCCTCCATTCAAAGATGCACACTGTCAAAATTTTTGTATGCACAGAAAAACACAGAGCTGCTATTCAGTTTCCCCAAAACAACATGGGAATACAAATGCAGAATAACAAAGAACAAGAGACACAAATCTGGGCATGCAATATTTTCCTTTTTGTATTAACTAAGTTGGAAATGACAATACATAAAAGACTAAACATAAAATTCAAAAAACAAACTCTAAGATACAAACTACAAGCTGTTGGGAGCTTCATGAGCTGTTGGGAGCTTCATGATCTGCTAAACCAAAATAGACAACTTCAGGAGCTGCTAGGAGCTCACTACCAGGAGCTACGCAGAGCTCTTCAAGAGCAATCACTGCTCACATACAAATCAAACACAACTGCTGATGTTCAGAAACTTCTCTGAATCATAGAGAGAACAAAAAAAAAAACATTCCTCTTTAGACTGTTGTTGCACAGAGAAAAGTGTAAACTAACTTGATTCTTCATTCCTTTTGTTTCTTCAACATTCCCTCTCAAAAAATTGAAATCACCTACCGTAGTAAATTCTGAAATTCAAAAATTCCTACTACATTAACTTCTGGGGCTGTCAGGAGCTATAGGGATGAAGATCCCAAAAACACTACCGTTGGAGGCTCTTGACGGGTAGGTGAAGTTGGGGGCTAACGTGAGAGAAGGCTCATGAGAAATTAATTTTCCAACACTCCCCCTTTGTCTTGAGCCATCAAAACAAGATCAATCTTGATCCAAATCAACAACGCCCAATTTGCTCCTTATGTGCTCGAAACTGTCCCTGCTCAAAGGCTTGGTGAATATGTTTGCTAGTTGTTGCTCAGACCTACAAAATTCCATTTTAATTTTGCCATTTTCAACTAACTCTCTAATAAAATGATACCTGATTTCAATGTGCTTGCTTCTTCCATGAAACACATGATTTTTTGTCAAAGCTATCGATGAAACATTGTCACAAAAGATTGTTGTTTCATCCTCTTGTTCTTCTCCCAAATCTGCCAAGATTCTTCTCATCCAAATAGCTTAACATGCTGCTATATACTTAGCCTCTGTTGTTGATAGGGAAACTATGGGTTGTTTCTTGGAAGCCCATGATATAGCTCCCGAACCCAAATGAAACACATAGCCTGATGTGCTCTTCCTATCATCCAAACTTCATGCCCAATCACTGTCCGTGTATCCAACTAGCCCAAACTCATTTGCTGCTATGTAAAAAATGCCATATCCTTTGGTGCCATTTACATACCTCAGGATTCTTTTACCCGCTTTCCAATGGGTATCCTTTGGAGTCTCCATAAATTTGGAAATAAGACTGACACTGTGCATTATATCAAGCCTAGTTGCAGTTAAATACATCAAACTTCCAACCAAACTCTTAAACATGGTCAGATCCACATTGCTGCTGCAATCTTCCTTGCTCAACTTCAAACCTATGGCTACTGGTGTTGGGGCAGGCTTGCTTTCAAGCATCCTAAATCTCTTCAAGATCTCATTTGCATATTTTTCTTGAGAGATAAATATACCATCATGCATTTGTTTTACTTCTATGCCTAGAAAATATTCCAAGAGACCTAAATCTGTCATTTCAAACTCTCTTTTCATGGCCTCTTTAAAATCAGCAATGAGGAAATCATCATTCCCAGTGAAAACTAAATCATCAACATATAAGAAAACAATCAAAATCTTACCATTTTCTGCCTTGATGTAAAGAGTGGGCTCACCATCGCTTTTGCTAAAGCCATTGCTCATCAAATATGAGTCAATCTTGTTGTACCATGCCTGTGGAGCTTGCTTCATCCCATAAATAGCTTTCTTCAGCCTATACACCTTGTGTTCTTGACCCAAAACTTCATATCCGAATGGTTGCTCCACATATACCTCCTCTTTCAACACTCCGTTAAGGAAGGCAGATTTCACGTCCATTTGAAACACCTTCCACTTGTGCTGGGCTGCAATTGCTATGACTTCCCACACAATTTCCATCCTTACAACGGGGGAAAATGTCTCATTATAATCTCTCCCAAACTGCTATTTGTATCCCTTGACAACTAATCTTGCCTTATGCCTTTCTATTCTTCCTTCGACATTAGACTTGGTCTTGTAGACCCATTTCACCCCAATAACTTTCTTGTTGGGAGGAAAATTAATTAACTCCCATGTGTTGTTCCTCTCTATTGCATCTATCTCCTCATCCATGGCCTCACACCATTTCTCCTCTTTCACAACATCCTCAAAATAAACCAGATCACTATGAGAAAACAATGCAAAATTCACACTCTCATCAAATTCTTCGTCATACCTTTCATCTTGGTAGATCTCCCTTAGGCTCTTGGTCTTTTTTATCATTAGGGAGGCGAGAGTGGGGTCTGAAATTTCACTACTATTGTTGATCTACTGAACAGGCTGGTTCAGGAGCTGTTGGGAGCTTTCAGGAGCTCTTTTGGAGCTTTTAGGAGCCAATCTTTTGGATATCTCTAGCTGCTTTCCTTTCTATCAAATCACTTTAGGAGCTTTCAAGAGCTATCAGGAGCTTTCAGGAGCCAATCTTTTGGCTATCTGTGACTGTCTTCCTGACTATCTACCTGCTTCAGGAGTTTTCAGGAGTCGTTAGGAGCTTTCAGGAGCTCTTCTGACGCTTTCAGGAGCAACTGCAAGCTCACCTTGCTAAACTTCCTATTTTGTTTCTACTTGTTCAGGAGCTATCAGGAGTGGTTATGAGCTACTAGAAACTATCACTCCATCCCATGACTCATCTTCTAGGAATTCCACGTCCCTACTGATGATGATTTTCTTGGTGACTGGGTTATACATCCTATAGGCTTTGGACTCCTTACTGTAGCCCGTGAAAATACACTTCTCACCCTTGTCATCCAATTTCTGTCTCTTTTCCTTAGGAACATGAGCATATGCTACACACCTGAACACTCTTAAGTGCTCAATAGTCCACTTGCATTTTGTCCATGCCTCTTGAGGGATTTTGTCACAAACCTCCTTTGTTGGACTTCTATTTATAAAATAAACAACTGTTGCTACAACCTCTCGCCAATATTCAATCGGGAGTCCCTTTGCTTTCATCATGCTCCTTTCCATTTCCACAATGGTCCTATTCTTTCTCTTAACCACTCCATTTTGCTACAGAGTATAACTGGTTGTTAGCTCCTTCTTGATACCATTTTGCTTGCAAAAATTTACAAACTGATTGGAGGTATACTCTCCTCCTCTATATGACCTTAGGACCTTGATCATGTGTCCACTCTCTCTTTCATCCTAGGCCTTAAACAACAAAAACTTATCAAAAGCTTCAGATTTATGTTGCAAAAAATAGACCCATGTCTTACGGCTGTAATCATCAACAAAGGTCATAAAAAATCTACTTTTACCAATAGAAATTATTTGCATAGGGCCTACCAAATCCATGTGCACCAGCTCCAATGGTGCTCTTGGCCTTGTAGAGTTTCCCGATTGAAAGGGCTACCTATGTTGCTTGCCCAAAATGCAAGCCTCACACTTAAAATTAGGCTCTTCTATTCTTGGAAAACCATCAATCATTTTGTTCTTGGACAAAAGACTTAAACCAACATAGCCTAAATGTCCATACCTAAGATGCCATAGCTTGGAGGGGTCTTGAATGGTGCTCTTGAGGGCTACTTGTTGTACTGCTATACATTTTCCATTCATGAGAGGTGCAACAACAAACTGAGATGAGAAACACGTCTCAATCTTCAAGGGAAACATCTGGTTCTTTGTCATTTGAATTGCTGCAAACACCTTTGTCCTCTCATTCTTGTCATAAATAATGCATTGATCCTTCTCCATCAACACTTTATATCCATTTTGGATCAGCTATCCAACACTCATGAGGTTATGCTTTAACCTAGGAGCAAGAAATACATTATGTATCTCCTTCTCACCTTGCTTGGTGCAGATCATAATAGATCCTCTTCCCACAACTGGAACTAATCCATTGTTCCCCATTCTAATCTTAGACTTTACATTATTATCAATGAAAGAAAACAAACTTTCATTACCACTCATGTGGTTGCTGCAACCGCTGTCCAAATACCAGACTTCAGAGCTTCCTTCTTCACCAATGTTGCACATGATGAAGGCTATGGACTGATTTCCTTCAGCCACATTCGAATCAGCCACATTTGCATTTTGTCTTGACTGATCACATTGCTTTGTCCAACATTCACTTGCATAATGGAAAAATTTATGATAGTAATAGCATTCAACATTGCTCTTGTCATTCTTGTGATTTGAACTGTTGTTCTTCTTTCCTCCTCGGGAGGTGGTCTAAGAG
Source organism: Sequoia sempervirens (assembly GCA_007258455.2). Taxonomy (NCBI): domain Eukaryota; kingdom Viridiplantae; phylum Streptophyta; class Pinopsida; order Cupressales; family Cupressaceae; genus Sequoia; species Sequoia sempervirens. The sequence goes on along the minus strand of VDFB02271358.1, from coordinate 1,230,324,077 downwards.
CTGCTCACTCCCTCATGGTTGTTTGCTTGTCCCAAGATATCTCTAGCATTTCCTTGTCCAGAGTTGCCACGACCTCTGCCTCTTGAGCTCCTTCCGCCATTGTTTCTTCTCCCCCTTCCTCTTGCATTTGACTGAGCTTTAAAAGCTTTCTCTTGCGAAGAAGTAGCAAACCTATTTAGGAGCTACTCATGGGTTTGTAGAGAACCCATCAGCTCATCAATGAACAACGTTGTGAGATCCTTTGCCTCTTCAATGACAATTAACACTACTTCAAACTTCATGGGTAAGCTCCTGAGTATTTTCTCCACAATCCTTTGATCATCCATGACTTTAGCATTCACTCTCAACTAGTTTATTAAATCTGAGAGTCTTTTGTGAAAAACTGAGATTGACTCATTGTCCTTCATTTCAAGAGTCTCAAACTCTCTTCGAAGCATCTGGAGCTTCACCAATCTGACCTTGTCAGTCCCTTTGTAGCTGGTCTGGAGGATTTCCCAAGCTTCCTTTGCATAGTTAGTTACTATTATTCTAGGAAAAATGGCCTCTGTCAAGGCTGCTTCTATTAAACTCAATGCCTTAGCATCTCTCCTCCTCAACTCCTTCAACTGGGTCTTCTGGTTGTTTGTGAGAACTGCATATGTTGCAAGATCAGTTACATCATTGAAACCACTGATCACAAACTCCCACAAATCATTTTCAACCATTATGGTCTTCATCTTCTTTTCCCAAACATCATAGTTCTATCCATTAAAGAACGGTGGCTGCTGCCAACTCTTCCCTTCATCTCCAGCCATGTCTCCTGCACAAGAAACTTAATACCTAGAAAAAAAATGCCCTAACTCACAAAGAAATGGGGCCTATGGCTCTGATACCATGTCAAAATTTCTATATGCATAGAAAAACACAGAGCTGATGCTCTGTTTCCCCAAAACAATAGGGGAATACAAATGTAGAATAACAAAGAACAGGAAACACAAATCTGGGCATGCAATATTTTCCTTTTTGTATTAACTAAGTTGGAAATGACAATACATAAAAGACTAAACATAAACTTAAAAAAAAAACTCTAAGCTACGAACTACAAGCTACTGGGAGCTTCATGAGCTGCTCAACCAAAATAGACAACTTCAGGAGCTGCTAGGAGCTCATTGCCAGGAGCTACACAGAGGTCTTCAGGAGCAATCACTGCTCACATACAAATCAAACACAATTGTTGTTGTTAAAAAACTTCTCTGAATCACAGAGAGAACAAACAAAAAAAAAACATTCCTCTTCAAACTGTTGCTACACAGAGAGAAGTGTAAACTAACTTGATTCTTCATTCCTTTTGTTTCTTCAACATTCCCTCTCAAAAATTTGAAATCACCTACTGTAGTAAATTATGGAATTCAAAAATTCCTACTACATTAACTTCTGGAGCTATCAAGAGCTACAAGGATGAAGATCCCAAAAACATTGTCGTTGGAGGCTCTTGATGGGTAGGTGAAGCTAGGGGCTGACATGAGAGTAGGCTCATGAGAAATTAATTTTCAACACACACTCCCTTCTCACGCTGGCCGCGTGACTCTCAAACAGAGACGTCTATTTTTTGTATACTCCCTTTTCACCCGCAACCTCCAGATCTGCACACTTCGCCCCCATTTCTCTTTCTCACAAGCTCTATTTTTCTATTCTTAGCCCCATCTACATAAAATTTATCTTTTAAAATTCCAATAGATGATGCACCCCTCCAAATTCTTATTTGTAATATTTTGTATTGCCTTTCAATGGTCGCGTAGGAACATCAAAAGACATGTTGTCCCTCCAAAAGAATCAACCCTCTCCATAAGAAAATACTATATACCACACAAGGTAATTTCAAAGATTTTTTTTTATCTTCAACATGAAAGCATCCACAAAAAATTTGACCCCATGACATACTGAAGGATAGTCAAAACTTTCAGACAAGAGACATGAACTATTTAATTTTTTACTGTCTCATTGGAAATCCTTGAAATCAAACAAATCATGTTCTTGGAATTCAATAGATAGACTTATGAATGCTTCGATTTATTTCATTAATCCTGCAACTATGCCAAGACATTTTCTTATTGAATGTCTGCCACTTCTAAAGTTGCACCAAAATCGTCTGCCAATAAAAGCCACACAAGCCAAAATTGAAAGTTAAACAAAAATGTATTTATTTATTTTGGTTGATGAGGAAAACCTATTTGCCTAGAATGCTCCTGGATCAGAACACAACATGAGAACAAAAATAACATATTTTTATTATCCTTGCATGAAAATGATAATGACAATTCTTAAAAACTATATACAATAAGGAAATCAATGCACCTTCCCATAGTTCCATTTCATCATATAACATTTAAGAGATAAAAAGATGATTTATTTCCCAAATAAGAATCAAATTTCATCTAATGGAATTATAATACAATTTTTAAGATAGGAGATATTGCACTTTCATAGCTAAGAAATGCAACTAAAATTATTACATATGAGACATAATACTAAGAGCTATGTTATAGAAGTTACAAAAGAGAAGATTGAATACATGAGTAAGGAACTTATAGGTACACCATCCAATCACCTCTAAAAATTTCAACCCCCAATGATGGTTTTATTCCACCCAACCATATGGTGACTATAGGTCCACCCCACTATGCTAGGAGATAGTCCTAAGGGACATGACATAGTCACAATAGTAGGGAACAAAAATTGCACTCAAAATAACACAATACATGCAACATAGGTCTGACCGTATGAAAAAAAAAGTAAATCATCCCATCACACATAGGGAATAGAGAAGGGTCTCACATTAGATGCAAAATATGATGACTCAAGGACAAGGATACTAGAGGAAGGCAAATATTTCCATCAAAATAGCTCAAAATCTTTGTAGAATAAAGTACATGACCCCTTCTTTTGGTGGAAGTGCTCTTTACACCCAACACCCCAAAAGTGGTGCAATGCCTCAGATGCACATATCAAGTCTACACAATCACTCTTGATATGTTGTCGCATGGCATCCATGTCGAGTCTTTATGAGCACTCAAAACCTTTCCCAAAAAATAATCTCTTGATTTATTTTAATTTCCCATGAGTTTGATTAGTTATTACTTGTTTACAATAACCCTTTCTTGTTGCAACACTCCAACCTTTCCCCAAAATTAATCTCTTGGTTTGTTTTTATTACCCATGAGTTTGATTAGTTATGACTTGTTTACAACAACCCTTTCTTGTTGCAACCTTTAGTGTTGCTTTTGGACCCATAACAAAAATGATAAGAGCCACTCCTTCTAGCCTCTAAATCTTAATCCTTAGTTCCTCATGATCCAATGACCTTTTGGACATGGCATAAGTAACTATTTAGAAGAGGAAAAACTATAAATTTTAACAAGGTTTCAACAAAGTTCCATACAAAAGAGGAAATAAAGTAATTTGATGCAAGCATTCCGATAGAATATGTTTAAAGGTTATATACACCAAAAAGATTTATAAGAAAGAGACATTTTCTTAAAACAATAATACCCTGTTGCCAAATACCCACACATAGCAACATTTCTTATACAAACACACACCCAAAAATTTCTTGTAATACTAAATAAGACATTTTTAGTTTTATGAAGGATTTAATCCATCATTTATACTTATCTAACTCCAATCAACCAACACTAATGCATTTTCCTTTCTCATATTTCAATTTTATGGCTAGCAAATTGTTATCACTATCACCACTCACTTTAGAATGGTTCGGTAATACAACAATGTCAAACAAGGCATGTGAGATAGATAAAAATAGAGAGAGGTGAAGAAATATTGATTTGTAATTTTTTAGAGAGAGTGAGAGATCCAATGAATGAGTGTGTGTGGAAAAAAGGGCACATGATTTCTATGTCACTCATATGACCAAGAAAATTGCACCATGCCCCTGTGTTCCCCTTTAACCCAACTTATATCACAACATTCAATTTTCATCCTTGCTTGTCCCTTTCAATTTAAATTTTATTTTATCTTTCAAAATTTTCTGTCACATTGTATTTACCCTTTTTCAAATGGTGTTAACAATATTGGCCTATTGGTAAGGCCCCTTTCATGGCTATTAATGTAAATTAGTTTATTTTTTCTTTAAATATCCATTATAATGTAATACTACATATTCCTTTTTTCTAATTTCCTTGATTCCCAATTCATTATGAAATAATACCAAGTAGGGATTCAATCAAGATAATGAAGATAATAAAGGGAACACTACAAAATCATAGTTGAGATCACATGAAGACATTACAAATTTTTACTTCACAATATAATGGAATCCATAATTTCCATAAATTTGGATATACATAGGTCTTTTATGAAAATTTCATACTTAATTACAATAGGGTTTGTTGAACATATCAAGGCCAAAGTGACATATTTGATATAACCACCATTAGGGAAATAATCTAGACCTACATAGCTGGATGGAGAAATAACCCTGTACTTGCACACGCAATTCACATGTCAAGCATATTGGTTTACATATATAATATCTAAAACAATGCAAAATCACCTAACAAGTTACAATATCACATATAATCAACACATCATAATATTTCTTAGCCAATATACCATTCCACATGAAATATGAGAATCGATAAAAATCCATATGCCAATATAATAATCCTAATATCCATGCAAGATCATGTACATTTAAATACAAAACCATCCACCAGATAGGATAAAATATAAACATTATTAGATCTTCATTCGAGAGTGTCTCATGCATCATACATAATACACTCAAGATCTTGATTCCAATATAAAATCACACTAATAACACTTCTACAATATATGAACACAATATAAGGATCATTAAGGCTACATCCATGAATCACAATAATTGTTTGATAATGCAAGTGCATCCATTAAATTCATTATAGTGAACAATGAAATATATGATACTTTTAAAATCTAGCTTATGTCTTTTTTTGTTTAGGAGCTAATGTGTAAGTAGATAACCCAAAAAAATAAAAAATATGTTACCTTAGCTTTGTGATTGGACCAAGTTCCCTCCAATTTGATATTTTTCAAGGATTTCAAGGACTTCTACTTAGGATTTTTTTTTTGTGTTCATAGCTTCTCCCTAGTGCTAGAAATGCACGCTACTATAATGTATCATGTGTGTCACCAAAAATTGTATACTCTTGAAGAAAGAGGCAATTTTGTGATAAATTTGGTCCTACTTTAGACACCTTACATCAATCACCTCTTAAAAACTACATTTATAGGCCCTTAATGCTCATGATTTTGGACTTTAAGGCCTATTTCACTTACAAGTCACTTAAATCTTGACAAGAAAAATTCAAACCACTCAAATTTTGTGAAACCCACCAAAAAAATCCCTGGTGGGACTAAGTCGCCCAGGGTGGCGACTTAGTCCCTTTTGGGGTATTTTCCACTTTTGAGCAGGAAAATCACCGACCTAATTCAAATTATTGAGGGATGTTGGCCTATGAAGTTAAAATAATGAGTAATTTGGTGTTAATACCTATAAATACATGTTTTTAGGTTATTTTTCACATCTCCTAGTCATTTTACAAAGAAAAAAATCAAAATTCAAGAGCAAAATATCTTTCACAAGAAGTTTCATTAGTCTTTCTACAACAAAGTTGAAGCTTAAGGGAAAAAAACTAGGGTTTTTGAAGGTCTTCAAGCTCACTTTTTGTTCAAGATCTCACATTGTAAAGGGTTGATTATGGATACCTATGATGAATCATGGAGAAATCTAGGTTGAGGAGATGCAACTAGCCATGAAATCACACCTAAAGACTTGTTCTCAAAGTGATTCCATCTTCCATTTTCTCTCTATCTTCAGAGTCAAGGTTTACATGTCATTTACATTCATTTGAAATGTTGTAGGGTTTCTTGGGTTGAAGTTTTGCATCATTCAAGTTCCATTTAATCATCTTATTCCAGAACATTAGAATAGGGTTTTGTCTCATTTCAGCTTTTTCCTAGTCTTAGAAATACTTAGGGCTAGGGTTTTATGCTGATTTTATCTCTTACAAAGTTTAAATACCAACTAGGGGTTTGAACGAGGCAAATCCCCCATTATAAATCAAATTATCTTCTATTTTGCAAGTTTTTTCAAAGATTTAGATCCAGATTCCCATCAGAAAACAGAGTGCAAGTTATGGGCTTTCGTTTCCACTTTTGGATTTACAAAAAAACCAGAGTGGACTAAGTCACCCATAGTGGTGACTTAGTCCCACTTCATTGATTTTTTAGGGATTTTTACAGTTTCAGGTACCTATTTGGCATAAATAGATTTTTGGGCAGTTTCCCCAATCTGGGACTAAGTCACCTAGCTTGGCGTAAGTGTCCCAATTGGCTTAAAAATCAAAATTTCTAGAATTTCAGAGGCTTCTGTAATCTCTAGTCAACTCTTAATCAGTTTGTAGGTGCATAGTTTATGTCTTGCATCTTTATTTTGTCATTTATTGCATCTATTTCATCTTTTTGCATATCATAGTGTGTTTTCTAGCACTTTGCATTTCTTAGGTTTAACATCATTAAATAATCTTCTTTTTAGATCAATGCATTAGTACATCTTAATTAGAAATATTACATCTCATTTGCATTAATCTTGAGTGTGGACATATGCATTTTGAACCCCATTCCTTTCTCCTTTTAGGTGAAAAGCCCTTGAAGGACCTTAAAGTAGTTGGGAAATCCAAAATCATTGTCCACATTTTGGTGAACCTAAATTTTGAACATATTTACTTTTGATTTTAAGTGCATCCTAGGTTTCATTTGCATTAGCATTGCATTAGGTATTGCATTGTTTAAATTGCATCCTAGGGTTTTCAAAACTGCATTAGTGAAAAGCTCATTTTAGCTTTCCTTATTGCATTCCATTTCATTACACAATAGTGAAAATTTGCATTTACAATGTAGATTTGCATGATATAGTACCACACACATTATTATCCATCAAAAAATTTAGAAAAACTTAAAAAATCACCCTACTAGGACTAATTCGCCACCTTGGGCGACTTAGTCCCAGTGCAAATTCTGCATCTTTGTTTTCTGCATTCTGTTTCTCATTTCTGTAATTACTGTTAGATTCAGTTATTGTTTTGTTTCTGTATAGTTATTTTCATTTATACTCAAATAATTAGCATTAGTATTATTTCTTTTAATGGCAATCATAGATAACATTAGATTTTTACAATGTTCATTTTCAACATTAGTTCCTAGCTCATTTAGATCAGCTTCATCGGAAAAAATAAATAAAAACTTCACAACATCAAATGAATCCATCAAAACAATGCTTCATTTTAGGACAACCATATCATCCAAACCTCTTAGTAGTGATTACTTGGATAGGCTAGATGAAACATTACAAGGTTTCCTCTCACTAAGTCCATCCACTAAGGCTTGTGATGACAAACCTAAACCAATTAACGACAACTTATCTCCCAACCCTTTTAGTAGTGATGACTTTGGTATGTTAGACAAGGCCCTTGAGGACTTCATTTCACAAAATCCATCCACTAAGGTTTTTTGTGAGCAAACAAACACAAAATATGTCAATGTAATCCAACCTCAACTTGTCCTTTACCCACCTTCACATCAACCTCAACCTCCACCTACACCTGATTTTACCCTTTACCCACCACAACATGATGTTGTTGCACACACACACTACACTAGAAATAATCTGCAACCACAACAACCTTCTCAAACATACTTACCTTTACCAAACCCCATTTTTCCTAGTGCTCCTCACCTAAATTCACACCTTAGGGGGTATGATCTCGTTGAACAACTTAAGAATACTCCAGCCAAGATATCCATTTGGGATCCTCTTCAAAATTCACCCAATTATCATTCAATGCTCCAAATAGTCTTGCAAAAAATAGTGGTTCCTCCTAGTACAAATGAAAATGATGTGGCAACTCTTATAAAAGGAATGAATACAGTTAATGTAGACATTACCTTTCATCAACATGAGCTCCCTCCGTTATAATTAAGGAAGAAAAATGAGGCCTTTATGACCATTTCCCAATATAATACAATAGGCATCAAAAGGACCCTTGTTGACAATGGCTCTGTCCTCAATGTGTGCAGTGTAAAACTATTAGATCAATTACGTGTAGATAAATTAAAAATTGAACCTGATTCTTTATTTATTAGAGGATTTGACAACACAACCGAACAACCGCTCGATGTAATCACATTTCCTATAACAGTCAGAGTGGCTACCTTGCAAACTCCTATTCATGTCATGCCCTATGATCTTGCATATATCCTTCTCTTGGGAAGGCCGTGGATACATGAGATGCATGTAGTAATTTGAATCTTCATCGCATACTGAATTATGTCTATAACAACAAAGTATACCAAGTTGAGATAGACCCCAAGCCTGAGAGTTGTTCGCAACTTGAAAAAGGAACAACAAGTCCTCTGAATACTTTAATCCCAACATCTCATATTGAACCTCTTGAGACCAATAAACAAGAAGAAGAATCCATGTCTAATTTGCTAGATGATGATTGGGGAACATTGGAATTCACACCTTCGTTTATGGATGAATAAATAATCAATCACAAAGACAATGAAAAACCAGAACAACCAATGGTTATGTCAACTCAGAATTCAGAAGAATCTTCCCAAATATCTACCTCGTCTCGTTTGGAATAAAATGAAACATACACAATGAATTTTGATGAGATAGATTATCAACATATACCTAACCCAAAAGAAATAGAAAGACTTTATGGAAAAGGAGCTACGCATTAGTGAAACAATTGGGATGCAACGATAAAGGGTGTGGAAAGAATGAACAAGGCATTCATGTTCCTATTGAACCTAATACACAAGAAACAAAGAATGGTTTGGGATATTCCTTCTCTAATACAACAAAAGCAACTCAACGACCCTCATTAAACATCAACACCATCACATGTAAACCAAGAACTACGCTTACGCTAAAACATCTTGAATTTCTTGATATGAATTCTCCACCATCTTGGGAGTATGTTGAAAGTGATGAAGCCTTGAAACAAATGTTAGGTGTTGTTGATAAACCATCTTCTTCCAAACGAAACATTACCTGTGCTATGATAAGTTCCAAGCCACAAAATACTAATTATAACAAGAAAACCATGGAACCATATGCTCCTAAGTATCCTAAGTTGAATGCACTCCCCTAGGAGATACAATTGATATAAAAATGGAAATAGATGATAAAGAAAAAGTTATTAATATTGGGAAGTGTCTTGATGATGAAGAAAAAGAGGATACTACACTTTTACTCCATGATTTTCTTGAAATATTTTCTTGGAAATATTCAGATATGCCAAGAATAGACCCAAAGATAGTAACGCATAACATTTTTCTTGCAAAAAATGCTAAGCCTGTTCGACAAAAGATACAAAAAATGAAACCTAAGATACCTTGCATGTTAAAGGAGAGCTTGAGAAACTCCTTGATGCAGGTTTGATTTTCCCTATTCATTATTCTCCTTGTATCTTAAATATTGTCGTAGTTGCTAAACTTGATAATCGTATTAAGATATGTATGAATTTCCATGACTTGAATAAAGCATCCTTAAAAGACGATTTTCCTCTTCCTAATATTGACATGATCGTGGATTCAACTGCTAGACATGCTTTGTTGTTATTCATGGATGGATTTTCTGGCTATAATCAAATCTTTATCAACCCACAAGATCAATACAAGACAACATTCACAACTGTTTGGGGAACATTTTGTTGGGTTATGATGCCTTTTGGATTAAAAAATGTAGGTGCAACTTATCAACAAGCAATGAAATTGATCTTTCATGATTACATACATAAAATATTGGAAGATTATGTTGATGACATCCTTGCCAAGTCCTTAACAAGACAAGACAATGTGAATGTCCTTCACCAAATCTTTGAACAAATGCGTAAGTACAACATGAGACTCAATCCAAAAAAGTGTCTTTGGAGCAGATAGTGGGAAAATCTTAGGGTTTATCATATCTCATAGAGGCATCAAGGTGGACACAAAGAAAATTGATGCTATCGTGAACATGCCACCTCCTAGGAATATTTATCAATTATGCACATTGCAAGGATGAATTCAAGCCATCCGTCATTTTGTAGCCTCTTTAGCCGATCAAATGCTACCTTTCACACATCTCCTCAAGAAGGATGTGCCTTTTGATTGGAATGAGGATTGTAAATAGGACTTTGAGAGTTTGAAGGAATACCTCGTAACTCCACCTATTTTACATCTTGCTATGCCAAACAAACCGTTCATCCTTTACATCGCTACATCTACTCATGCTTTTACAGTATTGTTAGCTCAAAAAGACGACAATGGAAAAACAAATCCTATTTATTACATTAGTTGAACTCTAATTGATTATGAAACCAGATACTCCCCAATTGAAAAAAAATGTTTAACACTTGTATTTTCTACTAGTAAATTGCGACATTATTTACTAAATGCTGAAATACAAGTCATGACAAAATTTGATCCTCTCAAACATCTTTTTAACAAAACAAACTTATCAGGATGTTTAGCTAAATGAGTTATGTCGTTGACTGAGTTTGACCTTAAGTTTTTTTTACAAAATTTAATTAAAGGCCAAGCCTTGGCCGGCCATTTAGCTGATGCTCCTTCACCTTTTGTGTTACCCGGTAATGATTATTTTCCTGATGATAGTGTGTTTACAAGTGTTTCTACATGGAAATTATATTTTGATGGATCTAAGTGTAGAATAGGCTTTGGTGTTGGAGTAATATTGATTCCTCCTGATGGAAAGCCTATTCCCTTGTCATATCAATTGAATTTCCTATGTACGAATAAGATTGCTGAATATGAAGCTTTAATCGTTGGAATATGTGTTGTTTTAATCACGGGAATTACAGATATCAGGATCTTTGGTGACTCGAAATTAGTGATCAAACAAATAAATGGTGTCTATCAAGATAAACATGATAAATTATCCAAATATAAAGATCTCACAATGTCCTTGGTGGAAAAATTTAACTCCTTCACTATTGATAACATCTCACGAAAAGATAATCAACATGCAAACATAATGGCGAGTGTTGCTTCTCTTATATCCCCTTTCGATCCTTCACAAGATATTATATTCACTATTCATCCCATCAAGAAACCTTCCATCAATGATATCACTGTTGACACATTAGTGGCAACCAAGGATGATTTGAGTGAATGGTATGATGTTATCTATAATTACATAAAATATGGTACCATTCTCGAACCTATAACAAATAACACCCATGCTCATTTAAAACAATTAGCCATCAAGTACATAATTATTGACATAGATAGTGGGAGATATAGAGAGATAGAGCAACAAGGAGAGATATATCAATCACCCTCCCTATATCTCTATCTATTCATCCTTATCTCTTTATCTCTCTACCTCTCTCTATCTCATTGTCTCCCTTTCTATTTGTATGTTTCTCATTATCTCCCTCTCTCTCTCTCTATAGTTTCTTCCCTCTATTTATCTTTGTCTCCTTAAGTGTGCAATGGGTACATTGAAGAGTTATTAAAGGAGAATTATCATATCTTTAATCAAATGGCATGCTACATATATTGTGTCGTTGGAAAACAAGTTTCAACTACCATTCAATGGTAAACTAGTTGTAGTGTAATGGTAAAATCCACTAAAATATCAGGTAAAAGCCTATATATACTATTATATAATAATAAATATAATTATATTATACATAATTTAATCTAATATTACTATTATATTAAATATATATTATATTAATTATAATTTGTATTATATAAAAATGTACTTATTATTAATTATAATAATTTTATATGTACTTAATAATTTTGTTAAAGAATATAATATATAATTATAATAAGTCGAATAATTATATAATTTATTATGTAAATATAGCTAATATATACTTAACTATATTGTAGAATATTAAAACCTAGCTAAATGGCACAAGAATTTTCAATTTAATTAACATACTCTAAAAACCTAGCTTGTCAAATTGGAGAAGTGAAAGGTCAATACCAGCATCGAGGAAGAGAGGAAGAGTTTTGAGGAGTGAAAATAAGGTCCATACTAGCGCCGAGGAAGAGATTGGAGTTAAAACAAGGTCAATACTAGCGCTGACAAAGAGTTTGGAGTGAAAACAAGGTGAATACCAGCGCCGAGGAAGAGTTTGGAGGAGTGAAAACAAGGTCAATACTAGCGCCAGGAATGAGGTTGAGGGCACTCAGGGAAAATCCATGACCAAGGGACAATGAGTACTGTAAGTTTGGCACCCCCATTCTCTTTAACCTGCATTTTTCATTCCTAGTTTCCAGTTTAGATGCAATCTTTATGCATGCATAATAGGGATAATAGGAGCTTCATGCCTCAAACAAGGGTTTCAAATTCGCCTCAAACATTCAATGGGAGTAAATGTGGATTGACCTCTATGATATTGCACTCATGTTTTGCATCTAGAGAACATATGCACAAAGATCATGAATACATATTAACACACAGGATCACATAGGCAAAGAGATTCATGCCAAGTAGAAAAAAAACCTTAGATAAAAGCTCATGGTTCACAAATGATATGCACAAAGATCAACCTAATACATGGTCTTCATATGCCATAATAGTCTACACCCGATTCTTCCAATGCTAAATGTGAATCTCCAAATTCTTTGCAGATTGGCCTTTACTTCGTCATGCACAAGCAACTTACAAACCCCACAACTTATATTAATAGCCTCAAAACAACAATGTACATTGGTAATTAAAACCCAAAACCTCTCTCAAGTGCATAAATACCTTGAAGAAGATGTTGGTTGATATTTTCTTTGCTCAATGCTTCACAAAACAAAATGGAAACAAAAAACACATATCCATATACACAACAAAAATTTGTATGCAATTTTTTTTAGGAACTTGGATCTCATGGCTTTCACAAGTACCCTACACAAAGAGAATCATATACACAAAAGGAGGAATATTGAATGTAAACAAAAACACATTTTTAATTTAATTATGCAATAATATTAGGTCATAAATGAACCCGTTTTTCTTTGATATCATGTTTGAGAACTCATAATTAAGTCCCACTAACTTTTGAGGTTCAATTTGTTGGTGGGAACATGTTATTCTTTGTTGTACGACCTACCTCAAATCTTATGTCCACAAAGTTTCTAAAAACATAAAACAATAGGAAAAAATTTGAAGGTACAACTAAAAAGGGGTTATTTCCTTTTGGCCTCCTCCACCTCTTATATTTCAACATAGCATGGAATTACACTTACATAACATAAAATAAAACATATGGAAGTTTATAGGGGAAAAGGAGCCCAAGTATATGCTAGGCTAAGCTAGATCTAATGAATGGAAATAGAGGCATACAATTCTTCTTTAATACCTCCACCACAAACATATGCAAGGAAAGGTCTCCTCCCTTCTTGGTAGTGATAACCTCCTCCACACACAACCCTTAAAAATTATGAATAGAGGAATATAATCTTTGAAGAACTCAAAGTTGATTCTCTCCTACCTGATACAATTAGTCATTTTATTATTACAAACATTTATAGTGACTACTAGGGGCACATAGACCAATTCTTCATAATAGAAGAATTCGATCATACTTTTACAATGATGGCATTATGAGAAAACCTTAGGTCAAATGAATAATTCCTAGCTAATTTCTTTAAATCATGTCCAACCGTATAAGAGAAGACTTCTGCTATGTGTACTTGGATACCATGGATAAAGGCTCTTTGGGATCTTTCATCAATCAAGGTATTGTTAAATTTTAACACCTAAAAGTGAGAATGAAGAATATTTCCTATGATGGTGGCCAATTATGCTTCTCAACACCTAGATTACAAAATATTTGTCAATATCATTGCCATCACAATTAAACCTATTGCTTGAGATATAGTCATACAAGTAAACAAATTGGATTTCTTGATAGTAGATACATTCTAGACAATTCAATCCTTGCATCAAAGATTGTTGAATGGGCCCAACAAAATACTCATGCTGCCCTTACTATTAAGTTAAAAATTTAACAAGGCATATGATTGCATCAAATGTCCTTTCATGACCTTTGAATGAAGAACCTTCATTCAAAAATGATGCCATGTCAAGACTTTAAAATGAAGGTATTTTTTATTTTAAATATTTCATGTCCAAAATTCTTTATAAAAGGAAACTTTGCATGAAGGACCTTCAAATGAAGACCTTAATTCAAAGGTCCTTCATTAGAAGATCCTTCATATGAAGGTTCCTTTAATGCCATCCCATTATAGCTCTTAGAGATGTTAGAGATATTTTTGTTTCAAAGTAGAGATTGGACCATCAAATAGTGTCACCATGACTCTACCAAGATATCCATCAAATTGACAAACCTTGACTTACCCAAGCCTCTTTACCCCTAAAAGGCTTGTAATCAACTCTGAGGGAATTATGCAGGACATACAAAAGAAAAATCCAATGAAGATAGAAAGAAAAATATCATACTCCCGAACATTTAATATATATTTCCATGTATCAAAGGATATTGACATATCCTTTCCCTGACCTGCTGCTTCATTTATGTATTTCAATAAAGCAGGAATATCCCAATGCCAACAGTACACTAACACAAAATACAATTTCGAGAGAATTTTCTCTCTAAATTCCCACTTTAGAAGTGTCCAAAATTTATGAGAAAGTTGATGAGCTACTCTACGTGCTTTATTAGAAGACATACGTACATGTTTAGCTACAACTCGTATTTTTCTAGCTGAAGCCCTATTTATAAAAATCATCTTCATCCTCCACAATGAATTAATGTATACTATTTATATACAATGATACATTTTTATTGTTTCTCTCTCTTTTTTTTTCTTTTGTTGCTTTTATTTTATTTATTTTTATCCTTTTTCGCATGTCCCTCAAAAATGGAAGTAGGTGCAAACTCTCCTAATTTGTGGTTTATCATACCATTTGTTATAAAAATGGGCCCTACCCGGTAGGACAATCAAAATAAAATCCACATATAAGATTCTATCAGGCCCAAACCATTGAACTTAGACAAGTACAATATATTCCCCTACAAAGTCTCAAAACCTTCTTTCTTGACAGTGGACAGTAAAAGAGAAATGGACCAAAACAACGCTGCTCCAAGAGGCCTAATTGGCAGGCTACAACATGACAATTGACTATCTAGGCTCTCCCCTTCACCCCAAAGCCTTGAAACAGGTTCTTACAGGCTAGTTACACCCTTGTCTATCACTCCTAAGTTCCTTCATAGTTAAAATCACCCTAAACAAGAAAAACTCAACTTTTTGCTTCACAATCTAGGCCTGTCACATGAGGATGCCAGGCCTAGAACATTGCAAAACTTCCTCCACACAGCATGTCATTCTCTATAACCTTGAAAATATGAAAATATACACAAATATATTCCATCCCGCCTAGAATTAGCATTATTAAAACGTGGAGATGGAAGAAATATTCATTCTTCAATCAAAACCCTAGTTTTGAGGGTTTTCAGACCAGTTCTTGCTAAAATGGTGATATCTTCTTTTATACTCAATGAAAAATTGTAAAGTCACCTCCAAAATAAATCTAGGTCTTCCCTCTATCCAACCATAATATTATTTTACTCGTATAGTACGTACAGAGGCCATACCACGCAGTAGAACATGAAATTTACACACAGATTTTCTAGAAAACAACAAGCTTTTGCATTAGAACTTCAAAATGATTCATCAACCCACATGCCTCGACCAATAGAGGCTTATTTCTATCTTCAACCAACCTTCCCAATGTCCCACAACTGAAATTTGAATTGGTTGTACAATGGGAACTAACAAAACATCATTTAGACACCCAATTGCCTAGTTAAGGCAAGTTAATACAACTTCCACAAGCCCGAATACAAAGAGCCTTCAAGAGGTGTCAAAAGGCATCAAAACCATTTCAAAACACCAAGGAAACTCCCCTCAAGCACCTGGTTGCATCATGGTATTTTTATTCTTTCATTTTCCAAGGTGCACCAAGCTTACAATGTGAGGATGGAGACCTTGTGATTACATTGAAACTTATCACCAAGACTCAAAACCTACTACAAGCCTTTGAAGATGGTCCTTAGGAACTTATTACATCTTAGACAACTTGACATCAAACAAAAAAAAAAAAAGGCTGCAAAGAGGCATGGAGACCCAAGGTGCCCTTGCACCATACCAACGTCCATAACTAACTTACAAACACTTAACAACCCATTATTTTGCAAAATTGCAATTTTGACAACTTTTAATGTCAACAATTGCAATGGGATGGGAATACAATATGATAGAAGTGGGATAAGAAATGAATCATTTGAAGCATCAAACCAATATGAAAAGATGAAAGAAAGTGCAAGGGACAGTCTCCATACATTGATTTGATTTGTGATGGACACATTTGGACAGTAGTAACAATAACTTGCAATCCATAAGACTTGATTACCTTATAATTAGTCAAATTCTAGCGATGAAATGATAGATTAATCATAATGTCACCTTGGGATCACATCGCCATGAAAGAAATTCATCCAACATCCTTATGAGTGTAGGTACCACCAAATAGGTATTTGTCAGATCTGTCTTCCTCGAGCGAGGGAAATTCAAGAAGAGAAGAGGAAAGCAAAACATGTAGTAGGTCTAAAAGAGGGAGATCAATTAGAGGTTAAAAGATTAGAATAAAATTCTGTAAACGCATGGAATTTTTTCTTGCTGAAGGGGGGTCATGTTCTTATGATGATGAGAGCACAGGTGACATCGAGGTGCCCTTGAGGTAAAAACATCTACAGAAACAATGGGTACCCAAGGAACTCCCTCCAATAAACATTGATTTTTGTGTCAACGAGAGGATATATCGCATAACACCATCGTCATTACATGGTTTGGGCCTATTTTGCATGGATGGCATAAAGGTTTGTTACGACAAAGTTACTAAATTGATGGAGTATGTCGGACCCTGTTACAGTTACAAATATTGGATGTAGCTAGTTCGATATACATGAAGTATGCGTAGGTATGCACTGTCAGCAAACTATATACAGCTAAAAGATAAGGATCAAAATAAAGGAGTGGCTATGTACATTGAAGAAAGGCCAAAAGCATCAGGGAATATTTCAAGGTTTATAAACAGTACATGACCTGGGTCAACAAATAAGCAACCCAATTGCATATTTGAGGCACGTGAGGGAAACCGTGTATTCGTATGTGTGATAAAATCAATAACTTTAGGGGAAGAGTTGCTAATCGATTACAATTTGAATCGCTTAGATAAAAACACAGTTACTATGGGGGTGGTACGTACTATATACCATTTTACCCAACCTCCAATTAATGACTCCAATATACCATTTTATTATTATGTTTTTTTCGTAAGTCTATTGGTTTCATTTCAGTAATGTTTATTTATATTTAATTTTTGTCACAACAGGAAATTGATCATACGAGGAAGGCTTTGACCCAGACCACAAATCGCGATGCATCTTCAGGCGCTTCTACCCAACATGTTTACCTCATTGTAATTGTACAAATTAGATACAAACAAAAAGTATTATTATTATGTTTTTAATATTCTTGTTGCAGTCAACTGATCGGGGAAAGGAACTAGTAGTAGAGGAGAGAATCCATAGGGTCGAGGTGCAGTCACTGTTATTGGATGATGACATCGCATATTCAACAAACCCTCTCGATATGATAAGGAAGACACAAAAAAATGCAATGAAGAAACCTTCAATTGTTATTCATAATGCCTCAAATAGATGAGATAAGAGAGAGGGTTAAAATATTGACTGAGAGAGTACAAAACTTGCAAGTAAGCTGTCATGAGGTCTTTAATTATAACATAAGTTCATTCATGGTTTTATATTTTGTACTCTTTTATGTCATGAACTAAAATATGTGTTGTTTTTACAGGAGTTTTTGCATCTTCATGATACTACTGGCCATGATCAGGGTACTGCAGGTGCTGCCCGCGGAGTAGGGGTTGGTACAAGTGTCCATCCTGATCTTCCTACACATGCATCACATCATCCAACCCCATCATTCGTGCCTATATTTTTGACTGAAATGTCAACAACACATAGCATGCAGGCATCGGGTAGCACTGGTGATACAAAGGCCACTAGTATTGGTGATGTTTTAGCAACATTTCCTGGATCTTCTCATATTACTAGTATGGGAACATTTCCAGTCACATTTGTGGTGAACGAGGATTTCATTCCCATAAAGATAGAGAAGGTCCCAGGTAATTTAAAATGTTTTAATTATTATTATAATATATAATCCAATTGAAATTTACTTATTGATCACTCTTTTTAGACTAATGATCCCATGATCATTTTGCATGAAATGATTTTTTTATAAACATCTAGGTGATATGACATTGGAGCTCTTCAGACCCACCATACGTACATGATGGAATGCCCAAAATCAAGATTTAAAAGATGAGCTAATTAACCGTTTAGTTGTGATGTTTGGTGATAAAACATTCAATTGAACCAAGGTCCTTAAGAAAGCTAGTACCTATCTAAAGTATGTGAGGGACCAATATAGGTCACATTTAGAGAAGAACAAAAAGTACGAGCATCCCCCCATGATTCCAAAGAGGGAGTGGAAGGACCTGGTGTCAGATGGAAAGGAGAAGGCTGAAAAGATAAAAGGAAAGACACCACCGGGTCAAGGAAGGTATGTGATACTATCAACAATGTAATTATATACTGATTACTCTTTATTTTTACATAATCTAACGTCTTTCAAACTTTTCATAGGCTTCCTGACACATCGAAGGAAACAAAGGAAAGACTAGAAAAATACAGGCAACATAAACTTGGCTCTGGTGGTTATATGAAATTAGCTGCACGAATTGTAAGTATCAAATAATGAAATATTGCATCCAAATAATAAATTGCAAACAATTTTGGTTTTATCACACCATAGAAGCAAAATTCATGATCTTATGAAAAAATGCAGGGCTCTAAATTCAACAGAGTGCCCACAAAAGAGGACATGAAGATTGCCTTCCAGCATGGCTATGAAGCTGTGGCTGAATGCCTAAGAGTCTTGATTGGGAAAACACAGTCTTCCACTGCATCCGACACACAAGTAAATAAACTCAATAAATTTTATTTAAAATTGAATACTTGTGCAATCTATTCAATATTAATTTCCACCATAAAGTAATTATGTGCCTATTTTTTTTAAACATCCAAGCAATGATAATACTGCACATGACATTGGAATGCAACCTAGTGAGGGTGGAGCACAACCTACAGATGAAGGTCATGGTGTGCATCCCAGTTATGGATGTATTCATGTGCTATAAAAAACACAGTATGGATTAATACAATTAAACATCTTTAATTGCAATTGGTATATTAATTAATGTAACCTTTTGTGTTTTAACTTTAGAGCATGTAGAGCGTGATCAACATGTTGATCATGATCATGATAGAGAAGATCAGGAACATGATGTGGCCCCATCAGGTAAAAAGGACCACTCTAATGTTATTTTAAACATATTTAATTGCAATTGGTATATTAATTAATGTAACCTTTCATGTTTCAACTCTAGATCAGGATTTAGAGGGTGTTCAACATGTTGAGCATGAGGCTATAAGACAAGATCAAGAACATGATGTGGCCCCATTAGGTAAAGAGAACCACTCTAATGTTCTTTTAATTAATAAAATACTTGTAACAATAATAACAAAACATATCAATTTAACATTTCTTTGTTATTGCAGTAGACCCCCCCTTGCAATGGCTTGCACGTCGTGATCAGTACAGGACTAGGCATACATTAAGATCACAAGAAGACGGAAAAAAAACTAAAGGGGGGACAAATGATTTAGAAAATGATACTCCACTTCAGCTTTTTTTAGCTTAAAAAAAGAAACAAAAAAAAAGTGATTGTAATCATATTATGACAACCATATTTTTGATAATATGTAAAAATTGAATGAATGAATGTTATATGTTATTAATGGATGAATGAATGAATGTGAATATGTTAATGAATGAATGAACATATATGTTATTAATGGATGAATGAATGAATGTTATATGTTATTAATGGATGAATGAATGATTAATGCTATATGATCAGGTATGGGGAATTGAGAGTGATGTGAGGTGGGGAGGAGGGGCCAAATGAGCTTCCACCGTCACGTGGTTGGCCCTGTTAAGTAGAGAATATTAAACTATTCTTGAAACAAAGAGAAGCTCAATCCAGCTACATCCAAGTATCTTTTTAATTCCTCTATCTTTCATCAATCTCTTTACTATTTGAACCTCGTACAGATGTTTTAGATGAATAACCCATTATTGTGAAATGTGCCTCTAGTTGAGTAAACTGAATCCATGCTCTACATCATAATTTGAAGTTATTTCCATTCCAATGTTATGAGTTTAGTTTGTTTCTATGGCTTTGTATGAATACCACATTGTGTTGTGTGTGGATTTTGTTTCAAAGCTCTGTTTCTTTTGTTTTTAGTGGTGACATAACTCTAAAATTTGACTTTTTGTGCATAACAGGTTAGTGGAAAAATTGATAGCTCTGAAGGGTTTAGAGGCTCGATTGAGATAGATACACAGATATTTGGATCTTGTTGTTGATGGGAGGCTTCCACTTAACCATGAAATTTTGTACCATCTGCAGGTATGCAAAAATTTCTCTACTTACATTCATTCAACTTACTGTCTTCCTTACCAAAATCTACCCTTGTTAAGCCACAACCATAACTAGCATAGTGCTGTCATAATGCTTCAATCTCAATCATTAATATTTGTCTTGACAAAAAGGATAATAGTCATTAATACATTACTAAGGGTAAACATATTTCATAAAGACCTATGGAGGATAAACCACAGTCTACCAATCCATTAGAGACTCATAGTGCATAAAACCATTGAAAATACATCACAATCATAACCTTTGCTAAGGGCACACGATAGTCTTTTGGATTGTTTACAAATTCATATCTATGATCACTTTCCATGTCTTGAAATTTAACATGTAAATCCTAAGACTCATGTCCTCATATACTTCATGCCTCCAAGTCTGTCCACAAAAATTTCATGGCACAAGTCTTTCCACAAAAAATTTCATGCTCTATGACTCCTGCTCTATGATCTATTTTCTTACATTTGTTCTCTCAACGTTGTTCCTTTTGTATGTCATTGCATCAAAAACCTGATTAGAGAACCATTCACATCCTTTACTTTACATCATATCATTATGCATTGCAATTGTATCCCTTCAAGGAAAAACAATCAAACACCTATACCAAATCACCAAGCCACATTAACAACCATCTATACCTTCTCACTATAAGCAATTATCAAACCTTCAAGACAATAGGTTCATCATCTACTTCACAACTCTATCCATTCCAACTTACTGTCCTTTTTGCAATCAAGTCATCATTCATGCATATTAGATTCACCATACCTAAATCATTAAAAACAACATTCACTGCCTTCTATACCTTATCCTTCACCAAAACACTAAGGGCCATGTTTAACAAACCAAATGCAATTGCTAACTTTTCACTATGGTGGTAGATAAATGATTCTTTTTTCTTCTATTCCACAACATTAAGTAAAATTCTTGAAACTAGAAATACCCTGCTGCCTCCATGTGCCAAGCCAATTTCTCCAATATAGACTTATTGGGTGTCACCAATATAGAAAAGTTATGCAATCATCGCACAAAATATTCTTTATTCTGATTCATCTTGAGTTTTCCTATAGAAATAATGGTTTTTCTATGTGATTATGAGATCATCAAATCATTGAGCTCTACACCCACCTTACTAATGTCAATGTTGTGGGATTTGAGAGTTTTTCCTTATATTTCCATAGGTATTTCTTTAGTCCTCTCAAATTTATGCATTCATGTGTCATTTGAGAGGGTAACTCCATAAAGGTTTTGTCACAATTGAAGAATAATGCATTAGGTCATGTCCATCATGAAAATAACAAGGGTTATTATGGGGAAATTTGATAGGAAATGAGTAGATCCCAGAGTATGCTACAAGCCTTCATACTACAACCTTGTTCATGATAGAAATGATTTTTTTTTGTGACATGGAAAAAATACATTAAGTGATTGACATACCAAGGATAGTGAACTATGTAGGAATGAAAGGGAAGTGATCAAGCATCTGCTACTATGGCAAGGCCAAGAGACACAGGTGGGTAGAGATCTTAAGCACAAGTTGGTGACAATCAAGATAAGGAATCAATGTTAAAAGATAGAGCATAGTCCATTAGAAATCATTGGATAGTCATGAATGCCAAATGATCATTAACAATGTCAAGGGGCAGTGACTTCATCTCAAGAGATAGTCATTTAAAATACATGTCAAGTGGACTGTGCAAAGATAATTGAAGGTAGTGAAAAGTGACAAGTGCAGTGTCAAATGAAAGAAACAACCATTTCTTAAAACTAGGGATAATCATAACAATAAGTTTAATACTCACCATAAAATGACGACGAAACAATAATGTAAGGACAGTCATGATAATGTTTAGTACAATGACCATGAATGCAGAGTTTAGGATAGCCTTGGTCCATTAAAGGTAGTCATAGGAAGGGAAAGTCATGACTGTCCTCAATGATGAGTAAGATAATTTAAAGATAGTCATATCATCATGACTGTCTAGACATATTGATAGTGATAAAGATTCCATGAGATGTAGGACAATAGTAGATAATAGCAACAAGGTAGTGAACTGTTTGATAGAATACTTTGGAAGACATGTATGAAAAATGTCGTAGCATATACAAGGCAATGAGCTATTTGAAAAATTTCCTCAAATAAATGTGGTCTCATGGAATGCCATGACAAGCTAATGCAATTGGTAGTTTCTCCTAGTTATTAGTTACACAATGTGACTTGTAATTGCATAAATGCTTAGGTTGACTGTAATAAACTATATTGTAATTGAAATTTCATCATCTATCAACATATAGTTATTAGTTATGCAATGTGAAGTAATACTTTGAGTTTGAAAGGTGTGCAATGCAATGAATGTAATCAATGATATGAATATAAACTACAAAAATCTATTTTCTACAATTCATTAGTTAAACTCTTTATTTTATTTTGTATTCTATTATCTAATTGAACATATGTTCATGTGGGAAACATGATAAGATAGGCATGATTGCAGCTTTTGAAGGTGCATTATAGACTCTTAGTAGGTATGTCTACCAGGGCAGTTGCCACTACAACATATTGCAAGCCTAATTTTTCAGATTGCTTCATTTAGCATCACCAATCATCTCCTCAAGAACATTGTCCCTATTTAAAATGATGGAAATAGTTTGCATCTATCACAACAATTTCTATTTAAATAGTCATTTTTGTGCATATCCTACAATCATTGCATTCCAAGAGATGACATCTCTTTGAGCCATTCCATCAAATAGTTCACGTGCCTTATCTATACTTCCACATTTTGAATACATGTCTACTAGAGAATTTCCAACTATAATATTTAACAAAACTCCCCCTTCCATTATGTTATGATGGATGTCCATACCATGTTCCAAAGCTCCCCTTTTGGCATAGGAAGGGAGGATGCTGAGAAAGGTTGTCGAATTTGGCTTTACACCAGCCAATTACATTTGCTTTAAAATTTCTAAAGCATTTTGAACAAATCTATTTTGTGCATATCCTGCAATCATTGCAGTCCATGAGACCACATTTCTTTGAGGAATTCTGTCAAACAGTTCACGTTCCTTGTCTATGCTTCGACATTTTGCATACATGTCTAATAGGGTAGTTGCAACTACATCTGATGAAATTCCTCTATCCTTTATGTTTTGATGGATGTCCATACCCTATTACAAAGCTCTCCTTTTGGCACAGGTAGGGAGGATGTTGGAAAATTTTTTGGAATTTGTATTTACACCCACCAATTGCATTTTCTAGACTAGCATGTTTACAAATGAAAGAATGCCCAAATTGGAACGAATACTTTAAAAAAAAAAATTGCACTATTTTGTCAAAATTTTGACGAACTCAACTGATGAAACACTACAAGCATCTGACGAAATTGCTATACCTCTGATGAAATTTTGGGCGGGTGCATGAAGTTGGTCGCACTTTTGTGGCCAAATGGGAAAAAAATGGGGAAACACATAACGCGCTCGCATTATAACGCAAGTGCGTTATAATGCGAGCGCATTATGTGCTTTTAAAAGAAAAAAAAGAAGTGAAATGTGTATCATTTTATTTTCACTGTTTC
>VDFB02271358.1:1230282215-1230294809 GCA_007258455.2 Sequoia sempervirens | reverse complement strand
ATGGTCTCAATGGTGATGGAATGCCATGACAATCCATAGAAATTTTCTTGTCATGGCATTCGTCATGCCATCCCATCACCATGAGACCTCATTTCTTTGAGGCATTTTTTCAAAGAGTTCACTACCTTGTCTGTGCTAACACATTTTTCATGCATGTCTATCAAAGCATTTAGCCAAACAGTTCATTGCCTTGCTGCTATGGCTAAAAGCCTAAAAGCAGTTAACTTTCAAACAAAATTTATGGATGCTTAAGAAAAAAATCTATCATAGCATAATAGTAAACAATAGCATAGACAAGGGGAATAGGCTGTTTGAAAAAAATGCCTCAAAATGTGGTCTCATGGTGGTGGAATGCCATGATGGTGCAGGAGCACCCAAGATCCTTGAGGATCATTTGGAGAGTTAGGAGATGGCAGGGGTCTTGAAGGCCTATAAACCTTTCCAAAGCATCAATTATAGCATTTTGAAGCCTATAATGGCATTTGGCATGGATAAGTGTAACGGGAAGATCAAAAGTCCTAAGGGTCGATAAGGACCATAGGACAAGTGTTTTGTAAATGGAACAATGATGTTCTAGGAGTTTAAATAGGTATATGATGTTTTAATTAGGTTAAAATAAGGTTGAATGATGATATGTAATAGTTTTGGAAGCTTTATATAGTTAATAGGTTAATAAATTGCAATGTTGGAAATTCAAATTTTGAAATCCAACTTTGGGTGAAAAGTGAGTTTAGGAGTTTTAATCACAATAATGCAATAAAATCAATTATAATCAGTTGGGAAAGTTGTAGGATGAGTCTATAAGCCTAGAGAAAGCATTTTTATGGAGGGTTGGCTGATATTGCAAGTGTTGTACGGACTGCTACAGAAAATCAATAAAAACTTCAATCTTTTTGCATTTTCTTGAGTTTTTTTGATGAATCTCTTATTCCTTTTGGTGTCATGCTCATTTGTATGGTTTAAGAACTTGTATTTACATTCATTTAACCTTTTGAATGACCTGAATAATGTTGGGAATCAGTTTCTTGTGTTATATTGCTGATTGTCCTAAAAAAGTATAGATTTTTCACTAGTTTTGAGAGTCTTCATGAATAAATGATCCATTTCATGAGAGAGTGTGACTGAAAACTTGTGAAATGGATCATATCTAACTTTTACTATACATATCTAACAAGTTATTGTGTAGGAAAGAGTGATTCTTGGGTGTACACTGAGTTTTAGCAAGGAAAAGGGCATGAAAATGGTGCCTAAAGTGTAGCAGCAGGAGATCTACCTTAATAAGGGGTATATTTTTGAGTTGAAGGTGTTTATATATGTTGATTTATTGGTGAAAATTCCAAGAGAAGGTTCTAGAAGTGTTGGGAAAGCTAATTTTCAAGATGCCCTAGTTTTGGAGCAATTTATTGAGGGTTTTGTGATTTAGGGTGTTGAGGGTGTCAAAGAAGACTAATACCTTGAAAATATTTGGTTTGGGAACATTTTAAAACACTTTTGAAAGTTTCATAGTTAGGGGATACGTTTAGAGAGGGGTTGCTTTGAAAAAGTGGGCTAATTAGGCCTTAAATTTGAGGAAACAACAGATTTTGGTAGGTTTGATCTAGAACAAGTGCCATAAATGATTTGATATGTTGTGTATCATCATGAATCACATCTGAATCAGTCATTATATTGAGGATTCCTTTGGAGAAGTTGAGTGAAAAGTCAAAAAACCATCACTAGAAGCCTAGTCAAGGTGCAAAAAGTGGGTTTTGTCTAAGACAGAGGTTTGGGGCTTTGAAAGAATTCAAGACAAGTTTTTTTGAGTTCCTTGAGATCCTCCAGAGGTTTTGGGTCCATTAGGAAAGCATCTAGTTATAAGTGCACTATTGAGCTTGTCTCCATTAGGGTGCTTGGAAAAGTGTTTGAGATTGCATCATTGTAATCCCTTGAAACTTTGAATTTGGTAAAGTCCCATCCCCTCGCATCATATGACAACCAATTTTTTTGGATTTTCATGGAATTCCATGACCATGAGACCACATTTCTTTAGAGGCATTTTTTCAAGCAGTTTGATGCCTTCTCTATGCTAGTACATTTATCATACATGTTTACCAAAGCATTCTATCAAATAGTTAGCTTCCTTGTTGCTATGGCTAAAAGCCTAAAATAGGTGCTTCAAAAGATATAGATGTGGAAAAAAATCTATCAAAGCATACTAATAAGCAATAGCATAGAAAAGGCAACAAACTGTTTGAAAAAAAGCCTCAAAGAAATGTGGTCTCAATGGTGATGGAATGCCATGACAATCCACAACAATTTGCTTGTCATCGAATTTGTCATGCCATTCCATCACCATGAGACCACATTTCTTTGAGGAATTTTGTCAAAGAGTTCACTTCCTTTTCTATGCTCTTATGAATAGAATTTATTGAAATTCAAGATGCTCTTATAATGTCTACGTCATAGGTGGTCATAATAAGGTTAAATTAAAATGAATAACTTGAAATTTCCTCATCAAGCTTCACACACACTTTTTTAATGGCTTAAAATCATAATTGAGATTTGTCAAGATCATCAAAATAAGGATGTTGCATTGCTTTTCTGCTTGAGATTCTCTTGGATGGCTCATAAATCTGCATTTTATGCAAGGGGACACCAATCAATGTTTGTCTAGTTACATACAGATACACAAAGTAAAATAAGATGATAGCATTGGCATCAACCAAACTGACGTGGCTACAAGTATAAATTAATAAGAACCGTTGTGCATATACTTACAAATTAATCAGTGACCATCACAGATTACTTGCTCTACTCTTTATTGTGTCAGTATTGCCTCGTAATTCGGAACTCACGGACCTTCCACAAGGTCTTGTTCAAAGGTCTACCCCCATAGTTGATCAAACAAACATTGGATTCCATGACAAGGTTTGAGTAATGAAGAATATTTTGATGCATGTCAAAGTATTGAAACAACCAAACATTAACACTCTTATGTGGGTACCTTCTTAGCCACATTCTAGTAACAACAACTCAGCCTGTAGGGTATTCGATGTTTTCTCTATCTATAATTGGGGCTTCAATTTCTTTTTTGCCTCAACCACGACACAAGTAATAGTCGTACCCTCTTCATTGTCTTCATACTTGCAATAAGCGCATAAACATGCCACATTTATAGTGACATATCTCTTGAAATTAGTCAACATATGAATCTGATTACACAAAAGTAAGATAACAATATGGAATTCAAATACTAGAAAGTAGATATATTACGGTTGAACTAGATCCAGATACATGGTCAAAGTCATAGATGATTCCATCTGTGTTAGTTCCAATGCCATCAGAGGGAAATACATGTGAAGTGGGCTGAGATAACTTGTCAACCATTTGTCAACCCACTCCCCTGACTCACAATGATTCTAGGCTTACATTGTACATGAAGAACAAAAGCATGCCATCTTACGTGTATTGATACTCCATGAACTTGCATTTGAGCTAAGGAAGAGTGCAACTCCACTGGATCCTCGTTAGTGTACAACAATCCTCATATGGTGCAATGTTAGTATCATCCATCAACCAAAAAAATCTACGAACTGAAGACGTACCTTCATTACCTGGACCCATTGAACCATTACACCACTCGACGATTGACCTTGCATCTATCAACTGTGCACTATCTTTATACTTTAACTCTTCTCATGCTAATGCTCTTTTCACGCATGCTCCTGCACCGTCATTCTCTCCCTTTCCATGTCCAACCTCACAAAAGTTCCACATGTGTTGAACATGTGTAGTGAGATGCATCCTGCACAACCAATAGAACATGCACGCATTCTTGAACTATGATGCACAGTTATCTGACCATATTATATGCCGATCATATGATATGCCCCTCTGAGCCAAATGATTGTAGAACATTTGGAAGCAACCTTGCATGAACTTTGGAGAATGCATGTGGTCATCACTAATATAAAAGTGATACTCCCTCAATACCTTCCTTTCGTCCTCTGTACTTTCAGCTGCATGTATGAATGCTATGTGCACAAATATCGAAACCTGTGTGGAGTTCTAATACTGTGACTGCACCTCATGCTGTGGCTATAGAGTGTAGTTCTCTACAAAGTCAACCACTGATACTATGCTACCAAGTGGAAAGGTGTCCTTGCATAGCTTGAATTGTGTGTCCAGCCATTGAGCTCTATGGGTATGCCTTGCATACTCATACACTAGATTCTCACGAAACATGGACATGAACTGATACACTGGAATCTTCTAAATAACCAACTCACACCTTTTTGCTTTAGACCTATCTTTTGTAACATATGCCTCTGTTTTATACTTCCCAAACTCTACTAGTTTTTGTCTCACCTCATATGTGCTTTCCATATGTTGACATACTAGCATTTGTTGCAAGCCACCGCAACGCTCGCATGAACCATCCAAGCATGCTGTCCTATAAAATATTTGGCCATCCTCTATTTCACATAATTTTTTTGATAAGAACTTTCTTGAAGATTTTGGTGGGGCTTCTATGCCACAATCCTGCAAAACATCATTAGTATGCAAATGTAAACATATAGAACGATAAACATCATAATGGTTAGAGAATTCAATATGTAGTTTACAGCAACAAGTAGTGCGTGTGTGATTTATCTTGACATAAAAAGGTTTAATCATTTCAAAAAATCTTTGAGAAATACTAATTTGAGGATAAGAATTTTGAAATTTATGAAAAAATTGGGTTTGAGTCATCCAAAAAATGCTTTGGATGTGGCTCACAGTTTCAACTACCGATTCTCCTTCTTAGACATCCCTTTGATTTAGAGATGGCCTTGTATTATTCTTCCAATAATCTTCAATTAGTGTTCTCAATGCTTCAACAACTTTTTTATCTTTTGTGGCGTCTCTCGAGAATACCCATAATTCATTTGAACGGTGCCCTCAATTCTTTTCCGCCTTTGAACGGTTTTGATAAAGTTTTTCTACTAATTCCCATTTGTTCACTTGTCTTTTTAATGTGATGAGATCTCTTTGTTTGACTGCTTACCAAAGTCAATGTAATGACACGTCGGGTGACATTACTATCCTTTGAGCATGAGGTCTTATCCAAACCGTCATAAGTATCCATTAGATTCTTCACAATAGTGTTTTCACTTGATGCATTTGATGTTCTCAACCCAAGAGTCTTCATGATGTTTTTGTACTTAAACCCCGATCATTTGAACAAATAGTTGACATCTTACAGTCTCATTTATCCTTTCAAAGAACATTTTTCCAATTCTTATCAAGATATCTTCTACAAGTGCGTATGGAATCTTACCTTCCATGTGCTGCAAAATATCCTCATCAATATTAATCAAAAACTTTGGCTTTCTACGCAAAATTCTAGGTGGTGTTCTCTTAGGTACATACATCTCAACATTAGCAATTTCATCAATATTTAATTGAGGTGGGCTAGATTGCATACCTTCAATCGAGGGTGGAATAGAAGACATACCTTGAGGTTCGCGTGGGGATGATGGCATACCTTATTCCTCAACTTTGAGTGATGATGTACTCTCAACTTCAGATGTGGTGGATGGTGTCCAACCATACTCACTTGTGGTAGATGGTGTCCCTCCATATTCACTTGTGCTTAATGGTGTCCCTTCGTATTCACTTGCGGTAGATGGTGTGTCTCCAACTACAGTATCTGCATCTCCCCTAGCACGACTCTTTCGCATTCATGCCCTTTGTGTTGCTAATTTATTTTCTCTTTTTGACAGTTGAGGTTCCTCTTCAACTGGCTTGTTTTCATCAATCGTTCCCAATTTCTGCTTTTCATGAAATTCCCTCATCCATTTTTTCTCTTTATCTTTGATGGCTTGGAGCTGATCATTTGTTAGTTTTTTTCCTTTTAACAGTTTGTTTCTTCGGCATGACGAATAATTTTACCTGTGCAAAAAGTGCTAAGTTGTCAAATTAACTAATTGAAAGATTTGGAAGCATAACTCAATGAAAGCTTTGGAAGAATACACAAAGAAAGTCAATGAAAGTTGGTTTGTATAACTGTTTGACAAAATAACTCAATGATAGCTTTGGAAGCATACAAAAAGAAAGCCAATTGTTAAATTTAACAAAATGCCTCAAAGAGATGTGGTTTAAAAATGTAATAGGAAAGTGTATCGAATTGTGTGATTTAAAATGTCCATTGACAACGTAAGGTTGTAACATGACAAACTGGTGCAGGAGCACCTAGGTCATGAAATTCCTTCAAAAGGATAATTTGTTCAATTTGTAATGTTCAAGTAAATATGATGAGTGAAGGTCATTAAATGATGAATTTCAATGTATTTGTTGTTGGAAATGTATGTCTCAATCAATACAGGCTAAAATATCCATGAGAGCCAAGTCGGTGTGATAGCTTCAATGTCTTGCCGACAAGTAGTGTGTATCATCATGTTTTGAATAGGTCGCTGTGACCTTGTTACTATCTTGCCGAAAGGTTACTCTCTAAAGCTATCGCTATGAAAAGGTGTATTCGTTATGACCTCTTAGCGCTTGGGAGACCTCTGGCCGATAGGCCATTCAATCATGTATTGGGGAGACTCTGGGCAACCATAATCTTTGGTGTAACACGGCGGCTCGGTGAAGAGTCTCAGTGAAAGCTAAAGTCTCGCCAACAGGAATACTGTTGGTGTCTTCACCGTAACATATGGTTTGGTGAGAAGTCCCAGCGAACAGAGAAGGTCATGCCAACAGAGACACATTCAAACTTTCATCGGAGTGACTCTTGGCGATGAGTGGTGGTGTCAGTGTAACACGGTGGTTTTGGTAAGAAGTCCCAGCACTTTGGTGAGTCTTGCCGATGATGAAGAGCCTTCGAGGTAAGTCTTGGAGTTCGGTATGTTCTCTCAGTGAAGATGATATGACTTGGCGACTGCTGACAACTTTGGTGAAACATATGGATCTCGGTATGATGTCTCGGCAAAAGCCGATTGTCTGGCTGATGAGAACACTTAAGTCTATGTGACTTGCGGAGCCTCAGCGTAACGTATCGGCGAAGGTGTTTGGTCTTGCCGATAGGTGTATGCTTTCGGTGTAACCTAATGTTGCTCTATGAGACCTCTTGGTGATATCGGTATGTCTTGCCAACTATCTTTTGGAGCTCAATGTGACTTGTGTCTTCAGTATACCTTTGGTGACTCGCTATGATCTCCTGGCGAAAGTGATAGGTCTGGGCGACTGCATGGTGACTTGGTGTAACTTATGAAGCTCGATAGAACGTCTTAGCGATAACAAAGACTCTTGGCGACATCGGTATGAAGGATATGTGGCATCGGCGAGACACTGTTAGTGTCTCACCAAGATGCCAATACAGTGCGAATTCTGTTGACAGTTTGACCGTCTGATGTGGCATCTCGTGGAAAAATCAGAAGAGCCGAATTGGAACCGTTGGGAGTCTGTTCATTGTGATAGTTTTGTGAGGAAGCTCGACAGACAGGGAATGCCATGGACATACCCTGCGATTGCAGAGTGTGATTAGTTAGTTAGTTTGTTGGTTGAATCGACAAATTGTTGAGTGGTTGGATCAGTGAATGAATTCTACTCTGTGGACTGTAATGGTGAAGGTTCCTGTGCAATATTGTAAATGGTGAATGCTGTTGTAAACAGACACCAGTAAGATAAGTCTGATTGTTGTATGTAATCTCAATTACTATAATACAAAGTGATTTCTCTTGGTGTGGTGGGTTTTTTATCATGTAAGGGTTTTCCCACGTATATCTGGTGTTCTTGTGTGATTGTCAAAACTCTGTTTCTATTATCTATTTCATAGTGCATCTTAACTTGACTGTAATTGATTTTTTTTTAAAGTGTCTCTACATTCTTTCCTGAGGTATTGATGTTAGGATAATTGTTTCCGCATCTAATTTTCCTTACATTTGCACCATGAAATAGGTCACTAGGTGATATTATTGAAAAGTTGCTTTTTATAACAAAAGTTGTCAATTATTGTAAAAATGTAAAATTGCACAAAAGCAGGAAGGTGAAGAGTCTTTTTTGTGGAAGGGCAAGGATGGGTTGATGAAGATGAAGAGGCAGTTATTTCAACTAATTTAGACACCTTTAAAAATAATTGTAAGCTCGAGAAAGGAAGATCTTCTATCCCAAAAATCCATAAAAATTAATAAAAAAACCTCTGCTCAGTTATTTTGGAAACCTTTTCTATTCTTGTTTTCAGGTTGCATAGTGATTCAAGCATGTTCTAAGATTTGATTCTTGTTAGGGAAAGAGACTTCTTTCACTCTTGAAAGTTGTAGGAATTGTAATTCAAATAATCAAATCTAATTTGAACTTAGTTTCCTAAGTCTCGGTCTGTGGTTTCCTTATAATTATTTAGAGAGTCTAAAAAGTGATTCTTAGCCATTCCACCGATGTAGGGCTAGTAGGTCGGTGGAATGGATCATATTTAGTGTCTTTTCAATGTGAAGATGTGTGTGGCAGGGGTAAATAGAAATAAGAAGTCGGGATATTGTTGCATGAACAAAATTCTGAATTTTCTCATTAAAAAAAAAGGTGTTTTCAAGTAGGATTTGAGGAAACAACATGTAGAGGAGCTTAGAAATGATTTCAAAATAATTTGCAGACATAATGAATCATGTTTCAATTGTTGGGCGGAGTAGTAGAGGTTTTGCAAATGTTTCATTAAAGAAACCCTCATGGTTGGTGTGTTTTCACCCTATAATCAAATGTTTACTGATTTTTTGTATTTATGGGCATTTCCCATCTTGAAACTTGTTTATTTGTGAGTTTCTACACATGGCCTAAAAACTGCTTTTGCGGTTTGGTGGATTAGTGAGTAGTTCTAAGGATGACTTGCTTTGATAAATTGGACCTATTTAAGGGCTTTTACCAGTAGACAACATGTTGGTTCTCTACTGGCTTGTGAAATAAGTGTATAAAATTTTATAGTATGT
Organism: Sequoia sempervirens; assembly: GCA_007258455.2. Lineage (NCBI taxonomy): Eukaryota > Viridiplantae > Streptophyta > Pinopsida > Cupressales > Cupressaceae > Sequoia > Sequoia sempervirens. The sequence continues at coordinate 1,230,285,873 of VDFB02271358.1, read as the reverse complement.
TGAAAAGGACTGCAGTCAGGCCCTGAGAATCAGATTGGGATTGTAAATGCATTATGATAGAAAAGGAATCAATCTCGACAGATGGAATGTCATCTCCCAGAGACATTTGGCACTGTTTGGTTAAAAAACGTATATGTAGAAACAAAGGGAAAAAGGAATGGTTGTTAAGTGCTTGGGAGCAGTCTCATTTCCAGATGCCATGTTGTGTCTATGCTTGGTAATGTTTGAAGGTAGATTGTGAAAGATTTGATGTGATTTGGGCATATGTTTCCAATATTATATGGCAATGGTTTCTTGAACGAAGTAGTCGAAAGTGCGTCTATAATCGGATATATTGAATATTACAATCAAAACATGATGAAAATTGGTATCTTAAAGGTCTAGTGACAGTGTTAAACTAATGTTGCTTGTTGTTGTTACAAATGGTGTTTAAGTGAAGATAGGATGATGGATGTGTTGATTTGAGCAAAGATATCTTAAATGGATGGGATGATGTTTGATTGCAAGTCTAAGGAACAGAGGTGTTTGATTGTTTTTTCCTTGAAGGGGTAAGTTGAGTTGATGAGTGATTGTTGTATTGTTTATGACAATAACAAAGTTGAAAGTTGATTATGAAAATGGTTTGCTATATGGAGATGGTGAATTGGCTACTGATAGCCTTATAACTTGAAATGAAATAAATGGATTTTGGTTGAATGAAAAGTAGTTTTGGATTTATTTGACAAAGTTTTTATAAATTGATCTTTTACTCTTTATTGATTTGGGAAGGAAGTTCCCTACAGAAATAATGTTGTTGAGTGGCTTGGCAATCTGATATTGCATCACAAACAAACAATTTGATCAACATGGAATAAGCTAAACAACAAAAATGAAAGCAAGCCATAATAGAATGAAAGAAAATGTACAAAGATTTCACATACCTAAAAAGCAAAGTTTCAAATAGAGGAGTTCTACCCAATTATGTAGCCTTTGCTTCTTCCTTCCTCAAACTCCTCAAAAATTTGACTTCTTTAAAAGCTTGTTCCCCTCCAAATTTCAATTGTATATCAATTATCACTATAATTCAAACTTGAATTGATATTATATGCCTCTCAACGTGAAAACTCTACTATTTCATGCAAAGGTGATGGAAAGAACATTCAAAAGGTGATGGAATCTCAAAATCATGCATGCACACTTCACTCAATCACCAAAAAGCTACTCTCTATCAGAGCACGTGCAAAACCAGGAGAATATGTAGAATGTGGGCTGACATCACGTGTATACTGTGATTTTTTACCATTTTAGTGATAACGCGAGCACGCTATTTAATCCTAAACGAACATATCTCTACTGGTTAATAACGTGCTCGCGTTACAATAACCATGTCAAGCTATGTTGGAATATCGGTGAGACACTGTCTGTGTCTCCTCGATGCCAACACAGTCAGCATTCGATATCGCTAAGAGTCCTTAAAATTGACAAGAGGTTATATCGAGTTCACCCATTGCATCGACTTCAGTTTTCCCTTCAGCAAGACTATCGCTCTCGCCAGGACCTCACGCCGATCCTTCATGTTAATCTGTGTGCATCCACCAGTCGGCGAGACTCATCACTTTCGCTAGGACTTCATACCGAGGTTCAAAAGTCACATAGACAATAGAACTTACATCGGTGAGACTATTGTCTTTTGCCAAGAGATCATACTAAGGTTCAAAGACTTTCTCCGAAGTGATTAGTAGTCGGCAAGACTTTCGTTCATCGCTGAGACTTCACACCGAGACCCCTTTAGTTACAACGGTATTCTATGAACTCACATGTCGGCCATAGTGTTTGAATTTTATTAATCATCAATGACACAGTCGGCGAGACATATCACGTAGTTATGCCGAAAGAAATTCAATTGTTAGACGTCCCCTTGGTTCTTTTTGTTTCACCATGACATATCTGAGTCAGGGAGATGTCGTTTAGATTACATTATGTTTCATCGATATGCTTCTTTTTCCTTTTGCATGTTGCCGTAGCATTTTGTTTGTTACACCGAAGTCATGAAGTATCCTTTTGTTCCTTTGTGTTTCGCTGTGACCTCATGGAGTCGGGGAAACATCATGTAGATAATGCTTCATTATACCGAGAGTCACCCCGAACACCATCTCCCAGTCGCTGGGACATAAGAAATTTTCTTACCGAACGTGCCTCCTCGCCTCATCCATTTTGCTATAACCTTGAGATATCGAAGAGACATCTCAAAGATTAGACTTTGCTTCACCAAAAATCTTCATTCATCTTGAATCGCTGTGACATATATGTTTTCTTGCCGATGAAGTCTCCTTCGCGTTCCATCGGCAAGACCCCAGGCACTTCGCCAAGATCACACACCGAAGTCATACAAGTCTTACCAAGCAGTATCCTTGTTTTATTCACCTTTGCCAAAAAATTCTGATTTTCTCACCGACAGAGTCCTCATTGTGTTCTATCATTGAGATCGAAGGTCACTCGCCGAGACATTACTTCGAAAGCCCTGAATCTTATCGAGATGTATCCTTTCATCTTGTGTATCGGCGAGACATGTCAATTCCTATACCGACAAAGGCCCTCATTGTGTTCTATCGGTGAGACTTAAAGTATTCGTTGGGACAATATTCCGAAACAACATAAGTCTTACCGAGATGTCCTTTGATTGAAACCCCAAGAGTAAAGTTGGCGAGATCGAAGGTCACTCGCCAAGACCTCACCTCAATAGCACTGACTCTTACCGATATCCATCCTCTTGCCATCGGTCAGTGTGACAATGTATGTTTGCTATGACCTCACACCGGAAGCAATATGTTTGGCTGAAGAAATCCTTCATTGAGTCATTCGGTAAGACTCTCCTCGAGAACATGTTGATGAAAACCCCGTGTTGGCAAGACATAACCGCTTCGCTGAGATCCTATTCCGATACTGCTTAACTCTCGCCGATAGGTTCCTCCTCGGTCACCGAAACCATGTGAATGTCATGCCGATAGAAACCAACAGGTGAATGCCGATCGCTGTAACAATGAACAAGTCTTGCCAATCACCTGCAGCAAACATATGTTAACATACAAGCAACATGGGTCGGGGAGACCTAGATAGACTTATGCCAATATGGGCCACAACATGAAAAATGCATGACTCGATGGATTCCATGGGGTTACACGACCAAAAAATGGGTAAAAATATCATGAAAAGAGGAAAAAGTGCCTAAGGTAAGACCCACATGGAGACTCAGGGGGATGAAATATCCTTTTGAGTCACCGAGACAATGAAAATGTCTTGCCGATAGGCACCTGCGTATGAATTTCAATCGCTGTGACATCCCTGAGGTCTTTTCGATAGGCAACGACATAAGTATATAAACAAAAATGAATTATGGGTCAGGGAGACCTTGATAATCTCATGCTGATATGGACGATATGGACTATTATGTGAAATACTCAGACCTAGATGGATTTTATGGGATGAAAATGGGCAGAATGTGAGAAAAATATTATTATGAGAGGCCCTGAGCATACGGTGAGGACTCGAATGGAAACTTAGGGATATGAAAAGCTTGTGAAATTATTCATAATTTTATAGTTCTAACAGGGGGTGGGAGGGAGAGGGTTGAGAGAGGGAGATAGAGAGACCTAACAGAGGGAGAGGGGGTAGGAGGGAG
>VDFB02271358.1:1230126864-1230282115 GCA_007258455.2 Sequoia sempervirens | reverse complement strand
GAGAAACTTTAGCTTTCAAAAACAAAGCCAATTAGGCTGGCAGACTTGTGGATCAGGCCAACATTTGGTGGAAGAGGAAGAAATATGACTAGAACTTTGGAGGCCCACCATAATGGATTTCAGTATTCAACCATAAGAGAAGAAGAGAGAGATGATATCATGTATCAAAACATTAAGCATGCATTCTTCCAACCAGTAGAGAAGGAGATGATTACTTTGCTTCATTTTCATTTGCATAACCATATCATGGTGGGAACCAAGAAGACCAAGGATGTCCAGTTTTATGTGGAGGTAATGGATGTGGTCCAAACTTTAGGAGGGGAAAGAAGGTCAATGTATGATCCTGATGAAATTGAGGAAGAACAACAAGAGAGGGGTAGGAAAAATAAAATCAATGCAGAGTTTCAAGGATTTTTCAAGCGAGTAAGAGAGCTATGGGAGCAACCTCATCTAAAATATTTTGAAATAGAGTTTGATATACCATTTAGAGAGCTTGGTTTTCATGGAGTTCCTTTCAAATCCTCTTCTTTTGTTGTTCCTACAGTAAACTATTTTGTAGAGTTGGTGGAATTACCTTTCTTAGTAATCACTATTAGTGAGATTGAGATTGTTAATCAATTAGGTGCTAATTTCCTGTAGCAATGAAAGAGCCTGAAAAGGTAGAGAGAGCTACACTAGTGACTCAGGAGAAACTTCAACTTTCAAAAACAAATCCAATTAGGCTTGCAGACTTGTGGATCAGGCCAACATTTGGTGGAAGAGGAAGAATGATGACTGAAACTCTGGAGGCCCACCATAATGGATTTCGGTATTCAACCATGAGAGCAGAAGAGAGAGCTGATATCATGTATCAAAACATTAAGCATGCATTCTTCTAGCCAACAGAGAAGGAGATGATTACTTTGCTTCATTTTCATTTGCATAAGCATATCATGGTGGGAACCAAGAAGACCAAGGATGTCTAGTTTTATGTGGAGGTAATGGATGTGGTCCAAAATTTAGGAAGTTCAAGAAGGTCAATGTATGATCCTAATGAAATTGAGGAAGAACAGAGAGAGAGGGACATGAAAAATAAAATCAATGCAGAGTTTCAAGGATTTTTCAAGCAAGTAAGAGAGCTATGGGAAGAACCTCATCTAAAATATTTTGAACTAGAGTTTGATATACCATTTAGAGAGCTTGGTTTTCATGGAGTTCCTTTCAAAGCCTCTACTTTTATTGTTCCTATAGTAAATTGTTTGGTAGAGTTGGTGGAATTACCTTTCTTAGTAATCACTATTAGTGAGATTGATATTGTTAATCAATTAGGAGCTAATTGCTTGTAGAAATGAAAGAGTCTGAAAAGGTAGAGAGAGCTACATTGGTGACTTAGGAGAAACTTCAGCTTTCAAAAACAAAGCCAATTAGGCTTGCAAACTTGTGGATCAGGCTAGCATTTGGTGGAAGATGAAGATAGATCTAGAACTCTAGAGGCCCACCATAATGGATTTTGGTATTCAACCATGAGAGCAGAAGAGAGAGTTGATATAATGTATCAAAACATTAAGCATGAATTCTTCCAACCAGCGGAGAAGGAGATGATTACTTTGCTTCATTTTCATTTGTATAACCATATCATGGTGGGAACCAAGAAGACTAAGGATGTCTAGTTTTATGTGGAGATAATGGATGTGGTCGAAACTTTAGGAGGGGCAAGAAGTTCAATGTATGATCCTGATGAAAATGAGGAAGAACAACAAGAGAGGGATAGGAAAAATAAAATCAATGCAGAGTTTCAAGGATTTTTCAAGCGAGTAAGAGAGCTATGGGAGTAGCTTCATCTAAAATATTTTGAACTAGAATTTGATATACCATTTAGAGAGCTTGGTTTTCATGGAGTTCCTTTCAAAGCCTTTGATTTTATTATTCCTATGGTAAACCATTTGGTAGAGTTGGTGGAATTACCTTTCTTAGTAATCACTATTAGTGAGATTGAGATTGTTAACCTTGAGAGAGTAGGAATTGGGAAAAATGTATTTGATATGGCTATTGTTTTCAAATAATTCAAGTGGGATGTACTCTGCATTGACGCCATTCCTCAATCTTCACTTGATGGCATCAAGGAATGGATGAACTCCATGGATATAAAGTATTATGAAAGTAGAATGAACTTGAACTGGTGGCCAATTTTGAAGACTATTACTGATGATCTAGATAAATTCATTGAAGATGGTGGTTGGGAATTTTTGAATAAGGAAGCTAGTGATTCTGATTCTGATAATTCAAAAGATTCAAATCAAGGATATGAACCCTTTGATGTAGAAGAGGAATCAGAATTAGATGAGGAAGGTTCAGAAGATGAATCTCTTGTGGTCAGATGAGGACGAAGAAGAAGAAGAAGATTCTGAAGAGGAGGAAGGTAAAACATGTGATGAATTAGAAGTTGAAGCCAAAAATGCAGATAAGGAAAAAGGAGATGAGTTTGACAGTGAAGATGAAAGGTGGCGACAAAAGGTAAAAGCTACAGGGAAGTCTCGGGCACCTGATATTAGAGATTCAAGAAGAATGCCTTCCAAGAGGCATAAAGTCAGATGAATTGAGTTCATTACATCCTTCTACTATTTATTCATGCACATAAATGGTTTAGCTGTTTATGCAAATGATGCATATATGTTAACTTGATCAATGTTGTTACTTTAGTAGTTTGACTTCTATGCCAACCAACCATTAGGCCATTGTGTGTGGGAGCACGTTTGTGTTTTTAGTTAGCTTTTTTGGATAGCTCTACTGGGTCTTAAGGACATTCCATTTATCTTTTGAATGTTAAGAAGTCTAGTATTACATGCTTCTCTATGTTGATTAGATCAGGTTGCAGGTTTTTTTACTATTGATTTCTTTATTTATGGACTTTTTTTAACTTGGAAGATAGGAATTTACTATCTTTTTTAAAATTAGATGGACAAATTAAGTGGCTGGTTAGCTATGCCAAGTGATGTAGACTAAAAGGATGTGTTAGATCTATAGGATGCTTACCAAGATGCTTCAAAAAATTCTTACATGTTAAAAGAATGGCAACATCATGAGGAAGGATTAAAAAGATGCTTGTGGATCACTTAGTAGAATGACAACATGAATTCAAGGAAGCACTCCTTGAGATACCATGTTTGAGAGAAAAGAAGATAAATCAAATCAACATGGGACTAAGTTACTCAAATGATACAACTCATAACTTAAATGAGGATAGTTAAGAGATATTAAAAGACCATGGTCATTAATTAAAACATGTGATGAAAATAAGGCATGAATGTCACCCACTACCCTTTAAGGAAAACAATATTTTTTTCCTCAACATGAAATAATGGGACAATTGAGTGGGATCTAGGGCCAACAAAGAAGCACTTTAGAACTCATCCTACACATCAATAAACAACTCAACATAATAAATGTGAATTGACATATTAACACAACAATATCCAACTAAGTTATTGAAAGTCAACTATTGATACCTCGTTCTCCATCCAAATTACAAAATTGACCCACTTTTTGCTTTGTAACTTTTATTTTTCAAATTTATTTGGATGCCGACCATATTTATCCTCCTGTCAAAACATGGCACATGGACTAGTTAAACTAATTAATATGCAATCATTTACTTTTTCCTAGGAAATAAAAAAAATATCATTTAACATATTAAATATACTTACAAATGTACATATCAAGGCCTGCAAACCTTTCTAGCCATTGTGATGCGTGACATGAAGTTTTTCAAGCCTAGCCTTGGAGGCCTTGTCATGAAACATATACTAATTCAATTTAACTATGCACAAATAAAATTTAAAAATCATTTAATAAATTTGATATAATCTTATGAGAAAATTCAAATACCAGGTACTCTCCTTGCCAGACTTCCTTCGTGCATCAAAATTCTCATATGTTTTTACAAACTCTTTCCATACTTTCACACTTACATAAATTGGCCTTTTTTTGAGCCTTAGATCGGGAGGGAGTTTTTCTATCTTCTTTGTTTGGTTGCATCGAAATCTCTTGCAATTTTGAGACATTCATAGCTTTATCTTCTTTACAAACCAACCTGTGCCAAATTCAGTCTCCATGTCATGGATAGCTACTTTTTGTAGGTGCATGGGTATCTTTGAGAATTTAAAATTTAGATGCTCTTTGAACCGTTGAAGGCATGATTCCTTCAACCTATTCACAAACGTTTTTCCAACATATGTCATTTGGACTTCCCCTAAAACCACATCATATTCTATCTTGGTATCGTAGCTACCAATGCAAGATGCAAAACATGGTGTGGTGGAAGAAGTCTATGTCCCAAGAGGGGCTAGGAAATTGGAAGTCTCTGGTCCCTATTCCACATCCCTAGAGTTTACTGTTATTGATTTCCTCCTGGATCTTTTGCTCAATCCAGGACTGCTTGGGGAATCAATTGATTCCCTTTGACATAGCTGATTTGGTTGCAATGTTTGAGGGGATTCACTAGATCATTTTTCTATATATTTGGCAAGCATTGTCAAGTCCACAACATCCAATTTGTTCACTACCTCTACCCCCAATATGGAAGCCAATGCCTCTTTATCTTTGTCAATCTCATGTCCCTATATATTTATAAAATAAATTTCTTCTTTTAAATTTAAAAATAAAAAACTGAAAAATAAAAATGAAAGAAACAATGGAAACATTTACAAATCTATAAATTGACAATGAATTACCTCATTGTGGCCAAAGTCTGCTCCCTTTTCTCTCTTCCCTCTATTGCTTGACATTTTGAGGTGACCTAGGGAAAATTATTTTCCTCCAGTCTGTGGAGGAAAAAAAGTACACATTGTCAGGTATGAAAGTTTTTGTCTAGTTTGTGGTATGAAAGTTTTGTTTTGTGGTATGAAAGCAAGCCACCAATCAAAGAAATTAAAAGAAAATGGTGATTTAAAATAAATAGGTGATTAATGAGCAAGCTTTACCTTGAATGACTGTCTTTCTGGATTTAAATGCCTATGAATCAATTGCTGCCTTGGGAGGGAATCTATAGTTTAATGGAAAAATGTAACAACCCTAAAGGGCCAAAAAATGATCAAACCCTATTAAATTTTTTTTGCAAGGAAAACATATTTGAAAGGATATAAATATATGCAAAATGAAACAAATGTATTCTAAAAAAATCAACGCTTGCACACCTATATAGAATTGTAATATTTGGGGGATAAAAAGGGTGAAAAGTGTGGTTTTATTGAGAGTTAACACAGATAGGTCCCATGCTCGAGTCACATCTACTAATTAGAAAGAAAATGAATGTGTGTGCACAATAAATTCAAAACCACAAGCTCATTGTTTTGTTAAAGAATAAGTGAAAATTAGTAATAGCTAATTTAAGCCCGAAGGTCTCACAAATTTGAGGAAATGATCTATTATTCAGCTGTCATCTCAAAAACCCTATCTCCTTGTATTGTCTCAATCAACCTCTATTCCCACGAGACCTGGCTGTAGTAGGGAAGATGCAGTTTAATGACTTTTCTTAAAAGCACTCGACTACTATTTTAGGAAGGAAGTGAGAAATTTGTCTTCAGAGAAAGGCATGGAAGGAAGGTCTGAGAAATCGAACCAAAATATGAAATCTTGGGATGGGAATGATAAGCTAATTTCTCATCTACTTGCTTGTAGCCATCCTTCATGTTGTTTTTCCCTTTTTTCTCCTGTCATCTCTTCCTTGATGTGAGAAGTTTTTAATTTTTGTTTTTGATTCATTAGTCAGTGTAGTTAACGTCAACTTTAGTGCAGAATGTTAGCCATAAATGTGATCTATTTGAGGTGCTAAAGGTGGCACAAAGTGCACCTAATTTAGCACCTAGTAGTGCAAAATGATGTATTTTGCTTGGAAGTTGATAAATAAATTGATCCTAAATTGACTTCATCTTTATACATTCCAAGGGAGCTATCATGGTTCCCTATTTTATCTATTCCTTATCCCATGTCAATTTTGTGGGTGCAAAACTAATAGAGGTTAGATTTGTGAACTCATAAATGACCCCAAAACTTTTAAATTTAAATTTAAATGGGCCCATGTTCACCCTACACAACTAGACGATTCATCTAAAGTGTGAAATATTTCAAATTGCATGTTATAGATTTGTATAAAAGGACAAACCCTAATTCATTACTATCATCTTAGATATAGGGCTTATTGGGGAATTATGAAAAATCATCTATGAGAACTAAAACATTATCATGTGACATTGACATTGCATCAATATCCTATGTGTATTGCATGTTTCCTAGAGAGATTTGAGCTCTAGTTCTCAAGATTTCGTGTGTAAAATTTTTATGAAGAGAAAAATGTTGCAATGCCTATTTTTTTTTCATAGTGTGTCTTAATGAAAAATGAGTGTATTAACAAGATAATTTCAACAATAGTCTCTTGGTGCACAACTGTTATGTGACTATTGTCATTGTTGTGTATTACAGGATCTAGAGGAGGCCATGGAGAGAGGATGTGGATGGTGTAGAACTACTCAATCGTAGAGAGGAAAGTGGGTGGAAATAGATATGACAATGGAATTTGTAGATACAATAGAGGTAAGAAGAGAAATCAACCTCAACCAAAGGAGGAAGGTGTTTATGAATTCACAAATGCTACAACATAGAGGAGATAAAGTCATTTTTGTGTCCATGAGGCCTTTGAGATCAAACTTATCAGTTGAAAATGCATAGGAATGGTGATTAAATGTGATTCTATGATCAAGGGAAAAGTTTGAAAATTAGGATGGCCAAAACATGATATCAGTATGTCAAATATATGACTAAAGTGAGGTTTTGTGTTGGATAGCATATTCGTTGAAATGATATAATTGGTGTACTAAACAATATTTACTATGTTGTGTATTATAGGGGTGAGACGAGGCCATGGCAATAGATCGTGTCATATCAAATGAGGACACAATGAATGAAGTGAAACATCAGGTAGAGTCAAATTTTGACTTAACTTAGGAAAAAATGATCTGGTGGTATTTTGTGATACGCCCATCTTTTTTCATAGTATTATTGAAATTTAGAATGTATTATCCAATCTTGACATAAATTAATGCATGTTGTTGATTATTTTAGATGGAGATTGGAGAAAATGCAGAGCCTGAGCGTTCAACTAGCAAAAGAAGAAGATATGTACGTGGACGTGGACCTAAAATTGTTAAATCATGTAGAGGATAGTGGGTGGAAGAGGATATGACAATGGATCCCGCAAACACAAAAAATGATTACACTGAACAAGAGGTTGGTTAGGACTATAGTACATGGGATGAATACTTTGAAAAAATTGTTGTTTGTGGATGTTCTATATGTCATGGAAAGAAACAATTCAAACAAGCAATTGTACAAAGACATTACATATATGATGAGCTTACAGTCGGTAGTATGCCTCCTACAATTGATTCAAATCCAATAGGAATTGTGGTAAGGAATTTTCCTATTTGATATAAATAACATGTATACTTCGTTTAAACATTGTTTTATATTATTTAAATAACTATTTTTTTTCTTAATGGATACTTGCAGGATAAAGTTCTTGGTTTAAAGTTTCCTGGATCACCGAATTCTAGCCTAGAGGGAAATGATCTTTTATTAGATGATACATTTAACAAAAATATATTGTAATATACCAACTTGGAAGATGAGGAATTGATGAAAACAAGTAACAAAACAAGAACCGGTTTAAAGATGCATAATTTGCTTAAAGATAGGGGGAAGGTGGACTACATAACCTATGAGAATGAATGTTATGGAGATGATGAATTTCCCTTGAGTTTGAGATCAATTTACAAAGCGTCATTTGATCGTCAACTATATTGCACTTGGACTAGTGATCAACAACTACCTAGAGTGTATGAGGTGTTTCAATTTTGGGGATACAACTACATGATACAACCCTCCAATATTCATGGAGCGAATCTATGCCTCTTTATTGTCCAAAATGTACATGTGGGATCTAAACATAGAAACAATTCAAAACAAACCACTAGGAGATTAATTCCATATTATGGTCCATCATATTACAATGGTGAATGGAGAAGGCTAGCATAATATAAGCCTAGCATGTCAACATATGGTCTAAATTTGAATATGTATACAAATAATCTCCAATTGGAAAGTGGAAAAGAAATGAATAAAGGTCATCTTATGTATATAGATGGGTGTGCATACACAGGAAAAAATACTGCAAGATTTATAAATAGTAGTAAGGGAAGGGACCCTACTGTAAGACCAAATTGTCAATTTGTTGAGGTTATAAATGATAAAGATGGAGATATGGAAAGAGAGGTTGATAGATTGATAATGGTTGAGGCTATTATGGAACTTACCATTGGGGATGAGTTATTTTTTGATTAACCCTTCTTAAAACACACTCCTGCGTGAAAGAAAAGGAAAGAACAAGGTCTCCCTAAGGATGTTCTTAAGGGCAGAAAACCAAAGAATAATAAATGAGTGTGGACTGATGTTTTATAAACTATGTTGTCAAAATTGTGTTTTATTTAAATTATTGTATAAAAAAGGTAGTCTATAAAATAATGCTCCATTATTCAATTGATGTATATATATTCATATAATTCATATTTTTATTTTTTAAGCCATATTTGGTTATATTTCTTTGAAATTGATACATTTATGATTTATCCAATTGTTGGAAAACATTAAATAATGATTTCCTTTGTTGATAGGTAGAAGATGTTGATGAAACACATACTAATACCCATGATCCAACTAGGTTATTAATATTTGGACGAGATGATCCAAACCATCCTTTAAACAATACCAGGGTGAAAAGAGCAAGATTGAAGAGAATACTACCAACTGAGAAATTTGAAGAGTTAATGAGATCTGCATACACTTATGACATGCCACCTAGCCTTAATGATGATGATCATGATAGTGAAAATGTAGTGAATGAAGAAGGATTGAATGAAATGCTTACAAGTTTCTTTGGGGATGGAGATAGTGATGAAAATAATGATCATATGGTTGACAGTAATGATGATAGCAGGGGTAATTACCACCAATGTAATGTTGATGATAACAACTTGAAAGACTCCGTCAAGCAAGCAGTGAAGACACCTATGTTAAAATCAAGTGCAAGTAGAACCTCAAAACTGGCATGCATATTAATATTATTAGAAATCAAGTCACTATTTGGTTGGTCAAACAAAGGATTCACTACCCTACTGAAGTGAGTTGAAATCTATTTCTTACTTTGCATTGTCAATTGGTGTACATAATTCGTAAACATTCATCAACTTCGTTTATATTTCTTTAAGGGGATTTTAAAACCATATATTGTATATAAATAGTCATAGTATAGATTGAAATATCAAACATGTTCATCATAAGTCAAACATTCAATTGATTTAATCTCTGGAAATCTTACAGGGCACTAAAAACTAAAATATTCCTTGAAGAGAATGTGTTGCCATCAACTTGCAGAGAGGCACGTCTGTTGTTGGCTGAGTTGGGGATTGAATATAAGCAAATTCATTCATGTAAAAATGATTGCATTTTATATAGAGATGACTATCAAAACAAGGTAGAATTCCTTGTATGTAAAGAGAAGAGATATCGTACAGATGTACAAGGTCCTACAGTTACAAAGAAGGTTTTACATCACATGCCAATTATACCTAGACTTCAACGAATGTTTCGTTGCAAGTCACTTTCACAATTGATGGATTGGCATGCAAAGAACATGAGTAAAGATGGATTCACATGAATTCTGGCCGACTCCAAAGCAATGAAACGCATAGAGGAAAAATGGCTAAGAAAATTCAAAGATGAACCCCATAGTATCAGGTTTGGTCTTGCAATTGATGGAGTGTGCCCATTCTCTTTCATGAGCTCAAACAGTTAGATTGATAGTATACAATATTCCCCCATGGATGAGTGTTAGAAAGGAGTACGTTATGTTGACTCTCATTGTTATGGGAAAACATCAAGTTAAAAACATGGATGTTTATCTTGCACCTTTTATTGATGAGATGCAACTGCTATGGAAATGCATAAGAATGTATGACATATCATGCCCTCCATAAAATAGGTCCTTCATGTTGTATGGTGTGCTATGTTGGACTATTCATGATTTCCTAGGACTTGGTGTTTGTTCTGGTAAGATAAAATATTTACGTATTTACACTCAATTTATTTTCATCCCAACTTTCATACTTAGTTTTATACTATTTTTTTGACGTTATTAAAATTACTTATTGAATTGCAGGGCTTCAAACAAAGGGGATATTTTCATGTCCAATATGTGCAAAACAATTTCAAGGGCGATATTCTAAATATCTACATAAATTTATTTACGCAAACAATAGGGTTTCTACCACTATTTCATAAGTTTAGAAATCGCCTGAAGAATCAATTTGATGGAAACGTTGAAAATAAAGGCCCTCCCATGATTATGGCTCTAGGTGATTGGCTTAAGAAGTATGAAGATGCTGAATTGAAAGCGTGGGAGGATTTTTTTGACCGGGGTGATTCAATTGAAGAACCATAACAAGTTGTAGTTAATATGCCAGAAGGAATGAAAAGGAAATCCATATTTTATGAGATCCCTTACTGGAAGGATCTATTAATATCTCACCTATTAGATCCTATGCACATCTTCAAAAATGTCCTAGATTCTATATTTCGACATATATCAGGCAAAGAGAAGGATACCTTGTCTTCGAGGAGAGATATTGCTCATTCGCGTACCAAATTTGATAGAAAATTTTTGTGGCCAAAAAAGGAAAATGAAACATATGAAGAAGCTCCATGGATTTTGAAAAAAAAGAGCTAGAACAACTAAAAAATATCATTTGTTCAATAAGGACACCTACTAGCCATGGGTCATCATTGGATAAAGCTTTTACAATTGATGGACATTTCACATGATTTAAAACATGTGATTTTCATAATTTTATGAAGGTATTATATATCATCATTTAACATTTACTAGTAGCATTGATTAAGTACTAAATATATTTTGATATTTTGTTGTGTGAGAAAAAATTACTAATGAAATTTTCATAAATGTGTTTGATAGCATATCACACCATTGGAAATTAGGGGGGATTCTTGTCTTACAATTTACTTAAGGAATGTCATAAGCCGATTGCCAAAATTTACAAGGTATGTGGTTATATGAAATGTTCATGTGTGAGAGACGTAGAGATATTATATTGCATTTTAATTTTTGACTAAAGGTTCATACTAATTTACTATTCTTATATTAGGTGGGTGACCTCCAAGGAGATCCACGAATGTGAAGTGCCAAAATGGAATAAGGAAATTGTAGAAATTGTATGTGTATTTGAGAAGGAGCTCCCTACAAGTTTCATGGACCTACAAGTCCATTTACTTATACACCTAGTCAACGACATTGAATTGGAGGGTGTCGTATCAGTGAGGTGGATGATTTTCTTTGAGAGGTATATGAAAACTCTAAAAATATATGTTCGAAAAAAGGCACATCTAGAGGGTTGCATGGCTAAAGGGTATGTATTGAATGAAGCATTTTTCTTCCTTTGTGAATTCCTTGGTAAGGATTTTGAAGATGGAACATGCTTCTAGGATGAAGAATGAGCATCAGATATTATTGATGGAGAAAAACCACAATCTAATGGTGTTCAAGTAGAAATTAGTAAGTAAATTCATGATCAGTGTGGTTGTTTTTCTTGCAATAATTAATTTACTCAATTTATTTGTCAAATTAACACCACAACATTTGGAGTTTGAAATAAAATTGTTGACATGTAATAGGTGTAGATGAAAGTGCTATACTTGACAAGTTCATTCTGTACCACATGGACTTTATGGAAAAATGGATTGATCTGTATGATAAAAAGAGAGAAGTGATAGAAGAAAGGAGACAGTTTAAGAGATCGAACCCAAGGAATACTCCACTTCCCATTGATCTGCTTGGGGAATGGGGAAAAGATTGCACACTAGAATGGGTTACTGAACAAATTCAGAATCAAATAGAAGATGCAGGTATAGATTCACACATAACAAAAGATGAAATCAACATGTCTAGAGGATGTGAAATAAAGGTACAGTTGGAATTTTACAAAATGTTGTTTCCTTACAATTTTGACACTATTAAATATTTTAATATTCATCATTATATTTGTTTTCACTGAAATAAATGGTCTTTCATAGGCGAGGAAATATCCAACAATGTGGGCATATGGTCAACATTATCGTGTAGAAAGTGTAGATGTAAAGAGACGATCCTTCAATTGTGGCATCATGGTTGACTTCAAGAAATCTAGTCGATCAAGCTCAAAAGATAAGAATATAATTGAAGGGAATCTACAATATGTTGGGAAAATACAAGAAATTATTGAGTTGGATTACTGCTGTTTTAAATGTTGTATTTTTAAGTGTAGATGGTATGAAGCATTTGAGAGGACACGAAGACATGATACCCATAGTGGATTGTTTTCTATAGATTCCTCATGGTTCCTATTGGAGGATAAGGAGCCTTATGTTCTACCAATTCATTGTAAGAAGGTAATTTCTTTAACTCAAACAAGAAGCGGTAGTGATCATTAATCTATTAATTCATAGTTTATTGCGATTATATACATGTGTTTATTAATCAATAAAATTTTTATAACATACGTCTAATATATGTATGTTGTTCATGTGCAGGTATTTCTCTATGAAGATATTTTGGACCTGAAATGTCTAATTTTCATACATTATGATCCAATATTAAGGCATGTATTTGATGCATTAGTGGATATTGAGCAGAACAATGATGGCCAAAAAAATGAGAGAGAGGGATTAGAGAACATCAAAGAAATTGAAATCCATGATGATATTGAAGATGGTTATGTTCAGGCACAAGAAGACAACAATCCAGAGTTAGATGATGTTATGGAAGACAACAATATGGATGGTATAGAAAATGATGATCCAAATACATCTGGTAACAACATAGATGGTCTACAGTAAAATTTCAATGATGATGAAGATGACACAAGTCAAGATGAGGATGATGATAATATTAAATACTTGAAAGAACAAATGAACATTGACAATGATACACTGGACGACATTGTAGCAGACAATAATGTTAATGACCAAGACTTCTAAATTTTTAGAATTATTTGCAATCCATGTTTAAAAAAGGATGATTCTTATGGCCTAAACTTTGAAATGCTTCAGTAATATTATTTTTGTCGATACAAATTACCTATTGCAATATCCTTAAATTGTTCAATCTTTGGTATGAATTGTTGGTAAAAAAAATTAAGATTACTTGGATGCTTCTTCCATTCATTTTGTATCAACATATGTTCGTGAAGACACAAAAGTTAATAAAATATTAATGCATGTAGCTCACAATTATTTAAATAAGAAACTTTGTTAACTTTATTATTTTTAAATAGTTTCCATTTTTATGTTGAACATAATTTTGAACATGTAATTAAAAAACATCCACAGTAAATGCTTTACTATATCAGCATATTCATTCACATAAGCACAATATTGAGGCTCAATAGCTGATATTCATTCAAATATATAAATACTTGAAAGAGCATATGAATATTGACAATGATACACTGGATGACATTGTAGTAGACAATAATGTTAATGACCAAGACTTCTAAATTTTTAGAATTATTTGCAATCCATGTTTAAAAAAGGATGATTCTTATGGCCTAAAATTTGAAATGCTTCAGTAATATTATTTTTGTTGATACAAATTACCTATTGCAATATCCTTAAATTGTTCAATCTTTGGTATGAATTGTTGGTAGAAAAAAATAGGATTACTTGGATGCTTCTTCCATTCATTTTGTATCAACATATGTTCATGAAGACACAAAAGTTAATAAAATATTAATGCACATAACTTAGAACTATTTAAATAAGAAACTTTGTTAACTTTATTATTTTTAAATAGTTTCCATTTTTATGTTAACATAATTTTGAACATGTAACTGAAAAAATCCACAGTAAATGCTTTAGTATATCAACATATTCATTCACATAAGCGCAATATTGAGGCACAATAACTGATATTCATTCAAATATATAAATACTTGAAAGCACATATGAACATTGAAAATGATGCATTGGATGACATTGTAGCAAACAATATTGTTAATGACCAAAACTTCTAAATTTTCAGAATTATTTGCAATCCATGTTTAAAAAATGATGATTCTTATGGCCTAAACTTTGAAATGCTTCAGTAATATTATTTGTGTCAATACAAATTACCTATTGAAATATCCTTAAATTGTTCAATCTTTGGTATGAATTGTTGGCAAAAAAAAATACGATTACTTGGATGCTTCTTCCATTCATTCTGTATCAACATATGTTCATGAAGACACAAAAGTTAATAAAATATTAATGCAAATAACTCACAATTATGTAAACAAGAAACTTTCTTAACTTTATTATTTTTAAATAGTTTCCATTTTTATGTTGAACATAATTTTGAACATGTAACTGAAAACATCCACAATAAATGTTTTACTGTATCAACATATTCATTCACATAAGCACAATATTGAGGCTCAATAACTGATATTCATTCAAATATATAAATACTTGATAGAACATATGAACATTGACAATGATACAATGGATGACATTGTAGCAGACAATAATGTTAATGACCAAGACTTCTAAATTTTCATAATGTTAATGACCAAGCCATTCATCATAGTTGAGCTACTTCTTTACCATGTACATTATATATTCACATCATATGAGGATTGGGTTGATACATGTTTAAGCGAACAATAAAAAATGTCTTGTTTAAAAAGATGGTATAACTTTATGTTTTCACATATATAAATCACGAAAACATAATGAAACACAACATAACAAATAAACTAATTATATATATATATTGAAAACAACTATATTTGATAAAATTAAACTTAAAATTACCAAATAAAAAAAAACCATGCATTTCATTTTTATATTTACTCCACATTAAAAACAAATTTATTTAGATTAAAAACCTAAATTAAAACCGAATTATTATCCTCACAAATTTTTTAATCAACATTTAAAATAAAATATTCTTTGTTATGTAACCAACAAATAATTCTATTAAATATCCATTGACTATTTCATATTTCCACTAAAACTAATTGTACCTCAATGTTAAAGCTTAAAGCTTTGAAATCACACATTAAAATTTTTGAACTACTTAACGCAACAAACATTTTGACTAGGTATTTATGTTAATGTTAAAACTATTCCTTGGTTTCCTATTTATATAGGAAGCAACAAGCTATAGGCCTTTTACAAAAACAAATGACCTTTCATAACTACTTTTACTAACAACTATTTAATTAGCATAATTAAGGAAATAACAAGAATTAAGAAATTTTGACATATGGTTCCATTATTCAATGTAGAAGACCCGTGATAATTGATCTGGCAAAGTCTTCCTCTCCATGATGAACGTCCAAATGCTCTCGCCTCAGTGTCCTATTCTTCTGAAACCAAATACGTTTCCTCCCACTGATACACCATAAAATCTGATGGCCACTTATATTCCTAGATCTTTGGCATGTTTGCAAGATGATTTTTCCATCAACTATCTAGTAATTCCTTTGTATCATTGACAAACTTTAGGTATCCCACATCAAGAACAATCAACCCATCCATGATCTAATTTAGCCTGTGAAGACTGGTATCATCATCCTCCTATATATGAGTTATGCACTTATGAATAACCTAATTGAATTCTTTCTTCCACTTATCCAAGTCCTTCAATTGATCACCATCTCTTACGATTTCAAGTATATACCACTGTTTCAAGGTATGGAATAAATCCATTCGTGTTACAATATTTTTATCTTCTCCTTGTATATACTGAAATTCATCAATAATCATCTTCACAATTTGTTTAGTTGGCTTTAATAATGTGGGAGCATTAGGAATTCTTTGTAGAACTTTGCATAACTTAGCCAAAGTGTGGTGAATAGGCTGCCACCTTTTGAACAAACGATCTAATACAAGCATATGTGTCTTTATTTTATCAATTACCCACTGAAGTGTTTTATAACTATCATGTACATTCTCCAGTTTATCCATAACTAATTTTATCTTATGCTCAAGAATATTTTCCATAACTTCACAAATTCTCCTTTTCACTTCATCCTGGGTTTGATTGTTGGCCTTCTTTACACCATCCACTTCCTTCTCTAGAGTTTTTACCTATTTTGCAAAAATGTTCTTCACAATATCCATTGGAGCAATAGGAGGATTGTATAGCACCATCTCCTTGCTTTGTGAGGGTCATACTCCTCTTAATTGTTCTTTCAATTTGAAATTATCCATGAATAGTTTATTAACTTCATCATTTAGGAACCTTTGTTCCTTTTCATACTCATTCAATCTATCTTCTAATCCCTTAACAGTTGCTCGAGTGAACATGGCCGAATGCATGGTCATTGTGGCTTCCTCCAAAGGGGTGGTATCTTGTATTGTCCTTACCATCATTTCCTCTTTCATCCCTTGAATTTAATCCAATAATTTTGGATTTTGTGTATTTTTCTGTTTGATCCATATGGCTAGGGTTTCAATCTTTGGGTTATACCCAGTTCCACTCACTCCTTCATTGGAGTCAAATTCTACAACTAGCATTGGATCTTCCTGAGTCCACACTTGATCAAGCAGAAACATTTTCTTTAATTCCAAGCTAGGGAAAATGAGAATATTGCTCTTCAAGACCATTTCTCTAGCCTTCTCGAGGTTAATGTCAATGCTGTCAACTCTTAATTCTTGGAAAGTCTGTGCTACCATTTTATTTGTATCTGATTCTTCAATTCCTGCTTCAGCTAATTCCATCCTCTCTTCAAATTCTTTTATCTTCATCTTCATCTAAAAATCCATAAACTCGGGAGTCTTAATGAATACATCATCTTCTATGAATCTCCTGGCTGCAATTACCCTTTCATCTTCATGTACCTCTGTAATTTTTTTTTCTACATTACCCATACTTTCCTCATGTTTATGGGCACTGGTCTCATGGATGGGCTGATCAACCTCAATATCACCTTTCAATGATTGCAGCACTGTAGCCACTTCCTCAGTATCGCCCACCTCTTCACTCTCCTCATAAGGTACTAACTGTTCAATGTTTTTTGTCTTCTGTCTTTTAGGAGGTAATTGCTCCATGGGAGGTTCAAAGGTTTCACTTGGGGTATGCTCTGCAGTTGCACCACTATCATGTTCTTGGAGATATACTTCCTTCTTAATGTACAACTGTTCAAATTTACCCATTATCAACTCTATCCTCTTGATGGGGTCCTTTTCCTCGACAAAGTATCCTAGAAAATCCTCGGGCCTTTGCTTCTTCCTTTCTTCAAGCTTCTTCATATATTCCCATTTTTTCCATCTACTAAATACACCATTATAATTAATGCAGTTCCTTATGACATCTTCTTCATAATCCACTTGGTGTGCCACTGTCATTTTGGTAAGAAGATTGTGCCTTATGTTGTTCATACAATTTTTAGGGTCAAAGGCTCTTTGTTTTCCAGAATTCAATGCATATCTTGTCTTCAAATAATACTGTAACTCGAGTTTTTTCTCGAAAGGGTTTTTGGGTGATCCCACAATACTGGTTTACAATTTGTAGGAGATCATAATTTTTTTTGAAATCACATATTTTTAGAAAATATAATAATTTAAGCCTTGAAAAGTTCCATTTAAAGGATTCCAACTAAAGAGGGTTTGATTGAACCACCTTAGATCAAACCCCCTTGGATAGAACCCCGCTAGTTTTAAACTATACCTATAACAAAGTCTCCTTTACACCTATCAAAATGCTGATTAAAACTCACTTTTGATTTACCTTTTGGAGGATCAAATGAATTCATTTAATTTAATTTTTTAAAAGTATGTAGTCCTTATTATAAGCTTCCCAAAAAGTCTAATTTTAAATAAATTTAATTTTATTATTATATTTATTTTTAATTTCTTGTGAATGTAGGTTTTTCACCAAAAATCAAGCTCTATGTTTTGCACATGTGGAAAAATAGTAGATTATAAAAAAATTTGAAAAATATCAGTACACTAGATATTGAATTCCTTGATAAAAAATAAAATGAATTTCAATACATACAAAAAAAGTTATGTTGTATATAGTCGCCTATGTCGAATTGTAATTGGTTTGACTTTGAAACTTGATTAAGGAAAAAATATTCAATAAAAAAATATGAAACCAAATGAAAGCGCTAGATATCATAGTTACAAATCTAAATTTGAAAAAATTAGAATTTTATCCTCCATGAAAAAAAAAAGTTATTGTTGTATATGGTGAGCATCACTCCTTAAAAATGGTGTTTACTGAAAAAAGCTAGTTTTCAAAGGAGATAGAAAAACAAGTGCAATCTGATTCCAAAATTTTTGAAAAAAATATATTTAGAATCTACAAAAAAAAATGTCACAAATCACTAGTTTACATCATCTTCAAATTCCTCAAAGTTTAGCCGCTATAGGTGCCTGAAAGTGAAGGTTTAGTTAGAAAAAATTAGTTCAGTGTCCAGTTTGGCCAAAAATTGTAAACCAGTATCGTGGGATCATCCATCTCCACGTATATGCTGTGTCACTTCTATCTTCTTGTCTCATTCTTCTACAATCTTCTATCTCTTTCTACAATTGGTAAAATTGATCTAAACAACTTAATCATACACAAAGAATTGTGACAAAGAACACTTAATTAGATCTACAGTCTCATAGTTTTACAAGTTTTAAGCTAAAATATTACCTTCATTTTCAACAAACATGCAGGTAAGATGTAATCACCTTACCTCTCCTAAAAAATATAAATGATCGTTAAATCAATCACCTTCCAAGTTCCTAGATGTTGGGTCACAACGTTGTTGTTTTGCTGAGTGCTCAATGAGGCTGAAATGTTCAAGGGGTCTGCTAGTTATTGAGATTCTTGGTTGTTGCAAGATCAAAATTTTACCTAAACCTACTCTAACTAGGGTATAAAAAAGGAAAAAGATAGATTAGGGACACAAGAGAGAAAATAATGTTGATTCATTAAGTTAACCAGACCTGTTACTCTCCAAGGAATTCCTAAACTAAACTATAAATGAATCAACTTGTAATCAATACAAAGCCATTCATTCACAGTGAAAATATTA
Organism: Sequoia sempervirens; assembly: GCA_007258455.2. NCBI lineage: Eukaryota > Viridiplantae > Streptophyta > Pinopsida > Cupressales > Cupressaceae > Sequoia > Sequoia sempervirens. The sequence goes on along the minus strand of VDFB02271358.1, from coordinate 1,230,262,961 downwards.
ATAGCAGATTGCAAATCATAATTCAAACAAAAGAAAAGATAAAACTTCATTGACCTCCCTTGAAGAAGTTCAAATCAAACAGTTAACCAAATAAATATCATTCCAGAGTAAAACATGAAGCAAGTTTAAATCCAACTATTTCTACTATGATAAGACAAATAAACAACATTTACAATTCTAGAAAATTCACCAGTGTACAAAAACTAGTATCTTCAGATCCACCCAACTACACTAAAAATGCAAGAAAAATGTATCATCTATCCTACTGCTAAACTGTAATCAGATCTAACAAGAATATCTATCTAACTTTTCCTAAAATCCTAACCCTTTCAAATGAGCTTGATTTTACAATTAATAGCTCCATCATTCCATAATTCCCTCCCAAAACTGAGAGATCAAAAGTTGTAGCTTTTGTGTGCAGGCAATTAAATCATAAAGGTAACTTTCTATTTCAGCCTTTATTTAACTCCAGTTGATTTCAATTTGCAATTCCAATTTTAAGTTTCAACTTTGAGTCCTTCGTCTTGCACGATGTAAAACAACATCCTTCTACAGTAATTACTCCAAATGAGCTCATCATGTCTTCAGTTTACTCCCAACCGATTGCTCTTTTCAGAAAACTTTCCTCGTTTGCATATCCTCTTTGTAAATCACCACCATTTGCATTTTCAAGGTACCTTATAAGACATCAAAATACATTAATTATCTTATTAAAATAATAATTGATTCCAGAAATTGATTAATCTCAGATTATTTCAATTAAATGAACGTAAACTTTTAAATTTCACAATTGAAATAATAAAAGCCTCTTTTGAAATTAATGCTATTATGAATAAGATAACACTAATTTGGTATTTTGTGCATTGAAAATATCAAATTCATTCACCTTCAAATCTTGGAATTACCTATAATCATAACAAATGCATAATCAATTTATTGGATTAACAGTTTTTCATTGTAATGGCATAATTAATTAATAATAAAATTAATTAATTAATAAGAATCAATAAATTAAAACAATATGACTCTCAAGGATTCCATGTCCTCATTGAATTTGCATGATGCATCAATTTGAACAAGGAATTTAGATCCCTTGGTTTTAGAAATAATGATCAACTGGTTTCCAAGATTCAAAATTGTCGAGTCCAAACTTCTCTGAGATTCCATAATTTTGTTAGTGATGTTCCTAGTTCTTGGAGATTTTGTAGCTTTTGTTTCTTTTCCTCTTTTAAATACTGCACCGTATTAACCAACTTGGCCAAAGTGTCGTTGTTGATACCCTTTTTTGATTGAATACTCACTGAGTCACTCAAGGTAAGATGAACTTCCATAACAATGTTAAAGATCATGTACAGTGCTCACACAGTCAAAGAACTTTGTGGAGTCGATCATTTTTTCCCTTTTGAAGTTATTGAAACCAAAAGTGAAACTCATCAAGCTCTTTCATGAACGGGTCCTGATCATCAACTTTGGAAGTTGTTGTGGGTTCATTAAGCTATTGAATGCATTTTCTTGACAGTTTCTAAAGCTTACTCAAATCCATGCACACATATCTTATAACATTGAATTCCATTTTGAGGCATTTTTAACAAACAATTCACATGCCTTCTCTACATTGTGCTTTCCAATTCATAGCATACATGTGAACCAGGACTGACTGCTATACATCAAACAATGCCTCTTGAATGGAACGGGTAAGGATTTAGCTTTACACATACTAATATCATTTGTTGGAAATTTCTAAAGCCTCCTCAACATATTCATTTATGTAAATTCCCTCAATATTGGCATGCTATGAGACTACATTCCTTTGATGCATTTGGTGGCTGTCCAAAACTTTTTCCAAAACTTCCATTTTGGCACTGGCAAAGAAGAATTCTCATAAAGGATTTTAGTTTGGAGTCTGGCCCTTTGCAGCCGTCAGCTACATTTGTTCGAACGTTTCTAACTGTATTCTATGCATTTTCTTATGCATCCTCTATAAAAACTTAATTCCAATTTCTTCGAGGTCTTCTATCAAACATTTCATGTGCCGACTCCCTGGTTTTGTTACACACAGGCATGGAGGATGCTAGTGAAGGCATTAGAATTTAGCTTTACACCTGCCAATTGTATTTGCATTGAAATATTTTGAGTTTCTTCAAACGATTCACTGCCCTATGTGTGCTTCCATTTTTGTAGTGGGTATTATCAACAAATCCATTATGTGCAGACTCTAATCATGCTTCTACCATTTTTCTTAAAGGTTTCAAAAACCTTTTCACCAGATACATTTTGTGCATTCCTCGCAATAATGTGTTCCATGAGATGGCAACCTCTTTGAGGAATTCGGTCAAATAATTCACTGTATTTCCCATGCCTTCATCGCTGCAGATTTTTTAATCTTTGTATTTCATGAGACAACATTTCTTTAGAGGCATTCTGTCAAATTATTCATGTGTTGTGCCAATGCTCTCTGCTCCCATTCTACCTCCAATAGGCCATGACTATGAAGCTTTTCACCCATCACAACATTACTTGAAAACTTCAAAAGCTTTTTAAATGAACCGATTTTGTACATTCAGTGATATAGTTTCATTTTAGAGAGCGACTCTTTCTTTTTGATGCATTCTATTAAACAGTTTGCAAGCGGTGTCTATGCTTCCACATTCACAATTGCTTGAACATTTTTTAAATCCTTTTCAATCAATTCCCATTTCTGTGTTCAACCGGCAATCATTGCATTCAATGAGATGACATATTTTAGAGGCATTCTATTGGAAATTCCCTGCCTTGATCGACCTCCACATTTTGCATGTATTTCTCTAGGGAAATTTAACAGATCCAATTTGTGTATTTTGCAATCATCTCATTCCATGAAATGAGATCCCTTTGAAGTGAAAACATTTTTTGTTGGTTCAACAACCATGGCACCTCCGTTTTGATCAAACTGTCCATATGTTTTGATAACTCTTCACTCTCATTCGGTTCATTTATGGACATTGTTCCATCGAGGGCGGGTATCAGGAGTGCACGATGCTATCGAATATTTTGCATTTGAGTTAAGCAGAAGTCGGGATCAGACATTGTATTCGTTTTGCTCTTTGCTTTAGACGACGGGGTGAGGGTGATATCTCGCACGTGCACCTTTTAATTTTGGTGTCAAGTTTCTCCTTAATCCAAAAATATGAAATCTGATTGTGCAGGATCAAGAGTTGCTCATGAGTGGGATCGGGAGCTACTCAACAGCGGGATCGGGTCCTCACCGAAAGTGGAACCTTTATTTTTCTCTTGGTTCCAAGTTTTTACCTGATTCCAAAAAAAACATTTTTTATGTTACTTCACTGGATCGGGTTCAGGACTATCACTTTTTCAAAAACATTTTATAATACTGTGCTTGTTTAGGATCTGACCCCGATGGGTCCCTTACATTTTTTATTTATGAAAGTTTTAAATTTCCAATTTTTTAATTTTTAATTTTGATTACAAAGATTTTCTATTTTTGTATTTTGTTTTCTTAAATTCTTTTTGATTTATAAAAAATATTTTAAATATTAAGACTTTTATTTAAACTTTTATAATTTTTATGATTTATTATTCTAAATTTAAATCTTTTTAAATTTCAAAAAAGATTTATTTATTTTAACTTTTAAATCCTTTTTAAAGGACTTATTTATTTAATTAAACCTTATATATTTTAAATGTTTTAAAACTTAAAATCTATTAGCTTTCAAGTTTATTTATTTTATTTTAATTTTTTAAAGATTTATTTATTTTATTTTCTAAAGTTTTAGTTTTTTTTCTAATTTTTGATTTTTGATTTTGAAATGTTTTAATTTTTTTTTTGTATTTTCTAAATTTCAAGGGGAAAATGAAAAAGGACAAAGACAACACCAAGACTTAGAACGAATGATGCAAAATGGGGATAAATGATACAGAGACAACAAACGAAACCAGATGAACAACGACACAGAAATGAAGATGAACAACGAAGAACAAAAATGAAGAGTAGCAAAGAAACAAGACAACGAGGTGAAAAGATGTTGACGAAAAGATGAGGATTGAGATTGGGAACAAACAAGGAATGAAAACCTAAACAATTCCTGAAGGAAAAGTCGGGATCAGGATCGAGAACGAACATAGAATGTGAAACTTCAAAAAGTGCAGGGTATCGGTTCCTATTTGAAACCCGAACTCGAAAGGCAGACAAGCGACAGAAGCAGAGATCGGAATTGGGTTGGAACCAAGAACAAGAACTTTCCAAAGAGGTTCAAGGTTTTGGTTCCAATCCGAAGTCCAACTCCAAGACGAACAAGGAAAAGGAAAACAAGTGGAGATCAGGTTTGGAACAATACTTGGAACCTGAACACTCTCTCGAGGAAAAGTTCAGGAGCCTGAAAAAGGAAAACGAGCAAGGTCCAAGGGTTGTGAATGACTTCGGGACAAGACCAAAATGACATCAAACATAAAATGAGAGACAAAAATTGAAACAGGCAAAGAGGGAAAAAAATGAAATGAGAATAGAAAAGCATAGAAAACATCGAAACAAACCAGCAAAATGAAAGAAAATAAAGGGGGTCCTCGACTTTTCCAAGTGGAAAGTTGGGCCGTGTATGCAGGGCATAAAAAATGGCGACTCGGCTGGGAAAATGCTCTAAGCATTTTAAAACATGTAACCCTCCAAATACCTAAAATCTCTACTTTATGCTCATTCAAAGCAATCTAAGAAGTGCAACCTAATCAAAATCGGGACATCACAAAGGTCTGAGATGAAACTGAAATCTGTTTGTGTGTGCAAATGATTCATTTCCCTCCATAAGTGTTGTTTTGATCAAAGTGGAATAGACTCTACCCAAGCTTTGTAGTTTTGAGTTACATTTTTGATGTGCAATGATATTCTAGGAATATCTCTGATGCTAGATAGGTGTCTATAGCCCTGACATAGATACCTCTATTTCTCCCTAAGCTTCACTCTACTACTAGCTAGATGTCTATAGCCCCAGTAGAGATACTTGAATTATCCTTGCTGATTGAGTTCATTTTTAGATTTCTTTTATTTCCTCTTTTTCTCAGGTGTTGATTCTTTTGAAGTATAATTTTTGGTTTCCCTCAGTCCTCAAGTAGTGAAGCTTAAGTAGCGGGTTGAGAACCATAGTGGACATTGTGAAAGAAATGTAACCCTTTAGATTTTTCACTTGGAATAGAGCTACCCCACCTGATGTAAACTAATTGATGGATTTCTTAAGATGTGCAAAGTGTGATAGACTTTCAAAAACTCCCCCAAAACTTCATAATGTACCAAATCCTAATCCATTCTAACGTTCCCCAGTTCAAAATGGATGAAGGTAAATCAAAGTTTTCAAAGCAATTGGCTGATCAAGTGTTTCAAAACACAGATAGAAAACTCTCAATAGATTCACCTTTCGACATAACTTGCATACAACAAATCAATTTCCACTATCAATGAGAGGAGCCCCCAAAAGAAAGAAAGAATAATGAAAAGGGAAAGAGAGGAGCAGAAGAAAAGAGAAAACAAACATGACGAACCAACAAAACAAAAATAGAAAAATGAGAAAAAAAACCAACAAACAGACAACCAAATACCAAAACAAAAGAAAACAAACAAACCCAAAAATAAAAACAAAAAGAAGAGGACAAAAAAAGAGAAAAATAATAGAATGAAAGAAAAGAAACCAAAACAAAAAAGAAAACCAGCTAAACTAAAAACTAACACTAACCAATCCTAATCCTAAACTAACTCCAAAATTGAGCTTAGAAAACACAAAACAACAAAAACCTGTACATTGACCCTACTGATTTTTCATTATGTGTAGAAGTCTTAATTTTCTAGGTATGGTTCCTAATCTAGCAAATTCATCTTTATACTAAAAAATGTAACGTTTATGTGTAGTACATTCATTTTGAGGGTATAAAGTTTGAAATATTAAAAGTTGTAGGTTCTCAGTCTTGTCATGATCTACCCATAAACACATTTTATTATCCCCAACATCATAATCAAATTCAAAATCATTAAAACATAGAGGATAATGAAAAGACACCACCCGATTTAGAAGACCTTTAGTTGTTGTTCAGTGTTCCTATCATATGATCTCCTCTTCACGAGGTCTCAGCTCATGAAGCACTATTCCATTTTGCTCCAGTGTATATGCATGCCAACATAAAGGAAATCCATTAGCAATGTATCATTGGCATTCAAGACATCCAAACCTAGTTCAAAATTTTCATGCATATCCTTATCACAATCAACACTAGTTTCGAACAACAAACTAGTGTGTTTGGTTTCATAGGGACCATTAATTTCAATCATGTTTTCCAAAATACAAACATCATTAGTTAAATCTTTACCTTCATCAACCTCTAAAGCAATTTGTTCAACATCTTCCTTACCTGACCTGGCAATCTTTTCAGACAACAAGAGATTAGAACAATTTGCCTCAAAATGTGGACCAAAAGGAAGAATCCTACATGGATCACCCAAAGTGAGATTTTTTTTGCAGCTGGGATATCCATTTACCAACATCTTAGTATTCCACTCGGATGTAGAGTGCCAAATCACTTTGGTATCCTCAGATGTATTGAGCAACAAATAATCTCCATTGTCAACTGCTGAAGTTTGTGAACCCATTTCCTCTTGAGATGAAGCATTTATTTTAGCATCTTCTTCAAACATGTCACCAATAAGAGCTTGAGAATCAACATCGAGCTCATCACCATTAGTGGCAAAAATACTGGTACATGGTACACAAGGATTTTCTTCGAACAACTCATTTGAATGCACAAAGTCAAATCTAGGAAAAAAATTCTTCAGTTCATGTTTCTGCATATCATCAACTAGAATGTGCAAGTCAATGTCAAGTTTATCATTATTAAGGTCAAATTCATTAATGCATGATAAATCAAGATTTTCCTCAAACAAATTGTTTGAATAAATAGAATCAAAACTAAGGAGACACTCCCCCATTTCATTCTCTTCATCATGCTGAAGTAATTCAATTTCTGAGGTAGCCTCTTGATCATCTTCTTGGAATTCTTCTACTTCATCTAGCTAGACCTCATCATACATTCCTTGATCCAATTGATTTTTTTCTTTTGAAGATTCCATTTGGACCTCAGCTTTTTGGCCTTCACCACGAGATCTATTTGGAATTTCACCCAGAACTATGTTGCTTTCTGTTTCTAAGTGTCCATCACTCAAATCATCAGAATGATTTCCTTGTGTTAACTCATTAACGGGTGTTCCTTACTTATTCACCATTATGCAAGGATCCATGAATTCATTAGTAAACTAATTTTACACATCTAGTAAATCTACACAAGGTAAAATTTTTTTTATATTTGTTGAATCCATCTCAATGCAAGGATCAAGGTCATTGAATGATGGGGAAGAACTAAACATCTTCTCACAGTTAATCTCATCATTTTGGATGGACTGGTTATCATTTTCATGTGTGCCTTCCTCATTAAGTGGACAAGTATTCCAGGGATCTTCCATAAGTATTCCTTCAACAATGATCAACTATTGAAATATAACTCCATCCTACCAAGGAAAACATGGCAATCCATCTGGGAATGTTGATTTGTTCGATGTATCCTACATCCATTTGGCCTAACAAGTTTTGATAGCTTCAAATCTCCTAATTCTTCCAACTTCTCCCTTATTTGATTTTGCATATGTGGTATATCTAGCCAACATGAACCATGCTCCTTTGTCCATCCCTCATCTTGTCAAGTTCATCTTGTTCAGAAGAAATGTTCAAAGTGTTGGAAGGAGATTCTTTAGTTGTTGATTTTTCATGACAATAGTCTTGTGTTAATAGATCATCTCTTTCAATACCATCGTTAGTATTAAAATTTCCAATGAAACTAGATTTTAACCTGATATTTCCATTATGCTTTGATTTTATATCTGTTTCATGCTCTTTGTGAAATAAAACATCAAAATGATATGCTCGCTCATCAAATATTTCGCTTACAACTTCATTATGATGTAATGATTATGTTTTGGAGTATGACCAAAAAGAGAGGATATAGTCACAACTTCATTGGAAAGTGGAATACTTACCTCTGTCATTGGATTTTACAAAGCTTGAATTTTCATGTGGGTAGGCATTGTGGGTAAACTAGTGCAAAGATGCGAAGGGTGGTAGTTTTCGAGTACAAGATCGTTATATTTCTTACTTTGATTATGCATGTTTCTAACGTCTTGTCCAAATTGTGCTAGCAAGGGAGCTTTGTTAAATGCATCCCATACAATGGTAACTTCACCATAGCATTTAACTCTTGCTACCAATAAATTATGCAAACCCCAATAATAATGTTCTTTTACCACACAATCATTAATAACCAGATCTGAATCTATAACTCACTTAAACATAAGAAGGAATTTGTGTTTGAACTGCATAATTGATTCATGTGGTGCTCTTTTCACGACTGAAAATTGAAGTGATGGGTTTCACATATGTGCATAAGTATCAAATTGATCTAAGAATAATATTTTTAACTCCGTCCACAAACAAATAGAATTTGGTGGAAGATTAATGTACCATTGTCATGCTGTACCTTGAAGCATTTTGATGAATAGTTGACAAGCAATATCTTCATGTTGAACCCTGAGAAAAATTAATAAATCCCTACAAATTGTAACATGATTTGAAGCAAATTGTCCATTGTTAGAAAATAAAGGAAGCCTGTTATGCATGTGATATGAAATTTCATTAGTAATCCTGGGGATATACAAAGGGCTATCCATCAGAGCTGGGTTTTCCAAGATCTAACCCACTCCCATAAACAAAGAAAAATTTCTCAAGCACCCTCCTTCTAACACAAGTTTTGTTGATGGCCAAATTGACACAACAACATGCACGCAAGGTGTAATCACCTTACCTCTCTTGAAAAAAGACAAATGATCGTTAAATCAATCACCTTCCAAGGTCGTAGATGTTGGGTCACAACGTTGCTATTTTGTTGAGCGGTCAATGAGGTTGTAATGTTCAAGGGGCCTGCTAGTTATTGAGCTTCTTGGTTGCTGCAAGATCAAACTTCTATCTAAACCTACTCTAATCGGGGTATAAAAAAAAGACAAAAGATAGATCAGGGACGCAAGAGAGAAAAAAATGTTGATTCATTCACTTAACCAAACCTATTACACTCAAAGGAATTCCTAAATTGAACTGTAAAATGAATCAACTTGTAATCAATACAAAGCCATTCATTCACAGTGCAAATATTAATAGCAGATTGCAAATCATAATTCGAACAAAAGAAAAGATAAAACTTCATTGACTTCCCTTGAAGAACTTCAAATCAAACAACTAACCAAATAAATATCTCTCTAGAGTAAAACATGAAGCAAGTTTAAATCCGTTTGTTTCTACTGTGATGAGATAGATAAACAACATTTACAATTTTGAAAAATTCACCAGAGTACGAAAACCAATATCTTTAAATCCACCCAACTATGCCTAAAATGCAAGAAAAATGTATCATCTATCCTACTGCTAAACTGTAATCAGCTCTAAACAAAAATGTCTATCTAACTTTTCCTAAAATCCTAACCCTTTCGAATGAGCTTGATTTTATAATTAAAAGCTCCATCATTCCATAATTCCCTCCCAAAACTGAGACATCAAAAGTTGCAGTTTTTGTGTGCAGGCAATTAAATCATAAAGGTAACTTTCTGTTTCAGCCTTTATTTAACTCTAGTTGATTTCAGTTTGCAATTCCAATTTTCAGTTTCAACTTTGATTCCTTCATCTTGCATGATAAAAAACATCCTTCTCCAGTAATTACTCCAAACGAGCTCGTCATGTCTTCAGTTTACTCCCAGCTGATTGTTCTTTTTAGAAAACTTTCCTTGTTTTCACATCCACTTTGTAAATCACCACCATTCGCATTTTCAAGGTACCTTGCAAGACATCAAAATACATTAATTATCTTATTAAAATAATAGTTGATTCCAAAAATTGATTAATCTCAGAGTATTTCAATTAAATGAATGTAAACTTTCAAATTTCACAATTGAACTAATAAAAGCCTCTTTTGAAATTAATGCTATTTTGAATAAGATAACACTAATTTGATATTCTGTGCGTTTAAAATATCGAATTCATTTTCCTTCGAATCTTGGAATTACTTGTAATCATAATGAATGCACAATCAATTTATTGGATTAACAATTTTTCATTGTAATGGAATAATTAATTAATAATAAAATTAATTAATTAATTAATAAGAATCAATAAATTAAAACAATATGACTCTCAAGGATTCCACGTCCTCATTGAATTTGCATGATGCATCACTTTGAACAAGGAATTTAGATCCCCTGGTTTTAGAACTAATGCTCAACTAGTTTCTAAGATTCAAAATTGTCAAGTCCAAACTTCCCTGAGATTCCATAATTTTGTTAGTGATGTTCCTAGTTCTTGGAGCTTTTGTAGCCTATATTTATTTTCCTCTTTTAAAGATTGCATCGTATTAACCAACTTGGCCAAAGTGTCGTTGTTGATACCCTTTTTTGATTGAATACTCACTGAGTCACTCAAGGTGAGATGAACTTCCATAACAATGCTAAAGAAATCTATCCCCTGAACAACACAAAGATCATGTACAGTGCTCATACAGTCAAAGAACTTTGTGGAGTCGATCATTTTTTCCCTTTTGAAGTTCTTGAAACCAAAAGTGAAACTCATCAAGCTCTTTCATGAATGGGTCCTAATCATCAACTTTGGAAGTTGTTGTGGGTTCGTTCAGCTATTGAATGCATTTTCTTGATAGTTTCTAAAGCTTACTCAAATCCATGCGCTCATATCTTATAACATTGCATTCCATTTTGAGGCATTTTTAACAAACAATTCACATGCCTTCTCTACATTTTGTTTTCCAATTCATAGCATACATGTGAACCAGGACTGACTGCTATACATCAAACAATACCTCTCGAATGGCGCGGGTAAGGATTTAGCTTTACACATGCTAATATCATTTGTTGGAAAGTCCTAAAGCCTCCTCAACATATTCATTTATGTAAATTCCCTCAATATTGGCATGCTATGAGACTACATTCCTCTGATGCATTTGGTGGTTGTCCAAAACTTGTTCCAAAGCTTCCATTTTGGCGTTGGTAGAGAAGAATTCTCGTGAAGGATTTTATTTTAGAGTCCGACCCTTTGCAGCCACCAGTCACATTTGTTCAAATGTTTCTGACCGTATTCTATGCATTTTCTTATGCATCCTTTGTAATCACTTAATTCCAATTTCATTGAGGTCTTCTGTCAAACATTTTGTGTGTTGATTCCCTAGTTTTGTTACACATAGGCATGGAGGATGCTAGTGAAGGCATTATAATTTGGCTTTACACCTACCAATTGCATTTGCATCGAAAGATTATGAGTTTCTTCAAATGATTCACTACCCTTTGTGTGCTTCCATTTTTATAGCGGGTATTATCAACAAATCCCTTATGTGCAGACTCTAATCATGCTTCTACCATTTTTCTTAAAGGTTTCGAAAGCATTTTAACCAGATATATTTTGTGCATTCCTAGCAATAATGCATTCCATGAGATGACAACCTCTTTGAGGCATTCGGTCAAATAATTCACTGTGTTTCCCATGCCTTCATCGCTGCAAAGTTTTTAATCTTTGTATTTCATGAGATAACACTTCTTTAGAGGCATTCCTTCAACTGTTCATGTGTTGCGCCTATGCTCTCTGCTCCCATTCTACCACCAACAGGCCACGGGTATGCGGATTTTCACCCATCACAACATTACTTGAAAACTTTGAAAGCTTTTTAAATGAACTAATTTTGTACATTCAACGAGATAGTTTCATTTCACAGAGCGACTCTTTCTTTTTGAGGAATTTTGTAAAACAGTTTGCAAGCTATGCCCATGCTTCCACATTCACAATTGCTTGAACATTTTTTAAAGCCTTTTCAATTGATTCCCATTTCTGTGTCAACCTAAAATCATTGCATTCAATGAGATGACATCTTTTAGAGGCATTATGTTGGCAATTCGCTGCCTTGATCGACCTCCACATTTTGCATGTATTTCTCCAGGGAAATTTAACAAATCCAATTTGTGTATTATGCAATCATCTCATTCCATGAAATGAGACCCCTTTGAAGCAAAACCATTTTGTGTCGGTTTAGCGATCATGGCACATCCTATGATGGCACCTCTGTTGCATTTGATCAAATTGTCCATTTTTTTTGATAACTCTTCACTCTCATTCAGTTCATCTATGGATAGTGTTCCGTCGGGGGTGGGTATCGGGAGTGCACGATGCCATCGAATATTTTGCATTTGAGTTAAGTGGAAGCGATCAGACATTGTATTTGTTTTGCTCTTTGCTTCGGACGATGGGGCCAGGGTGACACCTCGCACATGCACCTTTTAATTTTGGTGTCAAGTTTCTCCTTAATCTCAAAATCCAAAATCTGATTGTGCAGGATTAGGATTTGCTCAGGAGCGAGATGAAGAGATGCTCAGGAGTAGGATTGGGTTCACACTAGAAATGGAACCTTTATTATTCTCTTGGTTCCAAGTTTTTACCCGATTTCGAAAAAAATAAAATTATTTTACTTCGCTGGATTGGGTTCGGGACTATCACTTTTTCGAAAACATTTTGTAATATTGTGCTTTTTTGGGATCCAACCCCAATGGGTCCCTTACATTTTTTATTTATGAAAGTTTTAAATTTCTAATTTTTTAATTTTTAATTTTGATTACAAATATTTTTATTTTGTTTTCTTAAATTATTTTTGATTTTTTTAAAATATTTTAAATATTAAAAGAATTTTGTTTAAAATTTTATAATTTTTATGATTTATTATTCTAAATTTAAATCTTTTTAAATTTTAAAAAGAAATTTTTTATTTTAACTTTTAAATCCTTTTTAAAGGACTTATTTATTTTATTAAACCTTATAGATTTTAAATGTTTTTAAAATTTAAAATCTATTAGCTTTCAAGTTTATTCATTTTATTTTAAATCTTTTAAAGATTTATTTATTTTATTTTCTAAAGTTTTAGTTTTTTTATTTTCTTTTTTTTTTTGTATTTTGAAATGTTTTAAATTTTTTAAATTTTTTTGAATTTTCAAGGGGAAAACGAAAAAGGATAAAGATGACACCAAGACTCATAATGACCGACAAAAAACTGGGATAAATGACACGACAACAATAAATGAAGACAAATAACGAAGAAAAAAAATGAAGAGCAACAAAGAAACAAGACGATGAGCAAGGAACACAAACTTGAACAACGCCTGAAGGAAAAGCGGGGATCGGGATTGAGAATGAACACAAAGTGTGAAACTTCAAAAAGTGCAGCGTATCGGTTCTAGTCTGAAACCCGAACCTGAAAGGCAGACACACAAATGGAAGCAGAGATTGGAATTGAGTTGGAACCAAGAATAGGAACCTTTCGAAGAGGTTCAAGGTTTCGGTTCCAATCCAAAGTTCAGCTCCAAGAAAAATGAGGAAAATGCAAACAAGCAAAGATCGGGTTTGGAACAACACCTGGAACCTGAACACTCTCTCGAGGAAAAGTTCAGGTTTCGTTCCAAAACTTGAGCCCGATAAAGGAAAAAAAGCAAGGTCCAAGGGTTGTGAACAACTTCGGGATAAGACCAGAGTGACAACAAACATAAAACGAGAGGCGAAAACCGAAACAAGCGAAGAGGGACAAAATGAAATGAGAACAATAAAGCGCAGAAAACACCAAAACAAACCAAAAAAATGAAAGAAAATAGAGGGGGTCCCTGACTTTTCCAAGTGAAAATTTGGGGCGTGTATACAAGGCATAACAAAATCCTTGAGAGGAATTGATGATTGAGCTAACTGACTACATCTGGCTCCAGGATTTTAGTTAACTATTTTCATGAGGAATTGATCGCTTCATTAACTCACATTGAGTGGGAGTGAACTGATTTGATTGAGGAGAGAAGTGAAATCGATTAGTCAGTAGAGTGGAAGAGAGTGTTTGTTAAGAACAAGGTGGAAATGTATGAGTTTAATAATCAATTAAATGAATTAATTATTAAAGGAATGTGCAAGTGGAAATTAGATATATATATATATATAATGTTTTATTTATTATTGATGAATGGATAATGTTGAGAGAATCATTAGGATAATTAAATAATTAAAGTAATTATTTAATCTTTGGAAGAGATAATGGATGACTAATTAAATAATAATGATTTATTTAATTAATTTAGAAGAATAAGGATAATTAAAGACATAATTAAATAAATAGGATTTTGATGCAGGAGCATCCATGGCTACGTGCAATCCTATATTGGTTTGAAGGTTAAAGTTTTGTTTTAATTTTGAATATTTGATTTTGAGATGGATTATTTGGTGAAAGATAATGTTGGAATGATTAATTTCATTTATCCTTGTGTGAAGTGATCAAAAAGCATGAAAAGCATTGACAAGGTGAAAAAGTAGGTGAAAACGTAGGGTAATAATGCAATTTTGATTTTCCAAATTTTAAACTCTTGAAAATGAATTTGTAAGGCATTGGAAATTGAATAAAATAATGTTTTAAAAATAATTTAAAAATCCCTAAAAAATAGGGATTGAGGGAAGTGGATGCCAAGGTTAGCCAATCTTGGATTTTGGCATTTTCAGATGAAAATGGTGAAACCATTGGTTGCGGGGAGTTATGATTTTGATTGGTTGGAGTTTAATGTTTTTAATTTTAGCTTTTTGGAGGGAATTAATGGTGCAGCCCAGAAGTAGTCGTGAGTTTTTGGAGGAGGAAAAATGAATGTGAAAACATTCATGGAAATGGTGAAAAATCTAGAAAAAGGAGGTCATTTTCTGAGTTGAGTTTTTGAAGAAAACAAGTAAAGTCATAGAAGAAGGCATGGAATTCATGGAGGATGTTGTTTGAAGGTTTTTATTTCAGGTTTGGGACTGTTCTACCACTATCCATATCAATTCCAGATTGAAAGAGGCAGGTTTGAGAAGCTACAGGAGGATTCTAGCTTCTAGGTGTTGGAGAATGCATTGTTTGGCGTAAGATCTCATTGTTTGAGCTTGAAACCTTGTTGCGGTAATTTCATGGAATATTTAATGAATGTATTTTATTTTTAGCTACTGTTATTATTCTCTCTTGACTAATTTATTGATGTAATCCATCATTCCTTTTATTGCAAATAAGAGTGCATATGTGCAGATCCAAATTTCTAAATTTTAGAGCATTGTTGCCAATTGTTTAAAAAAATGTTTGTGAGGATTTAAAAGGGTTTTAAGGTATTTTTTGAAGGGTGTTGCAGCCCTTACATTAGTGGTATTAGAGCTAGTAGATTCGCTGAAAGGAGGCAGTTTGCACTAGGATTGAGCTTGTGGGTATTTCAAAAAATGTATGGAAGAGGAGCCCAACATGGTAGGGGTAGAGATAGAGGAAGAATGGAATTTTTTTTCCATGGAGATGAATTTAGAGCCTTGATGATGAAAGTGGAGACACTCAAAGAAGAGATAAGAAGAGGGGTTGCTCAGAGAAGAGAACCAAAGAGTGATGAAGAAGAAGAAGCCTAGGAGAATGCCAGCCTAATAAGTGAGCAAAGAGATGCAGCTGCAACAATTGCAAATGACCCATTGCTGAGATCCCTTTCAAAGATTGGAAAGAGGCCAAATATTGATATTCCTATATTCAATAGAAATTTGAATCTAGAGGAGTTGATAGATTGGACTAATGATATGGAGGAGTATTTTGAATTCGAGGAAATTGAGGACCCTGATAGAGTAAGGTTTGCAAAAATTAGATTAAAGGGTCATGCTTCCACTTGGTGGAGGGAGATTCAGTTGGAGAGAGGAAGAAAAGGGAAGGATAAAATAAAAAAGTGGGACAAAATGGTAGAGAAAATTAAAATGAATTATGAGCTAGATTTGCTCAAGAAAATGCAAGGATTGAAACAAGGAATGAAGACAATGAAGAGTTTCACCAGATTCTCATTAGAACATGACATGTTGAAGCAACTAAAGAGAAGGTTGCAAGATACATTAATTTCTTGAGCCCAAGCATTTAGGAGGAGATGACATTAGTGAGGGTTTTAACCATGGAGGATGCATATCAAGTTGCCTAGAAGATTGAAGAAAGAATGAATAGAAGATTTGAAAATAAGAAAAGAGGAAAGGGTAAAATTAATGTGCAATAGTACAAGGATAAAAATCAGATTGGAGACACTAAGGGAAGCAAGGAAGAAAGAGGTGAGAGTTCAAATTAGACTCCTGTTCAAAGTTTCAGAGGAAGAGGAAGATTGGGTAGAGGATTTGGAAGAGGAAATTATAAAATGACTTGTTTTAGATGTGGAGAAGGACATAGATCTTATGAGTGTCCAAAACAAGAGAAGACAAATAGGAGGATTGAAAATCATGTAAGGTAAACGAATGTGAATGAGGAAGATGCTAAGTCTTCACACTTAGAAGAGGCAGACTGTGGAGAAACACTTGTTTCAAGAAGAGTCTTGATGAACGAGGGAAAAGAACCTGATCAAAGGAGAAGATTGTTCAGAATGAGATGCAAATGTGAAGGTAAAGTTTGTAATGTTATTATTGATGGTGGTAGTACTGAAAATTTTGTTTCTAAAGAAATTGTGAATTATAAGTTGCAACTAGAAAGGAGAAGACACCCACATCCATACTGGATTGCTTGGTTGCAAGATGATCACAAAGTTTTGGTAAATGAACAATCTTTGGTAAAGTTTAAGATAGTGATTATAATGATGAAGTCTTATGTGATATAATGTCTATAGATGTTTGTCACATGTTATTAGGAATACCTTGGCAGTTTGACAGGTGTGCAATGCATGATGGGTATGCTAATACGTACTCTTTGACCAAGGATGGAATCAAACACAAGTTGAAGCCCTTGAATAAGGAGGATGGAAAGGTATGTTAGAGCATTGGAAATTTTTTGGTTAATGGAGTTAAACAAATAGTGAAAGAGGATGAAGATGAAGATGAAGATTTGCTAATGCAAGTTGCAACAGTATTGATGGCATACAAGAGAGGTAAAGTGAAGGTTTCAATGGAGAAAGAAGAAGAGGTAAAATCTGATTTTTGTAAGAATGGTGTTAAATATGTTTTAATTGAGCATGGTAAAAGTGTTGTAGAAGATGAGATTTCAGCAAAGAATGCATTAGTAAAAGAAGGCACAATGGTTGAAAGTAAGGAAGGTTACAAGAAGGAGAATGTTGATTTGTTTGGTGAAATTCCCTTTGCATCAATTGTTGATTTATTTGATAAAGAGATTGGTAAGAATGATAGTTTTTTGCAGGTTGGAGAGGATAAATATTTTGATTATGTCACTAACTTTGATAAGAATGCAGAGGATGAAGCGATTGCAGCTGAAAATTGTCTTTTAGAAGGAATGAAGGAGGAAGAGCATAGTGTTGTAACCAAGGGTGATGATGAACAAGTGGTTGCAACAATAATTAAGAAAGATGTAATACATGGATTTAATTACTTTCTTGATGATGAAGAAGCTAATGTTTATGATTTTCCAGAGTTTCACAGTGTAGGTTGGTGGGAGATGAATTATGTGAAAAGAGGGAGAAAGAGAGGAAGAATGAAGGATGGAAGAGATATCAAGCTGTAGGGATATGTGAGAAATAATGTTAAAGTGGTAAATGTGGGAAGATGGATTCAGTTTGAGCATGGAATCTATAAATGTTTATGAGTCACTCATGAAGCATTTCTTTCTACCATGGGTGTCTGATGCAGGAGCATCCATGGCTATGTGCAATCCTGTATTGGTTTGAAGGTTAAAATTTTGTTTTAATTTTGAAATTTTGATTTTGAGATGGATTATTTGGTGAAAAATAATGTTGGAATGATTAATTTCATTTATCCTTGTGTGAAGTGATCAAAAAGCATGAAAAGCATTGATAAGGTGAAAAAGCAGGGTAATAATGCAATTTTAATTTTCCAATTTTTAAACTCTTGAAAATGAATTTATAAGGAATTAGAAATTGAATAAAATAATGTTTTAAAAAGAATTTCAAAGATCCCTAAAAATTAGGGATTGGGGGAAGTGGATGCCAAGGTTAGCCAATCTTGGATTTTGGCCTTTCCGGGTGAAAATGGTCAAACCAGTGGTTGCGGGGAGTTATGATTTTGATTGGTTGGAGTTTAATATTTTTATTTTTAGCTTTTTGGAGGGAATTAATGGTGCAGCCCAGAAGTAGTCATGATTTTTTGGAGAAGAAGGAAAAATGAATGTGAAAACATTCATGGACATGGTGAAAATTTTGGAAAAAGGAGGTCATTTTCTAAGTTGATTTTTTGAAGAAAACAAGTAAAGTCATAGAAGAAGACATGGAATTCATGGAGGAGGTTGTTTTAAGGTTTTTATTATAGGTTTGGGACTGTTCTACCACTTTCCATATCAGTTCTAGATTGAAAGAGGCAAGTTTGAGAAGCTACAGGAGGATTCTAGGTGTTGGAGAATGCATTATTTGGCATAAGCTCTCATTGTTTGAGCTTGAAACCTTGTTACGGTAATTTCATGGAATATTTAATGAATGTATTTTCTTTTTATCTGCTGTTATTAGTCCCTCTTAAATAATTTATTTATGTAATCCATCATTCCTTTTATTGCAAATAAGAGTGCATATGTGCAGATTCAAATTTCTGAATTTTAGAGCATTGTTGCCAATTGTTTAACTAAATGTTTGTGAGGATTTAAAAGGGTTTTAAAAGTTAGTTTTTGAAGGGTGTTGCAGCCCTTAGATTAGATTTATTTTATTAATTAGGAATATAATAGGAATTAAGGACATAATTAAATAAATAAGATTTATTTAACTAATCAGGAAGATTAATGATAAAATGAATTAATTAAATAACATAGTCATTTATTTAATAGTGGAATATGAGTTATTGATAATAATTAAATAGTTGAACAAGATCATATGTGAGACCCTCGGGGATAGATACAAGAAGTTGATTATTGTTGTTTTGAATTGCATAGTTGGTGTCCTAGTGCCAAACTAGAGAGGATACATTTTTTCTATTGGATGGGTTTGGATGTTAGCCAACATGATGAATGGGAGTACTAGTTATGCCTAGGGCCCCTGCATTCTTTTCATGTTATATTTTTTCACTTGCACAATGTTTCCTATAGAGGTGCATGTTCCATTAGATGCGGGATGACACTGCTCCATGTATGGGCATGGGAGCATATAGCAATTTTTAGACCAATCATTGTCAGAGACCTTCCACTTGGTTTTCCATATGTATTAATTTTTGGAGGGGCAGTTACTTAGAACCATGTTGGAAGTGTAGGATAGTGGAAACATGATTCATTTATTGGATGCTTTCACCTGGAGATCGCACAAATAGTGTGCCCCATGGGATGCCGACACACAACATCTACCTTATTGTAGGTATACTATATATTTGATTAGGAAAACTATTCAAAGCCAACATATTATAGAGAAAAAAACTAGCAGAGAATTTTCTGAGATAATTTGGAGTGATAGGGTAAGCCTGTTAGATTAGATATTTTTTCCAAGTTAGCTCAAGAGGTGGGACAGTGGGGTCCCATGATTAGTCCCTAGGTTTCCATCTAGGAGTTCAATCAGCTGCACCCTGTATAGTGGGGTGCATGAGAAAAGTTGGTAGACACATGTACCATACCAGAGCATGATGCCTACTGGGTTCAACATAGACCAGGGTCACCGAAAAAATTAGATTAGCTAGCCCCTTGGGAGAGGATGGGTCAAGGATTGAGAGGGAGACTCCAAGGGAGGGGGAGGATAGATGATGGTGGGAGAGGTGGTGGGAGAGGGGGTGATGATGGTGGTGATGATTGGGGTCATGGAAGTTGGGATGGAGGCAGGGGGAGGAGAGGTAGAGCTAGAGGCAGGATTGTACAAGTCATTCCAGGTTAGCTACCACCCATTGCCAAGGATTTTCATACCAAGGATACTACTCAAGAGGAGCAGGAGATGCATGCTATGGGAATGTAGGAGGAGCACATCCAAGAGGAGGATGTATCTCAAGAGGAGTAAGAGGTGGAGGTTGACGTAGATGTGGGACTCCTTGATATACCTATTAGAGAGGATAGTAGAGATGTTATGGAGGAGGTGAAGGTTGGGGGATAGAATCCTCAGAAAAATATTTGAGCCTTGTAGGATCAAGTACATGCACTCTAGGCATAGGTCACACAGTTACAAGGGTTACAAGGAAATGTAGCTTAGTTGATTTTTGAGTGTGATATGGAAATGATTAGGGTGCAAAGGGCCAAGGAGCAATCACTCAAGTTTATTGAGACAGTTAGTGGGTCAAGTGCTGATTTTTCTTGCACCTTCTATCAGGTAGGTCACGAGGCACAATATTATAGTGAGTTGTATGAGTATATGGTGCAACATTCATAGAGGGAACTAAGCTACACTGAGGGTAGGTCTTAGAGAAGATCACATTCACAAAAATCAAGCAATATTGGTGGAGTATTAGGTCCTTGGAGGTCACCTTATCCACCTCCATTGCCACTTAGAGATCAAACTGAACCATCAGGGTCAGGACCTAGAAATGATATTCCCTCCCTGAGATATGAGTATAGGGGTAGCTTAGGTTATCCCTATTGAATTTATATATAGACATATGTATATTTTGATTGAGCCTACGAGCTCCATTTTTGACAGACACATCAGTTTTGTATTATGAAACATTTTGAGATATATATGAGATAAATAATTTTTAGTAGTGACTACATGATGTTTTATGTTCTATATGCATGTTTCTATGTGATGTTATCTATGTTATGAATTATATTTCTATCTAATGGTTCTTGTATGATGTGCATTATGGATTTACAATGTATGCTTATGAGAATGTATGGATGTATGTAGATGATTTTGATTTATGATTATATGTATGATTTCATGTATGGATATCCAATGCTTATGATTTATGATGGGATAAATATGCTTATGTGATCTATATGAAAGATGAAATTATATGTTTATGACATGTTATGTCATATTTTGTATGATTCTATGTGGATGATGATTCTAAAATGTAATGTACTATTATCTATTTTTTATGTTTTTATGTGATATACATGACCTATTATGCATATGGTGATGTATATGATGTTATAACATGATTATGGATACAGGATGCATGTGATGGATGATGTTTTTGTGTGTCATAGCATGCCATTGAGATGATTGTAGGGACTGACATAAGAAATTATAGTGAGAGGAAAGCGTTAGTAAGGAGTGAAGAATAGTTAGATGAATCATCCATCCAAATCAATATTGATGAGATCCACGAAGTAGATTAGAATTGATGTAAGATTGATAGATGCAAGGAAACTAAGGTAGCAGAAAAACTTCCTACACTAATCATGACACAATGATTTATGTGGGCAAAACCATTTTAGGAGAAAAACCCCACACTCCAAAAGCCATCCAATATATTATTCAGTAAATCACAAAGATTATAATATACTTGCAGAGAAAGCTTCTCACAAGAGTATCACCACCAGAGATCAAGAGACAACATGACTGCTATTAGACTCTTAGAATACATCATCATCCCTACCACAACCGTAATACAATGCCCTCATAAAATAGGGTTACATTCTAGGTCAAGACAAGCCAAAAAAATATCCACCATTAGATCTAAAACCTAATAATTAACGGTCTAGATTTACAATGCATCATTTATCTAATGTATGCTGGCCATTTTAGAAGTTTCCAGAAAAAAAGTTAACAATTTTTTTTTTCTTTACACACATCCCACTCCTCCCCTTGATGTCATTGTATATTAAACCTATCAGTGTAACTAGGATATACATATATATATATATATATATATATATATATATATATATATATATATATATATATATATATATCCTATCAACAATAACCTTTATATAATTGTGAGGTTGGGAACAAATTTCCTAAGAAATATACCACTTTTCAAACACCTTGCAAGAGCAACGAGAGGGAGTAAACATTGTCTCTTAATTACTAGGGGCTGAAAGGCCGATAATCTCTGAACACCATCTAAACTTCTCTGTACTCATACACTTAGTTAAAGAATCAACAACATTCATCAATGTCTCTACCTTAACCAAATTCACCCTACCATCTTCAACCATATCTCGAACAAAAATATAATGTACATCAATGTGCTTGGTCCTAGCATGAAATTTCGGGTTCTTGGCTAGACATATTACACTCTGTCTATCACAATAAATTGTCACTACACCTTGTTTTATTCCAATATTTGAACACAGTCTCTTAAGCCAAATGGCTTCTTTACAAGCATGAGTAGTTTCCATAAAATCTACTTTGGTAGTGGACACAACAACCACAACCTATCACTTACTCATCCAACTGATTGCACCACCAAATAAAGTAAACACATAAGCACTAGTGGACCATTTGCTATCAATATAACTTACTCATCCAATTGAACTTGAAAGCTATCTTGATGATCTTGTGAAGACTTGGAATGCTTAACACTTGCTTGCTTGACTTGATAACATGAAGGTATGATGAAATAATGATTTGAGATCTCATTTATATAGTCAATCCACTCAGATGATCATTAATTTTATTCCCAAGGATGACATAGAAGAAATTTGAATTAAAAACCTAGTTTTTCCTGCTCAAACCTCGAAAATAGCTCAAATGGAACTCATTCGCCATCTTGGGTGAATGAGTCCCACCTGGATAGGACTAATTCGTCCAAGGTGGAAAATGGGTCCCACAGGGGCTATTTTGTCTGCTAGAATGTTGGGGAGTCAAGAAATTAAGCTTATATGTTGATCTTGTTGGGTTTTTGATCAAAATATGCCTTGGGATGCATAATATGGGGTCATAGGGGCCTATTAATGATGATATAAAGGTCATAAATGTAGAAGGCCCAAAATCCAATGTGAAAGTGTAAATAAATGCACTTTACAACACTAAATTAAGGAAAAATTGGGTCTATTTAGCTTAGAAGGGATCTAAATCCCATGTGAATGTGTAAAACACATTATAACACTAGATTAGGTCCATTTGGTTTACAAGCCTCCTAAATTTAATGTGAAAGTGTAAATAAATAATTTTTACAACATTAAATTAAGGAAAAGTTAAGTTAATTTAGCTTAAAAAGGGGCCCAAGACCTAATGTGGATGTGTAAAACGCCTCACAACACTAGATTAAGGTGATATCAAGTCCAATTTATCATTAATTATTCCTAAATTAAGCAAGGGATACTTTTTACTACACTACATTTAGCCCCCACTTTAGTGAGAGGATGACCTTGCTTCAAACTCACATTAAAGTAGACATTCAAGAGGGGTCCAATCATACCAATACAAATGGTCTAGGATAAAAAAGATTGAGGAAGCAGTCAGGCCCCCAGAATCCAAGATCCTAAGTCAAGCTGACATAAGCACAAAAGGACACACACAAGGTGTATAATTTGCAACAAAACAAGATACATGATCATGCAATGTTAATAACTAGAAGAAGAACAAAAATAGGAAAAAATGAAAAGGTGGATCAAGCTTTGACCATTTTTCCAACACGATGTGGATCATATCTAAGCTATTTGTCCAAAAAAAATGTATACTCACTCTGAGGCAATGAAACTCTTGGTTGTCCTCTGGGTGAGAAGTCCTAGAAGGTGAGGCACATACACTCATGGCTGGTATGTACCCACATACACATGTGAGTGGCTATGGGGAAATTCATGCCTTGATCAAGCTTCCACTCAAACCATACCAAAGTTATACCTCTTGATAACTTTAATAAGGTGCCACACAAAAATGATCTTCGAGCTCCATGAGGCAAGCAAGACTTTGTATGCTTGAAACTCATAGACATTGTAAATGAAAAATAGTGCAAGGAATGTTCAAAGGGATTTTTCTTAGTTCATGCAAGGTCTCTTCTTAGGGAACATCATGCTTAATGTCTCCAAGAGAGGAAAAGTTAAAGAAATATCACACTCTCAGAGGAAATCAAACCCAATGACACCGCCAAGAAAAGGACACATCACAAGAAGAAAGAAATCGCATAATGAAATATGATGGATGTCGATGTATGCCCCCCACTTTAAAGCAGTTGCTAATACCGTTACTATGAGAAATTGCTTTAAAGTAAAAGACATGAGAGCTTATTCAGAAATCCATATGCTAAGTCATATGTTTCTGAATTGAACTACATCATGAATAAGTATATCACATGCGACCCAACTTAAGGCATGTCATTCACATCCCAAGATTTCTCTTAGATGTACATGAAAGGCAGTCAACTAGCCAAAAGAGACAACAACAAGTGACATACGAGGACAAGGCTATCTAACCCCTTGCCCCCACTTAGTGCAAGCCAAGGATGAGCCGAATTGGACTAAAGTAAGTTTCAGTTAGAGGAACTAGGTGTTTCAACCCAAGGAAGAGCACCACAGTCCTTAAGATGTTGAATTTTGTTACTCAAAACCTTACATTCATTAGTAGCATGACCATGAACTCTATAATATGCACATAATGAAGTCTTGTAATAAATTTATTGTGTTCTTGGAGGGGGAGATATCAAACAATCTTGGATTAGTCTCACCAAGATACTCTCTTAATCCATAGAAAATGTTCCTTTATCATGCGACAAAGATATATCTGGCTTTGTAAAAGATGTCATTGTTGTCAATTAGATTGCACCCGAATGCTTGAATATTGAAATTCAACAATCTGTTGAAACATTGGAACTAATTCTAGGCTGTGGGTATCCTATAAGGAATTAGACCTCCAGATTCTAGGCTGGTTCCTATTTAATTTTCTGGTTAATAACTAAGTGATTTGCTGGAAAAGGGAGAAAGACTAAATCTAAATGCAAGAAAAATGTAAATTGAAGGTGATGCACCTAATTGATAAAGATCTGCAATTTGATTCACAATAAACCTTAGAAAACTATCCACACAAGTCAATTTTGACAGTTTCACCACAAAAATTGATTCTAAGGAAGGCTTTAATAAATTACCTTTGAAGGAAAACAGGGTTTTCACAACAAAGAAGAGAATTATTAAATTACACAAACTTAAACCTGTGATTTTAACTATTCGAATGCATGCAAATATAAATGAGACAAATATTTTAAAGGTTCTGATGTTTAAACACAATAAAACTTCATCAAATCATTCATAAAGACAACCAAATGACAAGGCATACTTTGATTTCACTACAATTTGAAGGAATCTTCGCAAAAAGACAAAAGTAAACCTGTAAAAAACACTACTGTATTAATCTGAAAGCTGAGTTACATGACCATTCACTTTGCAGAATGCAAAGGCTGAATAACAAGAACTAAAATGAAAAAGATAAACTTTTTCAATATATACAATGAGAATGCACCTCAAAGTGCATGAATAAGCAACTGAAAGTCGATTTCAGTGAGAAAGTGATAACTCCAAGGTGAAATCTAAGCAGAAGCAAAAATCCCTAAAAATGTGGTTCAAACTCATGCAAAAATGAGTGAACTCAGTCTCGAACCTACAGTCATAAAGCATGCAACTGATCTGCAACTCAAACTGAGCTGAAATCCCTAAAAAGGTGGGCTAAAGCATGCAAAACCGCCTCATTCTTATCAATTCACCCATGCACATTGGAACTCCATCTTCACATTTAAGTCTTCAGTTAAATTTGATGTGTAACTGAAGTAAATTGTAATTTAGCTTTGATAATATCTTTATTTACATTTGAAAAAGATGAATTAATTAAATGATTTATAACACATCATTTAACTAATTCATTTACATTGAATTATGCAAATAAAGATGAAGGACAACTAAACTTGAAAGTATATTCTCCACCTATAGCTTCATACTTAGCATAAATTCAAAAATATGCATTGTTCATTGATAATTATTGGTGACCACCATGCATATATTTGTCAATAGCTTAATAAACTGCCATAATATTTAGCCAAAAGTTCCATTATTTGGCAAGGTCAACCATACTATTGCTAGGCTCATTGACTTAAAAGTCATGGCCATGGGGACAATAAGAACATAATGATTATTAAAACTCATTAACAAAAATATGCAAAGTGGAATTAGGGCGAATGAACAAAAGCAACATCGAACCCTAAATCATTATCACTCTTTTGACTTGATGAAATTTCCTGAAGAAGCCGACTGCCACTGCTGAGTAGGGTTTGAAATCAAAATTCCCCATGAACTGGCTCGAGACTACACCTTACGTTTCCTCAACTGAATCTTGTTGATTTTCATATGGTAAGCTCATTTTTTACCAGTTGAGGTATCTTAACTCCATTATATAGCAATTTATGAAGCTTTAAAGGCGCGGCTGAGTTCATTATCTGATATATTCTTTGTCATCTGCACTTTGTCTAACTCTGGCCACCATGAGAGCTCTTGAAAGAGCACGACTTGCACTGGTGGATATGCACCAAGAAAGAATTCTCAAAAGATTTATTTGGTAAGTTAATCTTTCCATTCCTATGCATATTTTTAGCCTCTTTCAGGCGGTCATGGTAGATTTGAACCTTTGTCTCTATATGGGTATTCATGATAGTTTTCATTGTTGAATACCATTGAAAAATAAACAAGATTTTAACTCTTCATGTGTTGCGCTGGGTCTATTTGATGAATTTCTAATCTTGTACAGGCTGCGGCCTCTTTGTCTTATATTTTGCTTCATTCATGGATAAGACTTTCTTATGTAGGCCGCCATGAGATGGGTTTATTCTTTAGTATTCTCCACTCCTTGAGAAAAATCGTACCTACTCGAAGAGATGTCACCTAAGAAACTCTCGAAATTTTTGAACTAATACACTCTAGACTCATCGATGGAAATAACCCTTGCTAATGCACTACTATCTCTCAGTGACAAAACTGTATTTTGATTGAAAACGCTTAGATGGGTATTTTGAGACTTCCATGGTTGCTTTCATTGCATCTTTTATTGCATAGAAATATGCTTGATTTGTACTCAATATGAACAAAAAATATATGAACAGATTTTGATCTTCCAATTGTTTGAATATTTTACCCTCTATTGCACACCTCTGTGAGTAGATGCTGCCTATAAATTTACCCTTTTCTGATATATTGAGACATGCCTGATATGAAGCTCTCACTACCATTAATACAATAGTTCACTTGAGCTGATCTTGCAATGTTCACCCGTTACTTTCCATGAGTTGCTTTTGTTATTTGTAACTGCCTGTGGTGCTCTTTTGACTTCATGATTATGCGAACTCTGTGTTTGATCCTTGTCAGTACTCTTGGAGAAAGATATAAATGTTGGCAACAATAAAGCTGTAATTGGGGTATTTTCTTATGTGAATGGCTTGGCTGCTCCATTGAAAATTGTCCATCTTGCTTGTTCTTAGGAGTCTGCATACCAAATATTACCTTAAATTTGAAACTTAAACACACTATCATCTTTGTCCTTCTTATTGTGAATTTCTCATGTATTGCATTGTTTGATGTACGCTTCTTGTTCATATGGAATATAATGTTGAAACTAGACTTCCTTTGTGCAAATCTATTGAGTAAAGCTTCTCTCAAGCACTGAGCTTCTTCAACAGTTAATTCTAATTTACTATCTGGCACACATTGTCCTGAAATATCCTACTCACCACTGGTCACCAATCAATTGTTTTCATCGGTATTAATCTCCACCAGTTGTTTCATTCCTTTTGAGTAATATCTATTGAGGTTTCTTTCATATGTACAAAGCTTCAAATTAGTACATAGACCTTTTAATCCGATTGTTGTCATAATGCAATAAATGGCATTTCTTCTCCTTATTTATCACTGCCTCAGCTCTCATGTATGCAGTTATAGCAACTTAAAGCACACTTCTCAGCACTTGTTCACTTTTGTCTTCCGTAGATTGTGTATATACTTCAAAGTTATGAAAGATGCTTGAGTACTCTGTTTCCCTTGAGTGTAAACAGGCTCTATACTTCATTTAAATGCAAATGTAGCAGAGCTAAAACAAAATATCAATATAATTGATGATCTCTTCACATGTTTTAAACATTATTTTAGCATGATGAGCAAAAAGATGATTTGGATTAACTATTTTCACCATGTTGAATTGGACTGCTTCATGAATTATTTTATATTACAACAGTCTTGTTCTATGACAGTTCTAAATGATGACTATTTTTTTATGCTGATTTCATATAGATTGAGGCTGCTCCTCCATGAAATAGTTGAGTGTTCAATATTTTGTTTCAGTTTCTCTTCAGTGTAAAGAGGCTCGATAGTTCATTTGAATGTAATATGAAAATATAAAGTAGAGCTGAAAACATGGGTATCAATGAAAACTATGATGAGCTCTCACACTGTTTGATCCTTTCTTGACATGAAGAGCAAAGTTATGTTGTATGCTCAAACTTTTTTTTCTTGAATCTCTTTGAAATAAAGCTGCTTATTTGATTATTTCTTTGTTTCAGCAGCTCTTTTGATGGCTATTTTGACATTAATGAACTCTCATAAGTAACCTGAGAGTGTGTCTTCCTTGATTTGCCAAGATCAACCCTTGTGGGAGCCCGTTTTACTCCACATATCTAATGAAACGATCATGAACATAATGAACTTGTTCCTGCACATTGAAACAAACATGTTAGCAAAATAAAAGAAGCTGAAAGCTCCCTCTTTAGTTTTATTTTTCTTAATTGTCAGCCTTTCATCTGATGAATGCTTGTTTTGATGAAAATTACATTTTTGTCGGTAGCATAGGCATAAGGCAGAATGTAATTTGTCAGTGCTTAGAGTATAACTCTAACGCCACCCCTTTACAATTTTGTAGGTTCATGGAGTGAGGAAACGAGGCTGCAGCTACTTGGAGACGTGACGGCTGAAGATACCAACGAAAGTGATTCATCATTATAGGCAATGATGAATTGCTCCTCTTCTTTACACTTATGTTATTTTCAGCAATGTAGTTTGTCCTTTGAATTTTGTATTCATATTTTTATTGTCATAATCAAACTTAGTTACTCTCGTGGCTTGTGCGAGATTCAGTGTTTTTACAAAATGAATAAAAGGCATTACTATGCAAGTTCTCAATTTTATGTTTCAAATGCTTGCACAATAAAACTATGATTCAGATGTAAATTGATCTCTATGATGATCAATGAATACTTAAATCAGCAAAACATGAAATTTTTTGTACCTATCAATGATGAATTTCATTCAGCTCTACCTGTTTGAGCTCGAAGTGAAAAAATAGGTAACAAATTGGCGATCTCTGCGGAATGTTTTCCTGCTAAACACAATAGACTAGTTGCCTAGTATATCCATTGGGCATGGAGTCCTTCTCTGCTCTTTAGACTTCTGAAAACCTTGTAACTTAGCTTCAAAACAAACAAACTGAAAGAAAACTACCGCAACTCTGTTGAAGATAGAGTTTGAAAAACCACGTGCAATAACTGCACTTTATTGAAATCAAAACAATACTAGAAAGAAACGTGCCACGGGGCACTTATTGCAAGAAAAACAAAAAACTCTACCCTACCCTACACTAACCAAATAGTGTTAGTGCTCAGACATGACCATTCACTGGTTGTGAAAAATAGCTGCCCTTTTTTAACAACAGAGGATACTTCAAATTTGTAAGATTAATCAAAAAGAAGTATAGACAGTTGATTAATTGCTGCTCCTTTTGTTCAAAAATTGTTGTCAGCATAATTTGGATCATCATAAAAAGCATACCTTCCTTATCTGACTGATCATTAAAGATGATAGTCTGAGGCATATGAATAAGATTAACTTGTTGCTCTACAGCTGCAATCACATGCCTTGGCAGAATTATAACGTGTTGTAATTCTATAGACTCCTCCTTGGACAAATACCTGATTGGACACCCTTTTGAAGGCATAAAGCTTGGCCTCTTACTATTGTCTTCATGTTTATACACTGTTGGCACTCCATCCTGTTGATTAGACTACTCCACTTGCAGTGTAAGATTTTCCTCCTTCCTTCTTGTTGCCTCAATTTCAATCTGATCTGAAAGAGATGTTGATCTGTCATTAAGTAATGAAGGAATGTGTGGCTCTTTGATTTGAACAGGCTGATCATATGTTGTTGGCTCATATAGCATTGAACTATCATCAATGTTAGAACAAAAAGTCTCTATGATGCCTGAAAATATATTCTCATCTAAATCATAACTGTGCATAAAGTCTAGATGAGCTTTGTCATTCTGCTACTTAAAAGTAGGTATTGATATTAGCATGCATGTGATATCCTCATTTTTATCGAAAAATTGAGGAAGTTCATCAAATAAATCAGAATAATTCTGAGATTCACTTTCAATTTTCTCTGCATGAACATGTTCAACCTGATCTTGTTTTCCATCTAAGCTTGAAACAAAGGATTCAAGGTCATTCCAAAATGAATACTCATCAGATTTTTTTTGGTCCCTTGATAAAAAAGGAGTGGTTTTTACCTCATGAACCATCCTTTCCTCATGTTTACTTTCCTTCTTCAGTTGCTCAAAGACTTGATTATTACATTGATAGTCTTCAATCAACAACTCATCAGATTGTTTAACCTGTTCCTACTCATTCAGCTCAATAAAAGAAGGGAGTTCTTTGAATAAAAACATGAAATCATTGTGTTTGATACCTTTTTCAAGCTCCTCAACCTACTGTCTTGATTGATCATGTTCATTTTCCTCTTGCTGCAAGTCTGCTTTGCAAATGGTATCAGGACATGCATGCATAAGTTGGCTCTCTTGAATAAGAATAGGTAACTGTTCATGAAGATTCATAGCTTGATTTGCTACATGTACTTGACTTTGCAATAGAAGAGGATCTCTGAAACCTGGAATGGGAGCCTCTTGAACTAGATTCAACATTTTGAAGTCCAGATGCTTGGTCCAAGAAGGCTGCCATAACTATTCAATACCTTGATGATTTGGTTTAGGCTCTTGATATGACTGAAAATAAGAGTTCATGGGCTCCCGTAGGGACTGAGCTATTGAAATCGAGGGAACTTGAGGAATCTCTTGAATTTCTTGAAGGAAAATAGGCTCTTCATGTGGCTGATCTTGAGGATTAACAAATCCAGGTTGTACCAGCATAGGCTCTTGTATTGGTAAAACATCTCTAAAACCTCTAAAAATTGGAACCTTGATTTTAAAAGGGTCAAGAGACTCACTTTTCTTGAAACTTGAGAATTTAAAATTACAAACCTCCTCTTGAATGGGCTGATGTGGAGTATAAGAAGCTACCTCATGCCTCTGTGTTTGAGCAAGCAAAAGCTTCATTTGCTCCTCTTTTGTTGCTAACTCCCTTTTGAGATTTTCTTCAAACTGTTTCCTTTGCGTCAGTAATTCTTGCTCATGAAGGTAGGCCTGATAGGCCATCTCTTCTTGTTGTTGATCGTACTTCTGCTTCCTCTTGAACTCCTCTATTTGCTATGTGATGTCTGATAGTATGTCCTTCATGTTATTCATGTTATTCTTCATATAATCAACCTCTTGGAGCTGATTTTGGATATCTAAATGTGGATCTCAAGGCTGAGCAAGGGTGGGTGGGAGGTAAGCATGTTGAGCATGCTGATAGGCTGTTGTTGCATGGTTGTTTGGGATAAAACTAGCAGCATGATTGGTCTGATATGGCTAATAGGGATGTGGATTGGCATGACTTTCATGAAACGAAAGTGGGTATACATGCTGAATATGAAAATCTATTATTTTCTACTCATATAAATGCTGGAAATCAGAATATTAAGCTTGAATTTGAAACATACCAGCACTTCGTCTGCTGAAACCAGTGAATTGTGCTCGGAGTCACCAGGTATAAATTTGTACCTCTGAAAGGTGAAAATATGCTGATGTATATACTAGGACAACAACTTGAAAACTTTGAATTTCTTCTCTGAAGTGAACTTCAGAGTCCCACCGGGTGCTCCAAAAACTCATTGATAGGTACAAATTTTTTCATGTTTTGCTGATATAAGTATTCATTGATCATCATAGAGATCAATTTACATCTGAATCATAGTTTTATTGTGCAAGCATTTGAAACAAAAAATTGAGAACTTTCATAGTAATTCCTTTTATTCATTTTGTAAAAACACTGAATCTCGCACAAGCCGCGAGAGTAACTGAGTTTGATTATGACAATAAAAAGATGAATACAAAATTCAAAGGACAAACTACACTACTAAAAATAACATAAGCGTAAAGAAGAGGATAAATTCAGCATTGCCTATAATGATGAATCACTTTCGTTGGTATCTTCAGTCGTCACGTCTCCAAGCAGCTGCAGCCTCGTTTCCTCGCTCCATGAACCTGCAAAATTGTAAAGGAATGGCATTAGAGTTATACTCTAAGAAATGACAAATTACATTCTACCTTACGCCTATGCTACCAACAAAAATGTAATTTGCATCAAAACAAGCATTCATTAGATGAAAGGCTGACAATCAAGAAAAATAAAACTCAAGAGGAAGCTTTCAGCTTCTTTTATTTTGCTAACATGTTTGTTTCAATGTGTAGGAATAGGTTCATTATGTTTGTGATCATTTCATCAGATATGTGGAGTAAAATAGGCTCCCACAAGGGTTGAGCTCGACATATCAAGGAAGACACACTCTCAGGTTACTTATGAGAGTTTATTAATGTCAAAACAGTCATAAAAAGAGCTGCTGAAACAAAGAAATAATCAAATAAGCAACTTTATTTCAAAGAGATTCAAGAAAAAATAGTTTGAGCGTACAACATAACTTTTCTCTTCATGTCAAGAAATGATCAAACAGTGTGAGAGCTCATCATAGTTTTCATTGATACCCCTATTTTCAGCTCTACTTTATATTTTCATATTACATTCAAATGAAGTATCGATCCTCTTTACACTGAAGAGAAACTAAAAAAAAATATTGAACACTCAACTATTTCATGGAGGAGCAGCCTCAATCTATATGAAATCAGCATAAAAAAATAGTCATCATTTAGAATTGTCATAGAACAAGACTGTTGTAATATAAAATAATTCATGAAGCAGTCCAATTCAACATGGTGAAAACAATTAAGCCAAATCATCTTTTTTCTCATCATGCTAAAAGAATGTTTAAAACATGTGAAGAGATCATCAATTATATTGATATTCTATTTCATCTCTGCTACATTTTCATTTAAATGAAGTATAGATCCTATTTACACTCAAGGGAAATAGAGTACTCAAGCGTCTTTCATAACTTTGAAGTATATACACAATCTATGGAAGACAAAAGTGAACAAGTGCTGAGAAGTGTGCTTTAAGTTGCTATAACTACATACATGAGAGCTGAGGCAGTGATAGATAAGGAGAAGAAATGCCATTTATTGCATTATGACAACAATCAGAATAAAAATTCTATGTGCTAATTTGAAGCTTTGTACATATGAAAGAAACCTAAATAGATATTACTCAAAAGGAATGAAACAACTGGTGGAGATTAATATCGATGAAAACAATTGATTGGTGACTAGTGGTGAGTAGGATATTTCAGGAGAATGTGTGCCAGATAGTAAATTAGAATTAACTGTTGAAGAAGCTCAGTGCTTGAGAGAAGCTTTGCTCAATAGATTTGCACAAAGGCAGTCTAGTTTCAACATTCTATTCCTAACGAACAAGAAGCGTACACCAAACAGTGCAATACATGAGAAATTCACAATAAGAAGGACAAAGATGATAGTGTGTTTAAGTTTCATATTTAAGGTAATGTTTGGTATGCAGACTCCTAAGAACAAGCAAGATGGACAATTTTCAATGGAGCAACCAAGCCATTCACATAAGAAAATACCCTAGTTACAGCTTTATTGTTGCCAACATTTGTATTTTTCTCCAAGAGTACTGACAAGGATCAAACACAGAGTTTGAATAATCATGAAGTCAAAAGAGCACCACAAGCAGTTACAAATAACAAAAGCAACTCATGGAAAGTAACAGGTGAACATTGCAAGATCAGCTCAAGTGAACTATTCTATTAATGGTAGTGAGAGCTTCATATCAGGCATGTCTCAATATATCAGAAAAGGATGAAGTTACAGGTAGCATCTACTCATAGAGGTGTGCAATAGAGGGTAAAATATTCAAACAATTGGAAGATGAAAATTTGTTCACATATTTTTTGTTCATATTGAGTACAAATCGATCATATTTCTATGCAATAAAAGATGCAATGAAAGCAACCATGGTGGTCTCAGAATACCCATCTAAGCATTTTTAATCAAAATGCAGTTTTGTCACTAAGAGATAGTAGTGCATTAGCAAGGGTTATTTCCATCGGTGAGTCTAGAGTGTATTAGTTCAAAGATTTCAAGAGTTTCTGAGGTGACATCTCTTTGAGTAGGTACGATTTTTCTCAAGGAGTGGAGAATACTAAAGAATAAACCCATCTCATGGCGGCCTGCATAAGAAATTATTATCCATGAATGAAGCAAAATATAAGACAAAGAGGCCGCAACCTGTACAAGATTAGAAATTCATCAAATAGACCCAGTGCAACACATGAAGAGTTAAAGTCTTGTTTATTTTTCAATGGTATTCAATAATGAAAACTATCATGAATACCCATATAGAGACAAAGGTTCAAATATACCATGATGACCTGAAAGAGGCTAAAAATACGCATAGGAATGGAAAGATTAACTTACCAAATAAATATTTTGAGAATTCTTTCTTGGTGCATATCCACCAGTGCAAGTCGTGCTCTTTCAAGAGCTCTCATGGTGGCCAGAGTCAGACAAAGTGCAAATGACAAAGAATATATCAGATAATGAACTCAGCCGTGCCTTTAAAGCTTCATAAATTGCTATATAATGGAGTTAAGATACCTCAACTGGTAAAAAATGAGCTTACCATATGAAAATCAACAAGATTTAGCTGAGGAAACGTCAAAAGGTGCAGTCTCGAGCCAGTTGATGGGAATTTCAAGTTCAAACCCTACTCAGCAGTGGCGGCTGACTTCTTTAGGAAATTTCATCAAGTCAAAAGAGTGATAATGATTTAGGGTTCGATGTTGCTTTTGTTCATTCGCCCTAATTCCACTTTGCATATTTTTGTTAATGATTTTTAATAATCATTATGTTCTTATTGTCCCCGTGGCCATGAATTTTAAGTCAATGAGCCTAGCAATAGTATGGTCAACCTTGCCAAATAATGGAACTTTTGCTAAATATTATGGTAGTTTATTAAGCTATTGACAAATATATGCATGGTGGTCACCAATAATTATCAATGAACAATGCATATTTTTGAATTTATGCTAAGTATGAAGCTGTAGGTGGAGAATATAATTTCAAGTTTAGCTATCCTTCATATTTATTTGCATAATTCAATGTAAATGAATTAGTTAAATGATGTGTTATAAATCATTTAATTAATTCATCTTTTTCAAATGCAAATAAAGATATTATGAAAGCTAAATTACAATTTAATTCAGTTACACATTAGATTTAACTGAAGACTTAAACGTGAAGATGGAGTTCCAATGTGCATGGGAGAATTGATAAGAACGAGGCGGTTTTGCATGCTTTAGCCCACCTTTTCAAGGATTTTAGTTCAGTTTGAGTTGCAGATCAGTTGCATGCTTTATGACTGCAAGTTCGAGACTGAGTTCACTCATTTTTGCATGAGTTTGAACCACATTTTCAGGGATTTTTTCTTCTGCTTATATTTCACCTTGGAGTTATCACTTTCTCACTGAAATCGACTTTCAGTTGCTTGTTCATGCACTTTGAATTGCATTCTCATTGTATATATTGAAAAAGTTTATCTTTTTCATTTCAGTTATTGTTATTCAGCCTTTGCATTCTGCAAAGTGAATGATCACGCAACTCAGCTTTCAGATTAATACAGTAGTGTTTTTTACAGGTTTACTTGTGTCTTTTTGTGAAGATTCCTTCAAATTGCAGTGAAATCAAAGTCTTCCTTGTCATTTGGTTGTCTTTATGAATGATTTGATGAAGTTTTATTGTGTTTAAACATCAAAACCTTTAAAATCTTTGTCTCATTTATATTTGCATGCATTTGAATAGTTAAAATCACAGGTTTAAGTTTGTGTAATTGAATAATTCTCTTCTTTGATGTGAAAACCCTATTTTCCTTCAAAGGTGATTTATTCAAGCCTTCCTTAGAATCAATTTTTGTGGTGAAACTGTCAAAATTGACTTGTGTGGACAGTTTTCTGAGGTTTATTGTGAATCAAATTGCAGATCTTTATCAATTAGTTGCATCACCTTCAATTTATAGTTTTCTTGCATTTAGATTTAGTCTTTCTCCCTTTTCCAGCAAATCACTCAGTTATGAACCAAAAAATTAAATAGGAACCAGCCTAGAATCTGGAGTTCTAATTCCTTATAGGATACCCACAACCTGGAATTAGTTCCAATGTTTCAACAAATTGCTGAATTTCAATATTCAAGCATTCGGGTGCAATCTGATTGACAACAATCATACCTAGGCAAGAATCTTTAGAGTGTGATATTTTGTTCTCTCGTTTACAAGAGGGTGTAAAATCCAACGAATTCAAATCATTAGTGTTTTGTGTGATGACATTGATATTAAGTGAAGATTTATTTTTTTGTTTCATTTCATTCAAAGAATAAAAATCAAGACCACTAGTGTCTATCAACTCAGGATGCACTACCGTTAAAGTTGGCTTAGAAGGATGTTTTGTGGTATTGTTGATATTGAGTGCAAGCTTGTTTGATGGGTTAATTTCTATTAAAGGACAATAACCAAGATGATGAGTTGTTTCTTGTGTGTTAGGCTCTATAGGGACATGGATGCCTTGTTCTCTAGAACCACATCCTTTTCCACTATATCCAAGTTGTTTCATAAGCTCATAACCTTTTCCATAATTTTTTTTCATTTCTTTAGGATTCAGGGGTTGTTGATAGTCAGTTTCATTAAAGTTTGTTGTGTATGTTGTGTTTTCTTCTAAAGTGGTTGAGATGGATGCTTTCGAGGGGTCTTTTGAGTTTTGTGTTGATATTATAGATTTTTCTTTTCCCTTTTCAGAGTCTTTGTTGATGATCTTGTATTCTCCCATGAATGTTGACCTTCAAAGTCTAAGGAACCCCAATCATCGTCTAATAGCTTTGTGACTTCTTCAATGTGTTTTTCTTTGTCTTTCTATTGTATGTGTTCCACTTGTGTAGTTGGTTTCAATGTTTCTAAAGGATTTTCCTTTCCTTTCTCAATGTTTAAACAACTATTTAGGTTGGGGTCAGCTTTGAGTGTGTACACTTTGTTGTTGTAAATATAGTTGATTTTACGATGAAGAGTGGAAGGCACACCATTCATTGCATGAATCCATGGTCTACCTAAAAGGAGATTACATGAGAGATCATGAGGAATAACATGGATTGGTGTTTTCAATGTGGCCTTTCCAGCTGTAATGGGTAAAGTGATCACATTGAGTGGTTTTTTTCATACATTGTCAAATCCATGGATAGACAAGGAATCAGGTTGAATTTTTTATTTGTCCACATGAAGCCTATCCAAAAGGTTTATGCTACACACGTTAAGGGTCGATCCATTGTCAACAAGGGTTTTCTTTATCCCTATTATTTTATATTGAACTAATACCATGAAAGCATCATTTTGTTTTTACACTTCCAAATGGGGGAATTCACTTTGGTAGAAAACAATGTCAACATTCAGTCCTTGAATCATGGCTACTATGTCATTCGGTTGCACATTAGAAGGTATAGGAATTTTTTGTAAAGAACTTTGAATCATGTTGTGGTAGTGATGGGATGCTTGAATAAGGTCCCATAATGATATCTTAGCATGAGTTTTCTTTAGTTGTTCAACACGATTGTACTCCTTTCCACTTTGTGGAGATAAATGAGGAGTACCTGGTAAGATGGGGTTAGGCAATGGGAGGGATGTTGGAGGTTTTTATCTTGGTTTAGGATTGTTCCTAGTGTTATATGTATGAGAAATGATATTATGACTCGACTGTTGCGACACATTATTCTTAGGTGGGTAAAGGATAAGTTTGGGTTTGTTTTGAGTTTGAGGTTTGTGTGAAGGTGGGTAAAGGATTAGAGGATTATTAGGATGTCCCATGGGATATGTAGGAGTTCCAATAGTCAAGGGAGATCTAATGGACACTTGTGCAATCATAACCTCAGTGGTATTGGTTTGATGTATCTCTAATAAAGGGAAATCTAGTATCACCTTTTTACCATCACCCAAGGAAGACACATTATTATTGTTGTCATTTTCTTGCACCATGATAGCCTCCCTAGGAGGAGATTTTTTAGGAGAACTAAAAACTAAATGTTATTGAAATTTAGAGCTTGGTTCTTCCAAAATAACTTCATCGAAAGTAGGGGAATGATCAATGGTTGAATTGTCTTGTTTATCAATAGTGGGGATATTAGGAGAAGGCTCTATCTATTTTTCATTTTTCTCTAAGGTCTCATTCTCTTGTGCCATATTATCTACCCTAGTAGGAGAGCTTGTAATATGTTCATCCATGGTTGGACTTTGTAAAGAAGCTTCATCGCAAGTAGGGGAGGCATCAAGAGAAGGACCGCTATGATTTTCATGCTTACCAAATAGATCTTCCCATATGGTAGGAGCATTAAGGAAGGGAGGAAAATGATTTCCATGAATCTTAATAGGTGTATCTTCTAACACTAACCTATCCTCTTCACATCAGGGAGGGATATTAGGAGAAGGACAATTTTGATTGTCATGGCTATCTATGATATCATGTTCTTTCGCTAAAACATTCTCACGAACCAGGGATGAATGGAGACTAGGTAAGGTGATGTTTAGAAATGTTTCTATGATCTTATCTTCTTGTTTTCTAATATTTTCCAAAGGGGGATGAGGAGAGGGACAATCAAGACTCTCAATGTTTGTACCTTCTTTCACCAAGATACCTTTGTCACTAATAGGAGAGGTATTAGGAGAAGAAGATGTATGATTGCTATGATTATCTACACTACCATCCTCACTAATGGGCAATGTAATATTAAGGATTGTGTAAATGGTTTGATCTGCTTTCTCTAGGATGTTCTCATAATTATGAAAGATAGTAGAAGGATAACTAACATGTTTCTTAATGACCTCATTGTTGTAATTTAAATTGAACTCATAAGAGGGGATGTTGTACTTATGCAATCCATTTTTAACCATATCAAAGCCACATCTCTTGAAAGAAAACATGCTATTATGGAAAAGTAAATAAAGTGCAATTGTATGACCTAAAGTGAAATGCAATTTTCAGATTTGAAACAAGGCAATTTTCTTACTACACTATGCAATAATTTGAAAGATGAAATGTTGTAAATGCAAATTTGGAATTGATAAATGCATGAAATGGACTAAATTAAGCTATATTTAGTGAAATGCATGTAACAAAAACTCAACCAAATTAAACAGATAGTTAATGGAAGTAAACAAAAGTGTAGAAACAAGGTTTTCAGTGCTGTAAAAGGAAATTTTAGGGGTGCACTGGGACTGATTCGCCCAAGGTGGCGAATGAGTCCTAGTAGGGATTTTTTTCAAATTTTTTAGAAATTTTCAATTGATTTTTATGATTTATAGTTCGTATGATGTGTATCCTAAATGCAAATGCAATTTTTAGATGATTTTCAATGATTTGAGATGCAAAAATGCAACCTATATGCACTTTCACTAATGCAAAATTTGAAAACCCTAGAATGTCAATTAACTAATGCAATCTAGATCTAAGATGATGATGGACTCCAAGTTAGAAAAGAAGGTATTCTAAATGTAGGTTCACCAAAATGATTAGTTGAAAAATGGATGCTTTATGGTTTTGGACATAGAACATCAATTTTCTTCAACTAACATTCAAGGATGCGCTAGAGATCTCAACCCAAGAGTGGAATAAAGGTAAGAGATCTACTAAGGGATAGCCCTAGGGTATGATTTCAGATTACAAGAGGGGTTCACCACCAAGTCTAATATTGGAAAAGACAATGAAATGTAATATGCAATGCTAAACCCTAGTTTGATGCAATGACCTACAAAATGACCTAGAAAAGTAAACAAAACAATACAAAAAACTGCAAAACAGAAAGTGTGCACCTAGAAACTTGTAGAGGATTGAATGAAGACTGGAAATGCTACTGATCCTAGAATTTTGACCTACTAGGACTCATTCTCCATTCTAGGTGAATTAATCCCAATTTTGGATTTCTACACAGGAGCAGGTTTCAGGAAAATGGGTATCCAAATCTATAAAAATCTCTGAAAAAAACCTATAGTGGGACTCATTTGACACTTGTGGCAAATGAGTCCAATTTGGATTTTTTTGGAAATTCAAAGTTCTGATCTGCACCTCTTAGCATGCTCTTTTTGTTTCTCCAGGTTCCCATATCTAAAACTTTGATTTCGGGGTTGTAGATGACCTTTTAGTGAAGATTTTGACCTTTCAAATAGGGAGACAACTCCAACAAGCTTGTAACCTAATATTCAATGATATTCAAGCCTTCCAAGCACCTAGATATGCAATAAGAGAGAGAAGAACTTGTTGATTATTAGGGGATAGGGGTGTTCCTTGGTCAAACCCCTTTTAGGTAATTAAATCAAATGATGAAATAAGATAATGAAGCATGAACATGAAATGATACAATTAGAACCTTGCCATGATGATGGATCTTGAATTGCTACAACAATTGATGAAGAATTTTGCCCTTGAATGCCATAGAATTGATCTTGAAAGCTATCTTGATGATCTTGTGAAGACTTGGAATGCTTAACTCTTGCTTTTTTGACTTGATAAAATGAAGGTATGATGAAATAATGATTTGAGAGCTCATTTATATAGGAAATCCACTCAGATGACTGTTAATTTGATCCCTAAGGCTGGCATGGAAGAAATTTGAATTAAAAACCTATTTTTTCCTACTCAAACCTTGAAAATGGCTCAAATGGGACTCATTCGCCATCCTGGGAAAATGAGTCCCACTTGGATGGGACTCATTCACCCAAGGTGGAAAATGGGTCCCACAGGGGCTATTTTGCCTGCTAGAATGTCGTGGAGTCAAGAAATTAAGCTTATATGTTGATCTTGTTGGGTTTTTGATCAAAATATGCCTTGGCATGCAAAATATTGGGTCATAAGGGCCTATTAATGATTATATAAAGGTCATAAATTCAAAAGGCCTAAAATCCAATGTGAAAGTGTAAATAAATGCACTTTACAACACTAAATTAAGGAAAATTTGGGTCTATTTAGCTTAGAAGGGCCCTATATCCCATGTGAATGTGTAAAACACATTACAATACTAGATTAGGTCCACTTTGTTTACAAGCCTCCTAAATTTAATGTGAATGTGTAAATAAATACATTTTACAACATTAAATTAAGGCAAAGTTAAGTTAATTTAGCTTTAAAAGGGGCCCAAGACCTAATGTGGACGTGTAAAACACCTCACAACACTAGATTAAGGTGATATCAAGTCCAATTTATCATTAATTATTCCAAAATTAAGCAAGGGATAGTTTTTCCTACACTACAGATGGAGATGAGAAAAAAAACAATATTTACCTTCTAGCTAGGATATGAACCACTAGATTGACTGTAGTTTTTATTGGAGACTATGAAGTTGCTTAAGATTATTTGGTGGAGGCAACTAAATTATTTCTCACTTTTTTGGGGTCAACCTAAATACCTCTTTGAGAAACAATGTATGCCAATAGTTTTCCTAAATTTGGACCAAAGATGCATTAATTAGGATTTAACTTCACTTGGTATTTCTCTATTTTGTCAAAGATCTATCCAAGAACATCCAAATGTCCTTTTCTTGTTATGGATTTTTCTAGTAAATCATCTACATAGTCCTCCATTATTTTGTGGAACATATTATACAAGATTATTTTCATTGTCTTCTGATAAGTTGCACCAAAATTCTTTAAACCAAAAGGCATTACATTATAATAGTAAGTACCCAAAGGACATGTGAAGTTAGTCTTATGTTGATCTTCTTGTGCTAGATGCAAATTTGACTGTATCTAGATAAACCATCCATGAAAAAAGTAAACTTATGTCCTTTTATCAAATCTACAATTATGTCAATGTTTGGTAGTTGAAAGTTATATTTTGGACAAGCCTTGTTTATATATTTGAAATCAATGTAGATGTGGATTCCCCCAATGGGTTTAGCCCTAGGGACAAGATTTGATACCCATTCTGGATAGTCTATAGGCCCAATGAAGCCAACATCTAGAAGTTTTTGCAATACACTTTGACAAATTATGCAATATAAGGATGCATTTTATGGAGCTTCTATTTTACTAGCTTAGCCTCTAAATAGACTAGATCAAATGATGGATTGCCAAAGATATATCAATTATTTTCATGTTTTCATATGACCAAGAAAAGTTGACTTTTTTGTATCTACATCTCAAGGAATATTGTGAAATATTTCTTTATCTTTTGGCATCAATGATGCAACAAAGAAGGTTATCTTAGGGCTATTTCTTGTTCCAAAATTTATCTCTTTTGATGCTTCTACTTGTAGACACCTAAAATTATCTAATGCATAATACATTCCCATACTTCACCATTTTTTCATCATTTCACTCATTATTCTCTATTTCATCACTTTTAATTAAATAATTTACAATTATTTTATTAAACTAACATTTTTCTTCTATTAATTAAATAATTTTGAATTATTAATTAATTTTAAAATTTCCTCTTCCCACTTTAATTAAATAA
This sequence comes from Sequoia sempervirens, assembly GCA_007258455.2. Taxonomy (NCBI): domain Eukaryota; kingdom Viridiplantae; phylum Streptophyta; class Pinopsida; order Cupressales; family Cupressaceae; genus Sequoia; species Sequoia sempervirens. Next base: position 1,230,220,262 of record VDFB02271358.1, on the reverse strand, counting down.
TTTTAATTATTTAATTAATTTTCAAAATTTCTTCCAACCCACCTGATTAAATAATTATTTAATTATTTAATTAAAAATCATTATTCCTCTCATCCCACATAATTAAATAATTTTCTAATTATTTAATCACCTAATTTTCTTCCATATTTAAATGAATTATTAAATTAATTCAGATGCATATTCCCTCCAAAAGGAATATTCCGAAATTCAAATTCAAATTCAAATTTGAAAATATCTTCCCTCCAAAATATCTTCCTAAATTTTAGGGAAGAGCTTCAATTAACTAAACCTTTCCTCTTCATGCATGGCTCCCCACCCCTTAATTCACTCTCCATCATTGATCTGATCTTTCAATCTCCTTTTTTTATTGAATATCCCCAAAATCTATACAAAATGAGCCTTCATCTCTCATTTGTAAATTGACCTCCCTTAAGGCAATTCAAGCAAATTCATCCATCTTTTGAGATTTTGCACAATAAGGCTATGCTAGCATAAGAAATACAACATCTCAAAGCATAATTAAATAATGGATTAATGACTTGCATTCTTAGTTGAGGTAAAATTAGGGTTTGATTTAGTTAATTCATTCATTTCTTATTTATTTCATTTAATTCTAGCTTGTCACTTCATTGGTAATGGGTGTAATTCCTTCAATTGGGTCTTGGTTTATTATTTGATCTAACCCTTGTGTTCTTTCCCCCTTGATTGGCCTTCTTATTTATCCCTATTCACATTCTAGCATGCCTAATGGAACCCACATCCTTAATTTGATGTCAATTTGAGCTTTTATTGAGTTATAGGATACAAAGACACTTTTGAAATGCACATCAATGTGTTTGAATATACATAAACACTTATATAACATATAATTAAACTTATGAATCATAATTTAATGCTTTTTATTGTTCTATTTTTATAGGTCTACATGTTACAATAATGCTTTTGATTCTTGCAACAATGTTTTTGACTTACAACAACATGTTTGAATTAGAATCAATAGGTTGAAAGATACAACATGTGTGATGTTGCACATCGATGCTATTTATACTCATTGATTCTTCTCAGAGGTATAACAATACATTTTAATTTTACAATTACGCTTCTGATTTTTCTAGTGACACATTTGATTCTACTTCTTAGATTTGTCACTAACACTAATGTTTGTTGAGTTTTTCTAGAACTAACATATCTATGTAGCCTTGGTGAATGTTGGGAGAAGAAAAAATAAGATAAACTACAGATGTATTTGATGTAGCGAAAATAATTTTAAAATCTTTAATTTTGAGAATAGTTCACATTTGAATTTGGGTTTCATTAAATAATTATTTCTATGTTTGGTAGGCTCTTGGTGTGTATTCTCTATCACGTCTCAATCCTGATGCAGGTTACTTTTGGCTTTGTGTGGATTTGTTACATGTTTTGTTGTGCCTGGTAGAAAAATGATTAATATGATGATGTTTTGGTGTGGAGATAAATGAAAGTGTTAATTTAAATTATGAAAAGTTGAATAGTATTGAATGCGTTTTACTTTGAAAATGAAGCAAAATAGAGTGGAAACATTTTAATTAATGTAATATATTGCCTTATTTATATCTTTATGTGATACTAATTCAATTATTGTTATGTGCCTGAGTGCACTTGAGTTGCAGGAGGTCGAAGACCAAGGGTGTGATTAAGGAGAGGAGGTTAGCTTCTTGACAGGACAAAGCAGGAAGACCTCTCGATCACACACACACACTTAGATTCATATAGATCGCATTTAGGAATGTCTAATTTTAATGTGTTTGCTTTGAATTATTTGTAAATTAAATAACAATTAGTAAATTAAATAAATGATGAAATGACAACATGATAAAATAAAGGATTAAGTTTTAATTAAAGTTAATTATAGATTTTTGAATTAAATAATTATGCATTCTATTCTTCTTTTATTTGTGTTAATCTTTGAGTTAATAAGTTAACCATTAGTTATAAGATATTTATTTTTATTTTTAAAAATGGATTTACATGCAATTAAATTGAAAATTATTCTTATTTTTAAAATTCATTTCAAGATTAGGGTAGAAATGGAAAGGAAAAACATTTTTAAAAAGAAAAAGAGTTCTCGAGAAGGTAACGGTTCTTGGAAAACTTTCTTGAAAATATGCTCTACAATTTTGCTCTAATGGCTGCCAAGAAAAAGCTAAATCTTTCAAAATAGTGTGTTGAGAATTAATTTTGGGTAGATAGAGGAAAATTAAAGAGCTGGAAAAGCAACTGGAAAGGAGGAAGAAGAAGAAGCTTTCTCAGAGAAACCATATTGAAAAGAGGCAAAAAGAAGTTGTCTGAAGAGCATCTCCAATCTCCAGCTGGAAGCGTAATCTCCAGGTTTTCCATTCTTTTTCCACAAATCTTATTTGAAAATGAATTTATTACTGAAGAAATTGAATGCCAAGTGTACAAATTGTTTGCAAACTATGAAAGATTGAGTAAATCTCCTATTCTTTTGTGTTTCTTTAAAGAATTTGCATATTTTTCCCCTCTTCCAGATTTGGTGTTTTTCTCCTCTGCAAACTATGGTTATAATTTTATTCCAGATTGCTCATTCCTTTTACAATAAGTTCTGAAAACATATATATCTACATAATTATATATATATACATAGTAAATATATATATATATATAAATATGTACATATATATATATTATAGATACATATACACTTGTTTACAAACCATGTATACAAATGAATTTGAAAGAAACAATTTTCTGAAGACTATAAGTTCGAAGTTTTTATTTTTGCTTAAGAAAATCATAGAAGGTAGAAGGGGTGGTTGGGATTTCTCCACAACCGAGCCCTCCCCATAAGGGAAGGGCTGCGCTGTGGGAGACAACGCTCCCTCCACAGGCTGCAACCTGTGGAGGAAGTGCTTCCTTCCACAGGCAGCGCCTCCCCATATGGGGGGGGGGGCGTAAGCCCCTAATACATATTGTGTGTCATCAAGCTATGTTCTAAGTTGCTTTAAAAACTGTGAACTATTGAATTTTGTTTACCTTTCAACATTACGTAATATGGAATCTTGGTGAGTGTGTTGGAAGCACTGTCAACTGTAACTTGTTTATAGATTATATGTAACATTTTAAATATATATATGTATATATATATATATTTACACACAGCTATATATATATATACACATGTTCCTACATACAAACAAACAGACATCTGTGTCTCTGTTTTCCACATAAATTTTCTTTCACTACCTTTGATAATGTATTGAAATCATAGAATCGAGTATATACTCACAACATGTTCATTTGTGTATTTAATATGATACTGATATAAACATACATATATAAATAGATATTTCTAAATATTTCTAAAAACATATACCTATTAACAAAGACATGATACAAAAAACGTAGTATTGAATTTTTTATCACTTTTAGATCTGTTGAAAGTTCTTTGGACAAATAAACATATATATATATATATATAAATATACACACAAAAATTTGTATATAAACATATATATATATACACAAACAGATGTGAACATTCATATATAAATATAACTCTATATATATAAATCTACAGATGTTAATACATAGATATAACTATGTCTCTGCTCATTTCTGATATAAATACACATAAGATTATGTAAAGAGTTGAAGATGATTTGTTTTAGCAAATGTTCTCTATAGAAAATGCAATTTGTAACTAATGAATTCTCCGAAAAGAGTAGCTTTCTTTCTCCTCTAAAATTATCAAAATTATTTACTGTGCTCAAAACTAATTTAGAAAATAGAATTGGGATTTAATTTATTTTTCATTATAAACTCACTTGAAATCGTACAAGAAAACCTCATTTACTGAATGCATGCATGAAACCTATTTTGACAATCTTTGTGTGAACATTGGGAAATGATGAAATCTCTTTGAAATTTGAAACGTGTAAAAAATTGAATGTGAACTTAGATGGGAAATGTATTATTTACTGTATTTGAGAAACTTCTGGGACAAGATGCCGAAGGTGGACCCACAGAGACGGTAGTTTTATCTTTTCTAAAACTATCATTTATTTTATTTATGCTTGGCCAAGCACATGCACCATTGAAATAGATGGAATTTAAAAGCCTAGAATTAAATGAATATAGGTCTCTGCCACCTCCTATTTGCAAGAAATATGTGATTCTCATGTTAGGAGTGCATATAGGCATCAGGCTTGCATCGAGAATTCCCTCCTGTGTTGTTTCAGGTTGCTAGGCTCCTCATGCAGGGCTGAAGATTTCTTTGAGTTAGGAAGGAACCTGGGGAAGTCATGTACTTCGTGGTTGGGTGGAAAAGGCGCCTTAATCACACTCTTGGTCCCAACTTGCAAGAAGACCAGTGGTGTCACGACAGTTGAGGTTCAGAGATTTATATGCTATAAATTTATTCATGTATTATTTTGAATGGCTTGTAAATCCCACTTGTAAATGTAACTCTTTTTGAAAATTCAGTATTGTAACATTGAAATATATGTATTGGAATGAAAGTTTTGATGTAACATTGAAATAGATGTACTGATTGAATGATATTGATGTAATTGAAACTTGAAAGAATTTATGGAAACTTATTGTTATGCAATTGGCATTTACATATATATCATTGCAATGATCCTTGCTAATGGAATTTACTTCTTTTGCATACATGGAATGAAATTAATTACTTAATTTTCCTTTTTGAGAAATTATGGGAAGATCTTGATCTATGCATCCTTTGTTTTTAACATACTTGGAATGTATTAAGTTTGTTAAATTATGTGGTTAAATGAACATCAATTTACGAGCGTTACATTTTTGTATTAGAGCAACAAGGTTCAACTCTAGGACCTATGCCTAATTACGCTTGATGTTATGTTTTTCCATGGTAACCCTAATGGAGGGTAGATATTATCAGCGGGAATAGGGAGGAGGATCCCGTGGTGATCCCAATGATAAGTTGGATCAAATTTTTTCCATACTAAGTAGGAAAGAATCCAGGATTGATAACCTTGAGAAGGCAAGACAAACTGGGCCAACAAGGTCTGAACCTGGTGAAAGTGAAAACATCAGGAATGAACCAAATGGAGAAAACACTGAAACTAAAAAGAATCAAAGTAAGTTAACAAAGGTAGTTGAGGAATTGGGTAAGGACCTCAAGAAGGTGGTACCACCCAAGTTTGATGATAAATCCTTTTTTGATGGGGTAGAAGCCTAGATTATTGAAATGGAAAGGTATTTTTCCCTTTGTAACCTGTCTGAGGAAATTAAGGCAAAATGGGGATCCTACCAGCTTACAAGTGAAGCTACTACATGGTGGGAGAATGAAAGCGCTGATAAAAAGTTTTTTCCTAGCAAGGTAATGTGGGAACAATTTTTGTGGACTTTCAGGAAGAGGTGGCTTCCACAGTCTTATTTTGATAAGAAAATGACAGAATTCTAGGTGCTCATTCAAGGAGGAATGATAGTGACACAGTATTGGGAGAAATTATCTCACTTGCTTAAGTACGTACCTCAGTACCAGCATGATGAGAGGTTTCATATACGGAAATTCATTATGGGGCTCAGGCCTCAAATTGGAAATGAGGTGGATATGCATAGACTAGCTACCATGGATGAAGCCTTTGAATTGGCACTTTTACAGGAACATAAAATGCAGCAAGTTGCAAACTACAAGAAAAGTAGGGAAGCCAAGTATGGCAATAAGAAGTCCCAAGGAAATCTTCAAGGTAACAATAACCAGGGCAATCAGATCAATCAGGGCAACCAAGGAAATAATAACAGGCATATCAAAAATTTGAAAAGGGGTGGTAGTCCTCAGAACCGTAATGATGGAAACCAGAATAATAATAAGAGGGCTAATTACAATAAAAAGAATGACAATAACAGGAGAGATTTTTCTGATAGGCCTAAGGCACCTCGTGGGGGTTGTTATAATTGTGGTGGTGAGAATTACTCCAGTGTGTTCCCTCAGAGGGTTAACATGCATCATAATAGGAATCAACATCATATTCATGCAGCGGTTGACAATCGCAAAGTAGATTATTTATCCACTCCTATCCAGCTATCAGGTAAAATTTTTGGATGTCCTGTTTCTATTTTGATAGGTACTAGTGCTACTGATAGTTTTGTGGATCCTCATGTTGTATCTAAATTATCAGTTAGATCGGGCTATATGGAAAATTCATGGAAAGTTCAGTATAGGAACCGGGTATAGAGGAAGGTAGAGAAATGCTTGTTTTGTAGTAAACTAGAACTCCCTAGTCTCAAAATGCAAGTTAATTTGTATGTAGCACCATTGGGATCTTATGATGTGATTTTAGGGATAAATTGGCTTTCTGAACATAAGGCCCTTGTGGATTGCAAAGATAAAACAATAAAGTGTCTTGATGACCAAGGAAATCATGTGGAGATTTGTGGTGTAAAAAGGCCTCTGGAACTTAGGAAAGTCTTAGCCATGCAATTAAAGAAAGAAAGCCGAAAGGGATGCACTATTTATGCAATAAAGGTCAAGGACCTTGATGAGACAGAATCCTCAGTTAATGATCATCCCATTCTAAGAGAATTTGAGGATTTTTTTTCCTGAAGAGCTAATTGAGCTACCGCCTAAGCGTGTATTTGATTTTTCAATTGATTTGATATCGGGAAAGGAACCTTAGTCCAAAGCTCCCTACAAGATGAACACAATGACGTTATATGAGGTAAAATCCCAATTGGAGGAATTGTTGAAACAAGGTTTCATTAGACCAAGTGTGTCACCCTGGGGAGTTCCTGTCATATTTGTGAAGAAGGATGGGACCTTGTGGTTATGTATTGATTACAGGATGCTTAACAAGGTTACTATCAAAAATAAATACATGCTTCCACGTATTGATGATTTGTTTGACCAGCTAAAAGATGCCAAGGTATTCTCTAAAATAGATCTGAGATCGGGGTACCATCAGTTGAGGTTAAAGGATGAAGATATTCACAAGACTGCATTCAGGGCAAGGTATGGGCACTATGAACTTACAATTCTACCATTTGGGCTAACCAATGCCCGTGCAACCTTCATGAATTTGATGAATATTGTTTTTCGAGATTGCTTAGATAACTTTGTTTTAATCTTCCTTGACGATATTTTGATATATTCTAAGTCAGAGGAAGAGCATGAGAAGCATTTGAGGATAGTATTGCAGCGGTTGAGGGAACATAAGTTATATGGGAAAATGTCCAAATTTACCCTTTTCTGATCTGAGGTGCATTATTTGGGACACGTTATTTCAGCAAAAGGGATAGCCGTGAACCTAGATAAGATTAAGGCAATCTTAGATTGGCCAGCACCGTAGAATTTTTTAGAAGTCTAAAGTTTTATGGGACTTGTAGGAGATTTGTGCAAGGGTTCTCGACAATAGTAGCACCCATTACCACACTCCAGAAGAAGGGAAAGAAATTTGAGTGGAGTGACAGGTGTGAAAAAGATTTTCAGTTGCTAAAAGAGAAGCTTAATTCTGCACCTATTCTAGTTGTGCTTGATCTAAATGGTCATTTCACAGTGATTAATGATGCATAAGGAGAAGGGGTAGGAGCCGTTCTCATGTAGGAAGGACAAGTGGTAGCATATGAATCAAGAAAGTTGAAACAACATGAGTTAAATTATGCACCACATGATTTAGAGTTGGCAGCCATAGTTCATTCCCTTCAGATGTGGAGACACTATCTCTTGGGTAAGCCCTTTGACTTGAAAACAAATCATGTTAAATTACAGTACATCTTTACTCAACCCAACCTAAATGCTCATCAAAGGCGATGGTTGGAATTTCTGAGTGAATATGACTTTGGCATTGAGTACATTAAAGGGAAGGAAAACATGGTAGCAGATGCCTTGAGTAGGAGAAGACATCTCACAACCATGATTACCATAAAATCTAATTTCAGGGAGCAGGTGGCTCAGGATTTACATGGGGATGAGCAGTATGAAAGGGTGAAACAAGCCCTAGAGCAGGATCCTTTAGATCACAGATTTGTTGGGTATGTATTTGAGTCTGATGGACTCTTAAGGTTCTAGGGTCGTATGTATATTCCTAACTCTGCAGGGTTGAGAGAGTTGGTGCTAGAGGAATTCCATAATGCACCATACTCAGGACACCCTGGTGTGACTAAAATGGTTGAGGGACTCAAGCCTCTATATTTCTGGCCAGGACTTAAAAGAGATGTTACTACATTTATAGCCCGTTGTTTGAAATGCCAGTGAGTTAAGGCTAAGCATGTACACCCGATAGGACTTTTATATCCTCACAAGTTTCCAGAATATAAGTGGCAGGTGATAACTATGGATTTTATTCAGGGATTGCCAATGTCTAGGAATCGACATGATACCATCCTAGTTGTGGTGGATAAATTAACTAAGGTAGCCCATTTCATTCCTGGGAACCTCAAGGATGGTTCAATGGTTTTGGTGAGGAAATTTGTATAGGAAATCTTTTGACTGCATGGAGTGCCAGAGGTGATCATTTCAGATCGTGACACTCAGATGACTTCCAGATTTGGACTACTCTGAATTCTTCCCGGGAAATAAATTAAATTTTAGTTACTCAAGATATCATCCTCGGACCGATGGTCGAATGAGAGGGTGAACCCGATTGTGGAGGATCTCCTTCGAATGTATTGTATGGAGTAGCAACACAAATGGGAGGAGTATTTTCCCTTTGGTGGAGTTTTCTTACAACAACTCCTACCACACCTCTTTAGGTATGGCACCATTCAAGGCTCTTTATGGATGAAAATGTCGAACACCCATCGGTTGGGACGGGGATAGAGGATAGGATTGTGATTGGACCCAAAATGTTGGGAAATGGAAGACGAGATGAAGTTTATCAAAGAAAATCTTAAGCACGCTTTCAGATTGCGGTGGAGTCTAGAGATAAGAATAGAACTTTCGAAAATTCTCTGAGGGGACAAGGTATTTTTGAGAGTTCAGCCCCATAAGAGTTCAATCTCTTTCGGAAGAACTCAAAGCTTGCCCCTAGGTTTGTTGGGCCTTTTGATGTCTTGGAGGTGATTAACTGTTGCTTATATTTGCTCGCCACGGCTCTATCCCTCGAATCCATAAGGTTTTTCATGTCTCAAGCTTAAGCCCTATCATCTAGGTGTAGCTCATATTCTTGATGGCATGTATTGCGAGTGCACTGAGGAACCAGGAGTGATGTAGGTGGAGACCGCCGATACTAGAAGAGCATAACTAAGTTGTGGAACAAAGACATTTGTGGCAAATTATAGGGTCCAAAGGGGACCAATGCCTCGAGAGGATAATGCCACTTGGGAGAATGAATCACTGAGGACATTGATAGAGCTTTTCCTCATTTGAGAACTTAGCATGTTTTATATTTTCTTGTTTTAGAGACTTATGATACAATCGATGTTTCAGATTTTGTTGTGTGGCTTTGTAATAAGACATCGAGGACGACATGTCTCTTCCTAGCGAGGGAAGGATGTCACATCTCAATCTGATGCAGGTTGAGGTTAATTTTGGATTTGTGTGGATTTGTTACATGTTTTGTTGTGCCTAGTAGAATAATGATTAATATGATGATGATGTTTTGGTGTGGAGATAAATGAAAGTGTTAATTTAAATTATGAAAATTTGAATAGTATTGAATGCATTTAACTTTGAAAATGAAGCAAAATAGAGTGGAAACATTTTAATTAATGTAATATATTGCCTTATTTATATCTTTATGTGATACTAATTCAATTATTGTTGTGTGCTTGAGTGCACTTGAGTTGTAGGAGGTCGAAGACCAAGGCGTGGATTAAGGAGAGGAGGTTAGCTTCTTGATAGGACAAAGCGGGGAAGACCTCTCGTCACACAATAACACACACTTAGATTCATATATTGCATTTAGGAATGTCTAATTTTTAGTGTGTTTGCTTTGAATTACTTGTAAATTAAATAACAATTAGTAAATTAAATAAATGATGAAAAATGACAGATGAAAATAAAGGATTAAGCTTTAATTCAAAGTTAATATATATTTTTAATTAAATACTTATGCATTCTATTCTTCTTTTATTTGTGTTAATCTTTGAGTTAATAAGTTAACCATTAGTTATAAGATATTTATTTTATTTTTAAAATGGATTTACATGCAATTAAATTGAAAATTATTCTTATTTTTAAAATCCATTTCAAGATTAGGTAGAAATGGAAAGGAAAAGCATTTTTAAAAAGAAAAAGAGTTCTCGAGAAGGTAAGCGGTTCTTGGAAAACTTTCTTGAAAATATGCTCAAGTAATTTTTGCTCTAATGGTACGCCAAGAAAAAGTTTTTAATCTTTCAAAATAGTGTGTGTTGATAATTAATTTTGGGTAGATAGAGGAAAATTAAAGGCTAGAAAAGCAACCTGAAAGGAGGAAGAAGAAGAAGCTTTCTCAGAGAAACCATATTGAAAGAGGCAAAAAGAAGAAGTCAGTCAGAAGAGCATCTCCAATCTCGGTATTGAGGTGTAATCGAGTGTTTTCCATTCTTTTTCCACAAATCTTATTTGAAAATGAATTTATTAAAAAGAAATTGAATGCCAAGTGTTCAATTGTTTGAAAGCTGTGAAAGATTGAGTAAATCTCTATTCTTTTTGTGTTTTTTAAAGAATTGCATATTTTTCCCCTTCTAGATTTGGGGTTTTCTCCTCTCATGTAAACTATGGTTATAATTCTATTCGAGATTGCTCATTCCTTTACAATAAGTTTCAAAACATATATATCTACATAATTATATATATAATACCAAAGTAAATATATATATATATATATATATATATATATATATATATATATATATATATATGTACATATATATATTATAGATACATATACACTTGTTTACAAACCATGTATACAAACGAATCACAGAAAGAAACAATTTTCTCTGAAGACTATAAGTTCAAAGTTTTTTCTTTTTGTAAGAAAATCATAGAAGGTAGAAGGGGTGGCTGGGATTTCTCCACGGTCAGGAGCTCCTCCCCATAAGCGAAGGAGCTACGTTGTGGGAGACAACACTCCTCCATAGGTCATGGCCTCGTGGAGGAAGTAATCAGCCTTCCACAAGAAGCCCCATATGTGGGGGGGGGGGCGTAAGCCCCTAATACATATTGTGTGTCATCAGACTGCTAACTATTGAATTTTGTTTACCTTTCAACATTAGTAATATGGAATCTTGGTGAGTGCATTGGAAGCATTGTCAACTGTAACTTGTTTATAGATTATATGTAACATTTTAAAAAAATATATATATATATATATATATATATATATATATATATATATATATATATATATTTACACACAGCCATATATATATATATATATACACACACATACATATATACATATGTTCCTACATACAAACAAACAGACATCTACATCTATGTTTTCCACATAAATTTTCTTTCACTGCCTTTGATAATGTACTGAAATCATAGCATTGAGTATATACTCACAACATGTTCATTTGTGTATTTAATATGATATTGATATAAACATACAGATATAAATAGATATTTCTAAACATTTCTGAAAACACATACCTATTAACAAAGACATGATACAAAAAACGTAGTATTGAAGTTTTTATCACTTTTAGATCTGTTGAAAGTTCTTTGGACAAATAAACATATATATATATATAAATATACACACACAAATTTGTATATAAACATATATATATATATGTACACAAACAGATGTGAACATTCATATATAAATATAACTCTATATATATAAATCTACAGATGTTAATACATAGATATAACTATGTCTCTGCTCATTTCTGATATAAATACACATAAGATTATGTAAAGAGTTGAAGATGATTTGTTTTAGCAAATTTTCTCTATAAAAAATGCAATTTGTAACTAATGAATTCTCCGAAAAGAGTAGCTTTCTTTCTCCTCTAAAATTATCAAAATTATTTACTGTGCTCAAAACTAATTTAGAAAATAGAATTGGGATTTAATTTATTTTGCATTATAAACTCACTTGAAATCGTACAAGAAAACCTCATTTACTGAATGCATGCATGAAAACTATTTTGACGATCTTTGTGTGAACATTGGGAAATGATGAAATCTCTTTGAAATTTGAAACATGTAAAAAATTGAATGTGAACTTAGATGGGAAATGTATTATTTACTGTATTTGAGAAACTTTCGGGATAGGATGCCAAAGGTGGACCCACAAAGATGGTAGTTTTACCTTTTCTAAAACTATCATTTATTTTATTTATGCTTGGCCAAGCACATGCACCATTGAAATAGATGGAATTTAAAAGCCTAGAATTAAATGAATATAGGTCTCTGCCACCTCCTGTTTGCAAGAAATATGTGATTCTCATGTTAGGAGTGCATATAGGCATCAGGCTTGCATCGAGAGTTCCCTCCTGCGTTGTTGTTTCAGGTTGCTAGGCTCCTCATACAGGGTCGGGGAATTCTTCGAGTTAGGAAGGAACCCGGGGAAGTCATGTACTTCGTGGTTGGGAAAAAAAGGCGCCTTAATCACACTCTTGGCCCCAACTTGCAAGAAGACCAGTGGTGTCACGTCGGTTGAGGTTCAGAGATTTATATGCTATAAATGTATTCATGTATTATTTTGAATGGCTTGTAAAGCCCACTTGTAAATGTAACTCTTTTTGAAAATTCAGTATTGTAACATTGAAATAGATGTATTGGAATGAAAGTTTTGATGTAACATTGAAATAGATGTACTGATTGAATGATATTGATGTAATTGAAACTTGAAAGAATTTATGGAAACTTATTGTTATGCAATTGGCTTTTACATATATATCATTGCAATGATCCTTGCTAATGGAATTTACTTCTTTTGCATACATGGAATGAAATTAATTACTGAATTTTCCTTTTTGAGAAATTATGGGAAGATCTTGATCTATGCATCCTTTGTTTTTAACATACTTGGAATGTATTAAGTTTGTTAAATTATGTGGCTAAATTAACATCAATTTATGAGCGTTACATTATCTTTGCTTGTACTACAGGCGATTTTGAAGATCAAAATAGTAAATAATAACATGTTTTTCATTAAACTCACAAAAATATTTGAAATATACCTTGGAGTCAATTTTACATGTTATTATTTAAAGTGCAATATCTTTTTCTAAAAAAAAAATCATTTAATCAGCCTTCAAAATAGTCAAATTAGCCAAAAACCTTAGAAATATTTTAGGTTCAACTGTAGTGTCATGCTTTTGATTTACAATGGTGCTTTTGTTCTCATTGTCATTCTTTCAATAACTTTGTAACACTTATGTTAGAAACTCAACACTTTTTCCAAAAATACAACACTTTTGGTTTGAAAATCGATGCTTTTTGCCAAAATTTATCTCTATCATTTTGAAACTTGATTTCTGCATAGTGACACTTTTGAAACATATCAACACTTTTGATAAACATAGAACTTTTTCTCATAACTTTTTGTTTTTGATAGGGTACAATGCAATTCATTAGATTCTTGTGACAAATTTAAAATTTACAACAAAAATTTTGAATACAAAGTGACGCTTCTAATTATCAAATTCATTTTCTAGAAACCTTAAAATTCTAGTCTCTAGATTTTAATAAAAAAAAAAAACTAGGATTTGAGACTTTTATACTATAACCAATATCCATCACTCATACAAAAAAAACCTTTCACCCTCATATCATACCATTTTATTCATCTTGGACATTTAGAGATACATCTTTTTAGATTTTGGACAAACAATGGCACCTCAATCATCAACAAACATCTACTCCACTAGCAACCAAAATTAGTCATAAGTCCTACTTAGATCTCCCATCCTATCTTCTAGTTTATCTTTTTCTTGAAGAACAATAATTTTCAAGTATATAGTTGAATTAGTATCAAAATCTATGAGAAAACTAGCTTAGTGGTCCCCTCTACTCATAAGTTGGTAAATCACCATTGTCCTTTTTCTTGGAGTCATTAGTCCAGTACAAGTAAATATCATCCTTTAAAAACCATATCAAATCGAGATCTAGCTTAAAATGACTTTTGGAGATTTTCATATCTCCCAACAAACCAACATCATCAACATCAACCTTTGTCCAAATCTATCCAGTATAGCTCTCATAAGTCCAATCTTGAAACAAACCCTTCATCCATATCACATAATCTAAACTTCACTTATATCCCATCTTCCATAAGTTCTTTTCATTATATGTGTATTATAAGGTACCAACATAAGAAAATCATGGAGTCAAAACCAAGTAGTTCTAATGTCACCATGCCTATGACTACTGCCGATACAACATTTAAGATGACTTGTGTTCTATTCAATCTACATGCATATCAAAAACCAAAAAAACCAACCCAGCAACAACCAATTAAACAACCTCAATATCAAATTATCCTCATAGATGGAACTACAAATGAAGCCAAGTTATCTAGAAAAATTCACTAAGGAAGAACTTTTAGAAATACAAGAAGATCCCTCATTTTCTAGTAAACTTGATGCCATTATTTTTATAGATAATAAATCTTACTTTCTTAAACTTGCATAAAATGGTTCCAAATTACTCGTTGATTATGATGTCACAACCATTAGAGAACAAGCTCAAACAAATTTCATGACAATTAGTGTTCCTATACATGAGAACATGCCTATAGTGCACACTATCATTGAACAAATACCACCACCTCCCATTCTAAATATACCAAGTCAACCTATGATACCATAATATGAAATGGATTTTATACCATTTTGTAAATAATTTGTCAATCTGCTATGCCAAAATCAAAATATAGGTGATAAAAAAATCCCAAATCCACTAAACACGAAGATCCCACCTTCCTTAACATACACATCCATACAAACAAACCCAAACATACCAAACCACCAAACACTAACATGCCAAACTATACAAACAACCCTTTTACAACCCCAACTCCTACACCATTTGTGCCTCCTAGCATTTCAAATTCTACACAAACATCCAACACAACTAGCAGCACAAACAATCCTAATAACTCAAGTCAACCTTCCAACTCACAATCTACATCATTTTCCATCACCAAAAAACATACCAAACTACCATACTAAGAAACTATAGTGTTTCACATCCTACACCAACAATCACACTTCAACAAGTCATACAAAAATAATCTAATCCTCATCAAAACTCAAGAACATCTCAATAACAAGTCATACACCAACAACATAACCCTCATCAAAATACAAGGATATCTAAACAACCACAATAAGTTCAAAAACCTCAAGAAATACCCCAACTATAATATGTTCAACAACCTCAAGCAACACCCTAACCACAATACGTTCGACAACCTCAAGTAACACCTTAACCACAATATGTTCAACAACCTATAGAAACTCTCCAAACACAATATGTTAAAAACAACCAATCATACCACAAGAACAATACATCCTACAACACTATATCCCATAATACCATATAATTCCACAATAATAACATCCCTCATACAATCTGTATAACCTTACACATGGAAAAACAACACACAACACCAAAACATACCATATAACTCATACAACATACCCAAAAAAATCTCCCAAAACCAAAGTCCATCATACAATTCATCATCAATCCTACAATACCAAACATACACTCCATCCCACCAACCTCAAAAAACTCAACAAAATGACTTGACATAAAATTTAAACTTTTAACGAAAAATCACAAACATGCAATTGGGGCATACAAAGAAAAACTATACGCTTGAGGAAATTTGTTGACACCTGTTTGATAGAAGCATACCTATGATACCTTTTCCAAACAACTTTGAAATGCCAAAATTTGATAAATACAAGGGAAGAGGTGACCCTCATAAGCACATACGAGATTTCTATGTAGCTTGTCTAGAAGTCTCATACAATGATACATATTTAATGCATCTTTTCCCTTGAAGCTTAGGAGGAAAACCCATAGAATGTCTTTCTCATCGAACCAGGGTATCAAAACATTCGAAGAACTAGTTGAAAATTTTGTTAGTCACTTCTCATACAATATAAAACATGAGATAACCATGATTGAATTATATTGCACTAAAAAAAATAGGAGAATATTTTTCTTCGTTCTTACCATGTTGGAGACATAAAGCTAGCAAATGTAAATGGCCAATACTTCATAAATAAATTGTGAACATTTTTGTCCAGAATCTAAACATGGAAATTGGTTTCAATTTAACCATGCAATGTGCTAATTCCTTCGAAGAGATCATAGAGAAAGAAATCACTATCAAGAGAAGGCTCTTATTACTAAGGGCCTCACCAAAATATATAAAGAAAATAGGGATCACACATCTAATTCTAATGATAAATATCACCTTTGGGATAAAAAAATGCCACCAATGATGGGGTATTAGGTGAAAAGTTCATGCAAAATATACAACCCCCATATAATAATAAAAAAACAACCAAAATACAAATCCTCCAAGGGGACTACCAAGACCTACCAATAATACTAGACACAAATACACTCCCTTAGGGGAACCAATCGAAAAGGTCTTAAAGTTGACTCTGTTGGCATATAGCTTGGGGATATTGTTTACATATGGCTTCTAGTGTTGTCATTGATGGAAACTAAAGTAATTATCATGGCCCGAAGATCATAATTTATTCATATTAGCAGGAAAAGTAGAGAACAGTGTTCTACCGATAGAAAGTAGAAAGAACAGGGTATTCGGTTAGTTAGTTGATCCATATGCTTCACTAGATCATAATTTTGTGTTGTGGATCCCTAGGATAGTTTTTTAAGCATATATGTTACCTTATTGGTAATTCTTGTGATGTTGCATTAATCGGTGTACGAGCTTGGAGATTTGGCAAGATGTTTTTTTGTTTATTTGCTCTTGTGGCCGACCTAGTGAATGTTGCATGTTGCAGATGTATAAGGAGTGATTGATTAATTTTTTCTTGTGTTGGTTATTTTGTTTTGGGTTGTAGCTATATTCTATCCAACTTGTGTGGGTGCGCATCAAATATTTCTCATGATTTGAGCCGACATGTGAAGAATATTTCATATTTTGCTGAAGCAGACTTGGAGTAATTGAAATTTTGGTAGTAGGTATATATATGAGATTGGTAATTCATTTTTAAGTGTGTATGTGTGAAAAAAGAGTAGATCAGATGTATGTGTGAATATTAAAAGGGTGATTGAGTGAGTTATCCACATTTTCACTTGTGCATTAAGATTTTGTGGAAGCGAGTTAGAGCAGAGCTGAGTGTAGTCCAGAAGGAGTTAGCAGGTCTAGAATTTGATTTATGAGCTTAATCAGAATTGTATTTTGGCATATGCAGATGCTATCCTTTTAGTTCAACCTTTTTTTGTAATCGCAAACATTTTGTAAGACAATGAGCCTTCCTTATTTTGATAAGTGAGCTCTAGGTAGTGTGCCTGAATGCATGTGCATTCCCTTTTCTTCATACTTTTAACAGAGTATAAATTGTGGATTAATCTCCACCATGGTTTTTCCCCTAATAGAGTTTCCACATAAAAATATTGGTGTTATGGTGCTTTGATCATCTTGTTTATGTGCTTGCATCTTTATTTTTGTTTATGTGTTGTAAATGGTTTATGATTAGAATTAAAGTTTAAATATTGTTGAACCTTGATTCACCCCCCCTCTTAGTGTTCCCTGATTCTAACAATTGGTATAAGAGCAAGGTTCCTCTGCAGAAGTTTAACAACTTGAGGTGGATCTTGAATTGAAATTGACTCTGGTGATCTTCAACAACAGCTTATGGTGGCACTTGATGATCTTGATTAGTCTAAAGCGGAAGTCGTGGAATTAAAAGAAAATCTTGTGGATGTTGAAAAATTCATTCAATCATTGAAGGATAAAATTAACGAGTCAAGAGAAAAGAGGAAGGAACTCTATGATCAGCTGAAGCAAAAAGAGAATAAAAGCTTGGAAGATGTTCACCTGAATTAGACCCTAAAAGAAATAACTGAAGAATGTGAAAAGCTTGATAGGGACAATGCTACTCTAAAGCTTGAGATGTAATCTGTGGCAATGAAGCTAACTAAGGAGATTGAAGAAAGGAAGAAGAATCAGGAGAATCTGGTACAGTCTTTAAAATAAAAGTTTGAAGAATGCAATAGAGTAAATAGTGGACTCATTCAACTGGAGATTGAACTGCAACAATCCAGAAATAATGAACAAGAGCTTGAAAGATAGATAGTTATTCTTAGAGATGAACTCACTACTACAAATGAATACAAGGAGAAGTTTAGGATCAGTTCTGCTAAGCTTGATGAGTTGACTAAAGGAAAAAAGGATGCAAATGATAAATGAGGTCTTGGCTATGAGAAAGGAGAAAGCTCTGGATCTGAACACAAGGATTCTAGACAAAGAAATCAGATGAAAAAAGGAAAAAGGTATCCGGTAAGACAATCCAATGCTTAGAACTTTAATGGTTACTACTTTTCTTTCAATAAATTTGGTCATATGGCTTCACAGTGTAGAAGTAAAATAAATTCAAGCAATCCATCATTTCCCGATCAGTGTTTTAGTTGCAAAAAGTTTGGTCATAAGTCAATTGAATGCAGAAGTATGTTTGTCAGTGTAAGGAATGTTAATTGCTACACCTATGGAAGGATTGGGCATGTTACTAATCAATGCAAGTCAAAGGGAAATCAATGGAATGAATGGTCTAGACAAAGAAATATGGTGTGTTACAATTGCAACAGATTTGGTCACATTGCAAGATTTTGCAGGAACAGAAACATGGATAGAAGAGGTCTAGTATACAGAGGAAGAATTTCACAGAATTATGACAAAGGAAAAGGAAAAGTGACTATGGAAGAGATAAGAGATCAGATGAAGCAAAAGTGGGTAAAGAAGAGTGAATTTGATGAAGGAAATAAGCTCGTACTGGAAGCAGTCTCTGGTAATTCCTCCATAAATTGATCTCAAGTCATTGGCCTAGGGGGAGTCTTTTAAGAAAAATCCTTTGTCCACCTGTCTGTAGTTGGCATCAGAATGCAGGAAATTTTTAGTGGTTGTTTCATTAGTCTTCAAATGTGTCCATGATCATTTGTGTAGGAATTTAAGATCTAGAAGGTCTGTAGATGAATTCTTCTCTTGTTGTATGAGAAAACAGGGTAATTGGAACTCCTAGGGAAAAAAATTTAATGCAGAAAAAAGGTTAGGTGCGCAAAGTTATAAAAAGGTATTTGGAACCCTCATTTGTCACCTTGCATTAAAGGAGAATAGAAGGAGAGCTTCTGTAGCAGAATTTCAAAGGAGTCAAGTAAATTTGGCGGTGAATTCATCAGGTATTTCTGATCACTCAAGTTGAATTCCTAATTTTGTGCTTGAAAGAAAAACTCATTCGGTACGGAAAGAAAAATGAAGCAAATCAAAGGAATTGTGAATTTGGATCAATATATTAGTAGGAAGATCAGAGATGTAAGAAATATGTTGTTGACCGATGAATTGAAGTGGCTTGAAGGTGCGAAATGTAGGAGTTTGGATATTTGGAATGAGTTTCCTTACTTTCTCAACAAAGAAGTTGTTAGGTTTATCTTGAATAGATTGAATGAGGACACTCTCACTCTGGATAAACCCTATCTCATTTCAAAAGAGGTGATAAAAAATTTAACTGGATTATGCAATGTCAGGGATATTCTGAAAAAGAAGTTGATTTAGAACATTGAAGTTGAAACCCTAACTGGAGTAATAGGAGATCAAAGGGCTCTGATAATTTCAACAATTAAAGATCCAATAACAAGGTACATTGCACATGGGATTTCATACAAAATTTTCTTCAGAAATAGGGAAGGCACAACCTCGGTAGGAACAGTTTACATATCTCATAAAATGATAATGGAGGACCAAGACTTTGACTTGTGTAGTTTTCTAAAAGAACAATTGATGGAGAATGTGCAATTAAAAAAGGATGCAGATTACCCCTTCAGGTTTGGTACTTTGGTCATATGTATCATGATGTATTTTCTGAATTGCTTGCCTTAGAATGATAATGTGGTATGGAAGGAAAATGAACCAGTTTGTAAGAATTTTTTTTAACATTCTAATACTCTGGAAAATTGTGAGCAAGAATATGCAAATTTCTTTAGTGAATTGTTGGGAAAGTATGGAGTAGTTAGCATTTCCATTTTGGTAAAATCACTTGAAGTTGGATCATCTTGCGATAAGATGGAGAGGAAGCAAAAAAGGGTTCTAGAGTTTGCTGATGACACTCTTCTAGCACACAAGTCTCCTAAA
Source organism: Sequoia sempervirens (assembly GCA_007258455.2). Taxonomy (NCBI): domain Eukaryota; kingdom Viridiplantae; phylum Streptophyta; class Pinopsida; order Cupressales; family Cupressaceae; genus Sequoia; species Sequoia sempervirens. The sequence goes on along the minus strand of VDFB02271358.1, from coordinate 1,230,200,004 downwards.
CTTGAAGGAAAAGGAAAAGAAAAAGTAATTGTGGATACACCAGATGAAGATTCTAATGAGTACACTCCAAGAGATGAACCGAAATCAGTTGAACTAGATGTAATAATAGTAGAAGGAAGTGATGAAGAAGGTGCTTTATTCAAAACAAAGATTCTACAGATTGTTCAGGAGGAAGATGGAATGCAGAAAATTTCTAACATATGGTTAGATGGACCCTCATATGAGCAGGACCTGATTGAGAGAACTCTAGGCAGTTACTTTGTGCATAACAATATTGGATTGGAAAGTTTGCAGAATTTGCTTCTAGAAGAAATGATTGAATGTATCAGGGAGGCTATGGCCTTTGAGCCTCGGGATAGGAAAGAGGAAGAAATAATTCTACATTTGAAGGAGTAGTTTAGGCTATCCCTTACCAAATTGAAAAATAAAATGAATGTGTTGAGGCAATGCATTGAATCAACAAATAACATCTATAATTATTGTCTTCAGTGGCCTCATGTTGTTGGGAGATACAAGGACAAGCTAGAGTAGATTGAAAGTGAGTTGAACAAAATTGGTCAAGATTATAACATGGTTCAGGACCAGAATGGTGCAATCAAGAAAATAATTTAGGAGTTGCAGATTGAGCATGCAAAAGCTCACTTTTGTAGAAATACTCTTATGGACACTTTCTAGATAGTTAAGGATTTAACTGAAGGAAAAATGGAGCAGCTAATTGAGGTTTTGAGGAAAGGAGAAAAGTTAGAAGAAGTGATTACAATTCTGGAATCTCTCATCCAGATCATCAACCAGACATTAGAAAAAAAACTTGATCATAATCATTGGGATTGCAGTAGATGCTTGGAAGAAATATCTTCCAAAAATGAAAGATAAGTATAAAAGCATTTTCTGACTTGTGCAACAGTTGTAGTTCTTCAAATTTTGATCTTATTTCTAACTAGCAAAGGGGGAGAGAGAAAGTAGTGAAAATTTTTCATTGATGTCAAAGGGGGAGAGAGTGTTGTGAAAATTTTCTTGACATTTTAAGGGGGAGCAGTGTTTTGAAAGCTTTGAAATTTTGGCAGTATATCTCTGGTTTTGACACTTAGTCATTTTTCACTACGTGTTGCCATCAATGCCAAATGGGGAGATTGTTGGCATATGGCATGGGGAGATTGTTTGCATATGGCTTTTAGTGTTTTCATTGATGGAAACTAAATTCATTATCTCGGTCTGCAGATTAGAATTTATTCATACCAGCAGGAAAAGTAGAGAATAGTGTTCTACCAACAGAAAGCAGAAAGAACATGGTATTCAGTTAGTTAGTTGATCTATATGCTTCACCGGATCATAATTTTGTGTTGTGGATCCCTAGGATAGTTTGTTAAGAATATATGTTACCTTATTGGTAAGTCTTGTGATGTTGCATTAATCGGTGTACGAGTTTGGAGATCCAAGTGGATGTTTTCTGTTTATTTGCTAATTGTGGCCGACCTAGTGAATGTCGCATGTTGCGGATGTATAAGGAGTAATTGATTAGCTGTTTATTGTGTTGGTTATTTTGTTTTGGGTCGTAGCTATAGTCTAGCTGACTTGTGTCGGTGCGCATCAAAGATTGCTCATGATTTGAGTCGACATGTGAAGAATATTTCATATTTTGCTAAAGCTGACTTGGAGTAATTGAAATTTTGGTAGCAGGTATATATATGAGATTGTTAATTCATTTTGAAGTGTGTATGTGTGAATATTGGAAGGGTGATTGAGCAAGTTATGCACAGTTTCACTTGTGCATTAAGATTTTGTGGAAGTGACTTAGAGCAGAGTAGAGTGAAGTCCAAAAGGAGTCAACATGTCCAGAATCTGATTTATGAGCTTAACCGGAACTGTATTTTGGAATATGCAGATGTTATTCTTTCAGTTCAACCTTTTGTTGTAATCACAAACATTTTGTAAGGAAGTGAGCCTTCCTTATTTTGAGCAGTGAGCTCTAGGCAGTGTGTCTGAATGCATGTGCATTCCCTTTTCTTCATACTTTTAACAAAGTATAAATTGTGGATTAATCTCCACCATGGTTTTTCCCCTAATAGGGTTTCCACATAAAATTATTGGTGTTATGATGCTTTGATTATCTTGTTTATGTGCTTGCATCTTTGTTTGTGTTTGTGTTGTAAATGGTTTATGATCAGAATTAAAGTTTAAATCTTGCTAAACACTGATTCACCCCCCCCTCTCAGTGTTCCCTGAGTCCAACAGACTCAAACCAACCTTATCAAGCTTCTAGAGCTAAGAAAATATGATGAACCTCAATTCAAACCTTCTCGGTATAATGGAAATGAACATTATGAATACTATAGGAATAAAGGGAATAGAACAACTAATTGCATGAGACTTATGAACATCATGCAAGACCTTATAGACCAAGGAGAAGTAAGCATAGATCAACATCTTATAACCTCTAAAAATAATGATTTATGGATTTACAAGGATCCAATCCTGAATTATGGTAAATGAAATGACTCAAATAAGATTAAGGATCATAACAAGGTTAATCAGAGTAAAAGAAAAAAGTTGGGTCCACGAAGAGGGGAAGTTTTAGCCAAAAAAAATCCCGCAGAAAATGCGTATGCATTATTAAAAAAATGTATGTGTTATATGCTTCGGGTACTCGAGCCTAAAAATGCGTATGCACTAAAAAATACGTACGTATTATAATGCATACACATTTTATAACACATACATGTTTTATAACATGTACGAGTCATTTATTTAAAAAATTAAATACCTTTTAGAAACACGTACACGTTTAAAACATGTACGTGTTTTGTAATGCAAAATGCATTCACGTTTCTAAAAAGTATTTAGTTTTTAAATAATCAAGCAAATATAGAATGTGTATGCATTTTGTAATGTGTACGTATTTTTAAAATTTTGAATCCCTAACCCACATGCTAACTCGGTTTTAGGCTCAGGAAAGGCTTGGCAACCCGAACCTTAGCCTTTGACCTGCAACTAGAAAACTAAGGCAGGTTCAAGAGAAATGTACAAATTTGGCAATATGGTTGATGGACTTATTTTTTGAATCAATTTATGAAATTAAAACCCATGAGAAAAAATGATGTCTAGTTTCCAAATATATAATTTTTTAAAGATTGGATTATATTTATTATTTTATAATTATCTTCTAAGAAAACTAGTCCATAAACTTGAAATATCAGACTTTTTTTGTTTTACAATAACTTTTTTGTGGTTAATTTTTTTGTAAGAAATTATATGGCATCAATCTTTAGACAATTCTCTACACAATGAAAAAAATATATTCAAAAAATGTTTTGTTTAGGTTCAATTATGTTGTCCACACACGTTGATTTTTAAAAACAACAATTAAGGCAAATAAAAATTCAATTAAAAAAAAATTCAGAAAAAAAATTACAAAAAAATATCCTCATCAATATTCATGTTGTTAGCTATCTTTCCCCAAAAGGAATTAGTAAAATACTTTTATTTGGGTCAAAGAGGTGTCTGTACACATGCATGGTATGGTAAAAAAAAATGACTTCTAAAATGTGGTTTTTATACATCCCTACCAAAATTCAATTTCTATCATCCAGGTATTTGAATAAATTACATTTTTGGAAACTAGATTCAAAATTCAAAATTTCATATTACTGACTTTTTTTAAGATTCATTGTGTAAGTGCCTTAAATTTTCAGTCCAAGTGTGACAAATTCTGAAAAACAACAAAAACACTACCACTTTTTGAGCTTTTTGTGGACCCAACTTCTTGCATCAACCCATCACTTGTATGATGGTTTAGTCGGACATGTCCAAGACCCAAACAATAGAGTTTCTATAATTACTATATTCGATAAAAATCTTGAGTATGGAGTCACCACGTGAAAAGGGAGAGTAACTATACAAGGAGCTCCACCACCATCTAGGAAATTACCTAAAGTGCAATCAATTGATTATAGACTCATAGAGCACATTAAGAAGACCCTAGCTTAGATATCCATCTTGGAACTTCTTTTCTCCTACACACAAACAATTCCTAAACAAAGGAATCTTGGAATCCTCCATCCTAATTGACATAGACACTAATCAATTCTAGGGCATGGTAGGGAATATTTCATCCAATCACCACCTTGTATTTATTGAAAAATCTCTTCCATCCATCACATATCACAATCATGCTCTACATCTAGAAGTCTATGTCCACAAGCATAAAATCAAGAGAGTCTTGATAGATGGTGGGGCAGGTTTAAATATCTATACATTGAAACTACTAAAACAACTAGGATATTACAAAGAGGTTATTGAACAACAAAAGGGAATTAAAATAAGAGCATATTGACAACAATGAATGTGAGTTCGCAGGCACCATTTGGCCTCCTATCCAAGTGGGTCTAGCTATTGCAGAGACATGTCAAGTCTTGTATATTTCAATTTTCTATATAATATTCTCCTAGGATGCCCATGGATACATTCCATGCAAGTCATCCCATCAACCTACCACTAATGCATTAAATTTCTATATAAAAAAATCAAGGTTACTATCTATGGTGACCCTCAACCATTTCACTATTGTAAGAACTTGGAAGATAAATATAAAAAATTACTCTAAGTTCCAAAAAATGACATCACCCTCAACTCATCGTGTATTACATTGATCTATCAAGTTACATTAGCTTCATCATCCACTACTCACAAACCTCTCCCTAAAATCAGGATCCAAGTACAAGACAATGGTTGTGGTGACTATAACTGTTGTCAATCAGATTGCACCCGAACACTTGAATGATTAAATTCAGCAATCTGTTGAAACTGTTGTCAATAGATTTGCACCCTGCTAAATGCAATATTCAACAACCTACTGAAAACTCCTTCAAATGTGGGTGATCTGAGCGAAGGAGGAATCTCTAGAGTGAGTTGGTTCTCCGAATGATTGATCTTATTCTAAATAACTTCTAAGAAAAGGGGTAGAAGGATGGCTAATTAAAACTTAAATATGACTGGTATTTTGCTTAAAGTTATGAAATTCAAACAATGACACTCACAATAGCTTTCCTATCACAATGAATCTCACAATCTCACTAGCACATACTTCCATCAATATTTTGCATGAAGATTCCTAAATGAAATACAACAAGCAACCTGAAACTATGCAATTTTGAAACACAACTTACAACAGCAAGATATAAAAGGATTATGATTGAACCACAAAGACATCAATTTTCTATTATAAAACTGAGATAGAAATGAGAAGGAGAATACTGCTACTTTATTAAAATTGAAAGAGTGAATAATGTTGAACTGAGTACAAAAGGTTCACAAACTCAAGATGTGTATGAGCAGGAACTGAAATCTAAACTGAGATAGGAGAGCTAAAAAGACTAAGTCTTTTGAAAGGCATAACTCTCAAGAAACCCTAATCCGAGCTCAGAAAAAAGCTCAAGGAAAAAGGCTTCAAACTGTCTCGAAAACTGCATAAAAGCAGAAAAAAGCATAATGCTTTTATGATCACACTGTCAAGCCTCTAAAAATAGGCTGAATTTGCTTTAAAAGCTCAAAAACACCTTATCTCTCCAAGATAAGTCACAAATCTGACCAAGAGGAAAAGTCAACAAAAATATCCTAAAAATAGCAAGAAATCATAAAACAATTTATACAAAATTGCTCTATGATTCTGCTTTACAGAGTTGCAAATTTTACAATTTATCTATTTTTTGCAATTAAAGATTAAAATCTTTTGCAAAAAAGAAAAGCTTCTTATCTCTCCATTACAACGTTTTATTTTCTCACAAATCATAAATTTTTTACATAATTATCATCTCATCTTCCTATCAAAAATCTGTCATTGATTTCTCTAAAATCAACCAAAAAACACAAAGAACCTAAGTGGATAATCATCAAAACCTAACCCTAAATCATAAGGTATTCACTATTACATTTACATTGATAATCCATATTCAAGCCTTCATATTTCACTAAGGCAAAGAAAAAGTCCTAAGACTTAACCATTGACCTAAAATACAAATTTTGGCCCCCTCAAATATTTTAGACTTCAGACTTTGATTATAATATGATGCAAAGCCACTCATTCGAATTTCTCCATGTGTTTTGACAGAATATTCTAGATCATCATAAGGTCAAATTAGGGTTTCAATCAAAACGAAGTCACCCTAATAAACACTTCATTTTCGCATTTTCCACTTTGAAGGAAAAGAGCTCTGCCAGTTATCATATCGTCACCATGATTGAGTTGAACTCGAGCTTCATGTGCTTTGAGACTTCAGCTTTGCCTTATGACAGTTGAAATCTCATCTGGGTAAGCTTGCTTTTAGAGTATTGAAATTTCCTTATTCTTTTCAAGAAATAAGAAAGGCCATTAAGGCCGCGGACTGTCATACTTATTCCTGAATTCTCCTTGCTTGGTCTTCCTCCTATGAGCTCGAGTTCCATTTGAAAGCTCTAAGAGAGCTCGCGGGTTATTGCTTTTGCTTCCTATTCAAAAGGTAACCTTCTTGTCATAGTTTCATGTCTTCTCATTCTTGTTCATTATGGCCTTAAGGTCATGGCTAACACAACCCCTTAATGTATTTTATGTATATTTTTGTGCCTTTTTGGAGGACTTCGAACCTCGAGTTTGAGCTCAATGGTATTTGCCTCTATGTTCTTCGCCTTCACCGGCCGTCCATGCGAGCTCGAGCTGGATTCTTGCTTGGAGTTTCAAGACTTTAATATGAATCTGGCCGCAACCTTGATGATGTTCTCTCAGTCTTGAACTGGTAATTTTCCCCTCAAACTCGTATCTCTTCATTACTCTTCTGAAACCAAAGGAAACCCTCTTTGTTTTATGAATTTTGGGCCATGTTCAAGCCGCTCCAAATGTGTATTATAAAGAGCACTGTTAGAAGTTTTGAGCTCGACCCAAAACCAGAAATTCTCCTCCCTATATATTTGATAATGAATCCCTTCGTGGGTATTGTGAAAATTGAATGAGAGCTGCATTTCTTCCATTTAGAAGCTCGAACCACCACAAATTTTTTTGCATTTTATGTCACTTGCTATTTTATACAAGACTTCACATGGGTTATTACTGTAGTTGCTTCTTCTGTATTTTGAAGCTCGACCCAAACAATGGGTACCCTGTATATTCATTTTTAAAAGCTATGAGCTTGACTCAAGAAAATAACTCCTTCTCTATACCTATTACCTCACAAAATTTTTCAACTAGGCTGATAGAACAAACTGTTTTGATGTTGATAGGAAAAACCCACATGGATGGCCGAAAATAGAGAAAATCTGTGTGTTTACTGGAAACCCCAACGTGGGTACTTGCTGTTTGTCTTTATTTTCTTTCAGAAATGAAAACTCAAGGTGGGAATAACAAAAATCTGTGTGTTTATTTGTATTCAGTTATGGGCTCGACCCAAATGACCATGCTTTTGTTGGTATTTCTATGTCTTTTTAATTTCCTCCATATAAGTGCTGACACCTAGAAGAGAAAACAACATTGTTTGAAAATTCCCATATGGAAAAATACCTTACTAGCTATTCTGAAAAAACACACTCATATGGGTAAATTGGAAATGTTGAAAGGTCTGAACACTTCTTTAGCTTTCTTCATGGAAATATTGTAGGCACTCTGTTAAACTGAATATATAATACTTCTAAACACACACATTCCATTTGAATTGCATTGAAAACCTGATTACTCCTTTGGTTTCTCATTTATGTTTATCCTCCAGGTCATTGACACTGAACTCTCTTACACACATAAATCCTTTTTAAACTTGATCCTATAGATTACCAACTCACTGTATAATCTGTTCATTATGAAAATGACTCTTATGTGTTCAAATTCTTGTCAAAACTGTGCACACTTATCAATCTGATACCTATACTCCCTTGCAGATGTATTTTGAATGATCATTGCACATTTGATTGCCTTCTTCACCAAACACTGATACATAACTCTATCTGAACATCTTCTCATCTAAAGTGAACTAGCTGTGCCAAGCTGTAGTTTTCATTAACTAGTACTTCATATTCAGATATTGTATTATTGATGTTTGACATTCAAATAGAAACAGAAACCCCTGCCATATGTCTCTTTATGAAGAAAAGAACCATGGGTTCATGAATGCTGGAATTATATATGCTATTTGTATTGCTTCAATATTATCTTCATGCTGCTTTCCCTTCCACTCAGAATTGTTCCCCCTTTGGGTTCCTTGACCTTACCATACAACAACATTTTCCTTCTGTTCTTGGACTTTATGTAGTGATTCTAAAGTGAAACATGGTAATATTATTGTGGACTACACTTTACTTGATCTCTTCCATACATGACTAATACCTCCGAGACACCTTTGCTGTGCTCTCTCCTTCCTCATTATTCTAGAATGATCATTTCTTATTGCACCCCCAAATGCTGCAATGCATTGCTAGTCAAGCTGGAACTGATAGTTCATTTAGCACTTGAGTGCACTGTCCATCTTTTGTATTCTTGAGCAACATGGTACTCTTCATGCATTTTTATGTTTCACTTATCAAACTGTTCTTTAAATCTACTCTCTTTCACGATGAAAATCAAAACAAAACTCTTGATTAAGGCATAATGTATGCCTATTCACTATCCTTGACTGTGAAAAGAATGAATTGAATCTTGCATGACATATATGATTATGATTAACACAAAACATGAACTATGCAACAATGTTTGATATAAATGGTACTCAACTGAATTAATTGAGTGAACTTAAACTCACTATTCACTTGTAGCCTTCAGAAAAAATAAACCTAATCGTTATGAATGCACAATTGGTTTAGTAGCTCGACAGATAACTCTGTTTACTCTTTCAGTTGTATTTCACTTTGATGAACATGATGATGTAAGCTTTAAATCAGCCCATTTAATGATAGGGAAGCATGCCGAGTTCTACCCTTGTGGGAGCCTATTTTTCTCCACATGCTTGGTCTTCAAATAATGTTCAACTTCCTGACTTTACCTATATCTGCACAAGGAAACAAACAATGCTAGCATAAAAAATAGAACATGATGATCATGATATTGTTGTTTCTCCTTCAGCTCATTTCTTCCGTACTACACTTGATTGATTGTTTCAATGCATAATTAATAGTAGGTTACACTATTGTGGGTGCCTCATGTAGGTTACTTCATAATCAGAGCCACTGACACCCCCTCTTTTCTCTTACAGGTCGACGAAGCACAAGAAGACAAAGGTGCACCATTTAGCGCCAAATGTCGATAATCAGACAATGATGATTATGTCGTCACTTATATGTTTTACTTTCTGCATCTTCAGTAGTGTAATGTGCTATTAGTGATATATTGTAACAGTCACATCCACGGCTTGTGTGGATCTCTGATTTCATCCTTTATGCTTTTCATTTGAAAAGAAAATGCATTTAAATGCAAATGTTGTAATATCATTCTGATTCTTGAAATCAAAAGAAGCTTTGTAAAATATGAGCCTTCTCATGAAATAAATGAGAGCATTTAAAAAAAATGCTATTTGCTCATTTGCTCAATTATGTACTTTACTTAATTCTGGAATAGCTGAATGGCATTCTAAAAACTCTATTTCTTCTTTAAAATGTATAACTGTCACTCAATGAATAATGATAAAAGATGCAATCAACACTTAAACTTAATCTGCAATTTCACCACATGATGTAATAACATTCAGCCAGCTCCACCAATTGAGCCGAGGAAAAAATTTGGTAACAGAAACATTGGATCAAACTCAGGTTGTGGGTGACCTATAATGAGATTGAACCTCCAGATTCTAGGCCGGCTTCCTATATGATGGTCAATTTGATACTTGAATAATTTGTTATGAGAAAAGGGTAAGAGGGATTGAACTGAATGCATGAACTAAAATTAAAACTTTGGTGATGCACCTAAATGATGGTAAACTTGCAGAATGATTCACAACTTATACCCTCAGGAAAATTTGTTAACACAGTCCAATTTGGGCACTTTGAACACATTAATAATTCATTAAAAGGCTGTATATATTCTTTTCCTATTAAGGAAAACTAAGTTTTCACAAATTAGAGAAAAAAGAAAAACAACTTTTGGGCACAATTAACGACCTGTGACAAACTACAATTGTATATATGCATGCATAAACAAGACAAAAATTTGAAGGTTTCAAAAATGAAACTCATCAAAATTGCATTAAATTATTTAAACCATGCAAAACACCTAAAATTGGAAAGGTGAATTGTATTTCAATTAATATCATGAAGGAACACCTCTGCAAAAACGATAACCTGTAAAGCTATAAAACTGTATTAAATCTAAAATGTTGAGTTACAAGATAATCTTCTTTGTTGAAGGAAAAGGCAGAAAACAAGAACTAGAGGAAAAGATAAACTTTTTCCAATATATATAATGAGATGCAACTCCAAAGTGCATGAAAATAAAATTGAAAGTTAATTTCAGTGTAAAAATGACAACTCCAAGGAAAATCCTGAGCAGAAGAGAAAATCCTGATAAAAATAGCCCAAACTCATGCAAAAATGAGTGAACTTAGTTTCCAACTGGCTATCAACTCATAACTGATCCATGGGGCACTCAAACTGAATTGAAAATCCCCAAAAAGAGGGTCCAAGCATGTGAAAACCACCTCATTTTTATCAACTCGCCCATGCATATCAAACTGAAAGTCCATCCCTGTATTGTGCATGATCAATCTTTAGTTGATAATCTGATGTTTACTGGCATTCTAGCATGGATTTGAAAAGACATTCATTTGATTAAATATTAAAAATAATCATTTGATAATTATTTTAATATTTAATATCTATTAAATCCATCTATATTCAATATATGTTAAATATTAAAGTAATAGTTAATATTTAATCACATTGAATCCTAAGTCCATGCAAGGATGAAACAAGTAAGAATAAAATGAATGACAATTCATAAGTCACGACAAAGGCATTATTAGATCAATTGACTATGAAAGTCAAGACCATGGTTATAATAATGTGAAATGATTTATTTAAAATCAAGTCAAAAATGTAATTGACTCAAATTAGGGCTTTTGGACAAAACCATCGAACCCCAAGTTCCTCTTCATTTTCTCACATTGCATTCTTGAAAGAGAAACTATGCTGCGCTGCCATGTAGAATAGGGTTTTTGAATGAGTTTCTGGATTTTGACACTGGCCGCCATGGAATAGAACCTCTGTAAGCTTGACTGTTCACCATAATTTACTATTTCTGATGGATTCCTTGTTGCTTCTGGGCTTTTAAATGGAGATTTCCTATAGAGTAAGTCGCTTCATCTTCGATTTGAACATTTTTCTTTCATTTCAAAGCATCCTCTGGATCTATAGCCGCAACCATGCCATATATTCTAATGTATTTAATTATGTTGCTGTCTTTTTCACCTGGGGTCACCATGAGTGTATTGAGCTCAAGCTTTTGAAGCTTGGAACATGGATTTTGCACTGTTTCTGTTGATTTTTTCCACAGTCTAAAGGAAAATAGAGGAGGTATGATTCTATCTGCCATTTTGAGCCTTCTTTCACTGTATTTTTCTTTATTCTTTGTAAGATATAAAGGCCGCCATGAGGGTTTTTGTATCCCATTATAAATATTAACTCTTTGAGGCATTTAGACAAGTAGTATTCGAGGCTTGTCTATGCTTTTGTTTTGCACACTTACAACATGCTTGTGGCCGTCATGAAAGTTATTTATTTCTAAATTTTCTTCAATATGGCCATGACTTGTATCTTGAAATTTCTATAAAATAAAAATGAAGAAAAATCCTTGACTATGGTTTCTTAGTGAGATCTTTGCATAGAATCTCCTTTTTATATACTTTCAGCAACAAACTATAGCCCTATTCCTTCTGATCATCTCGGTCTCGCTGATATTATGTCATAACAGTCAACTGACAAAGACACTACTTACTCTATTTCCTACATATAATCCTCTAATGGTTTTGTGTTTTTAATCCATGATAATTCAAATAAAGAACCACCTTCTTCTGGTTGATGGAAAATATTTCATATGCATAATTTGTAGCCTATCTTTGACATTGTTTTCTTTGATATTTAAGGGCTTAATTGAGACCGAGCTGTTGATAACTCCTTGAGAATGATGAAGAGGGGATATCCCTTTCCTTCAGAATTGATACCATATCATTATGATCTGAATATTGCTTTGTGACCATGTTATCAGTGAATGTTGACTATCTTCATATCATGTTGTTGTCTTATTGTGATTCTTCACTTGGATGTTGATCTTCTTTAGCTGCAACGTATATTGACACTTGTCTTTCATTGATATGTGATGAGAAACCTCTATATTATATGATTGTAATTAAATACATGCTTGGACTGCCTTATGACTTTTGAAAATACAGTTTCCTACTGTGAATGTATTAATTTTCCTATATGCTTGTGCCTCTTGGTGGACTCATGCTTCTTGATTGTCCATGGCAATGCGGTCCAAACTCATTGTATAGACATAAGGCAGTCATTGATCATCTCATTCGTTTCTCTTCATACAGTGTGTTGGGCTCTTAACTATGCACTACATTTGATTCATGAAATCTATTATATCCTTTACTTCAAAGAAACTATGTTGAACTTGAATATGGACTGTGCTTGTCATTGTGATGGATGTCCTCTTTACAATTGCTTGAACTATTTGAACTGTTGTCTCATTCATTGATAAATACGCTTGCACTCAAATCTGTTGATATCTCATAGCAGTGATAAACGAACTGTAGCATCATTGTATACATCCTTTTGATTCTTTGCAGCAACAATGATGATGATACCATTGAAAAATGATATGAAAACATGATGTAAAAATAGTGGCAACATAAGAACATATATGCAAACATGGCTTTCTTGAATATGTTATTTCTTTTTCCACTTTTATCAGCTTTGTAGCAGCAATCTCGCCATGGTCACTTAATTCTTTTATGATCGAATCTGTCATTGTTTATGAGCTGGGCTCAACCCTTGTGGGAGCCACATTTTTCACCACTCATAACAATATTTGTTGGTTAAAATGATTAGATTGTACCATACCTGTTTCTGCACACTACACAAACATATTAGCAAAATAAATGAAGCTGAAAGCTTCCATTGAATTATGTTTTCCTTTTGAACAATAAAATCATCTGATGGATGCATGATCAAATGTATACTATATTTTTATTGGTAGTGTAGGCATATGATAGGATTTGATTCACATTGCTCTAACCATAGTTCTATCAACCTTGCAGGTGCATCAGAGCTTGGAGCTAGAGCTGGAGCTGGAGCCACAATTGAAGACCTCAACTTGTCAATGATTCGTCATTCCAGGCAATGACGAATCACTTTCTACCCAATTCCTTCTTTATTCTTAGTTGTATAGTCTACTTTACTTCATGCACCCCTTATTTTATTATGAAAATCAAATTGAGTTACTCCCACGACTTGTGTGGGATTCTGGTTTGTACATTATGAATAAAACAAAAATTATGCAAACTTATGATATCATTTTCAGATGTTTTTTGCATAATATTACTGAAATTTACACTGTAACGAAACATTGCACAATAATGACTACTTAGCAGAAACTTTTGAACAACTTGTGTACCTTTTTATTTGATTTTGCAATTCAACTCTACCTGTTTGAGCTGGTAGTGAAAAATAGGTAACAATAACCTCAAAAGGTCCTTTTATGTAGGAAAACTTTCATCTTCTCCTAAGACATATAGGAAACCATAATGTATTGATGAAACTTCCTATATTATCAAATTTGCACCCATTTTTTCCTCCAAGTGGTGAAAACTCAACAAGGAAGTCATAGAGGAAGATATTTCCCAATGGTTGTACCATGATGAAGGTGAGCAAGCTACTTTATTAATTGATCAAAATAGTAAAGGTTTCTAGATGCTTTAGAACATGGGATTTACAGGCCATGACGACCTTGGTCTACATAACGAGGAATTAGAGAACCCATTGTTCTTGAAAAATAAAACAAATATCTAGGGATTGGATATGGTCATCTAGATAACACTCCCCCCAACATTGAAATTATTTCTATTGAGGTAGTTGAAGCTTCTCCCATGGATAATATGTCTAACAATGATAGCATCAAGGACTCTCCAATGTACATCACGAACTTATTCAAAAATGAATCCATTAACACTAACACTACCTTATAATTCACTTCACCCTCAACTGATAATGGCCTCCACCTTTCCCACCCCCAACTCATTGATTGGGACCAACAACAAGAACCAATTCTAGATTCATTTGAAAATGATGAAGCAATTACTGAGTTCATGGGAGTTAGAGATGACATACTTCTAGGAGACCACAAATTAGGGTTTAACATATAGCTTGATGTGAGAGAATAATTTGGGGAGAACCCTGAATCCTTCAATCACAAAAATGAAAAAAAAATAAAAATAAATAGATCCTGAAGTGAAAACCACATTGTGATGCTTTTAGATTGTAAAATATTTTTTTTAAAAAGGATGTATGCAAGGGTGAAAATATATTTGAGGTACCTAAGGATGAAGGGTTCAACCTCCCAAGTATGGCTCAACATCAATAAAAGTCAGTAGTGCTAGTAGAGGATTATGAGCAAGTGAATGTTGGAACCAATGACACACCAAAGATCATGTTCTATGAAGCATCCCTAGATCTTGAAGAGAAAAATAATTTCACATCATTCATAAAAGAACCTAAAATCAACTTTCTTGGTCTTACATTGACATGCTTAGACTAGATATCATACTAGTGGTGCATCACTTAATGGTATATCCAAGAGCTAAACCGGTGAAATAGAAGCTACATAAAATGCACCCACAAATTGCATTATTGGTGAAGGTAGAGCTATAAAATTGTTAGATGTGGGTTTCATAAGACTAATCGATTATCTAGAGTGGGTTTCCAAACCCTTTGGGGGAATTCACATCTACACCAACTTTAGATATTTGAACAAAGCTTGTACTAAGGATGATTTCCTATTTCCCAACATAGACATAATTATGGATTTGACAGCGGGTCATGAAATTATTTTACTCATGGATGGATGTTTAGGGAATAACCAAATCCACATAGCACAAGAAGACCAACACAAAAAACATTTCACATTCCCTTGGGGTACATACTATTAGAATGTTATGCCTTTGTGTCTTAAAAATGTAGGAGCAACATAGTAGAAAGCTATGATAGTGACTTTCCATGACATGTTCCACAACATTGTGGAAGACTATGTAGACGAAATCTTAGCTAAATTAGTGACAAGGAATGGACACCTAGAGGTGCTAGCTAAAATATTTGATAGGCTTGAAAAATATCAAGTGAGACTTAATCCGAAGAAATTTGTCTTCAGAGTCAGTTCTAGAAAACTATTGGGACACATAGTGTCTTGAAAAGGTATTGAGGTGGATCTAGTGAAAGTCAAATAAATCATGACATGCCTCCATATAAAACCATAAAACAATTTTGAAGCCTACACGAGAAGCTCCAATCTATCAAAAGGTTTATAGCATAACTCACAGACAAATATCATTGATTTACACATGATCTCCTTCAATAGGATATAAAATTTAAATGGGAAAAAAAGTGTCAACAAGCCTTTCAACATCTAAAATATTACCTATCACCATGTTTAGTCTTGATGCCTCCAGTGGTAGATAAATTATTGATTCTATATATCTGAACAACAACAACAACATTAGGTGCTCTCTTGACACAACATGATGACTCCAGGAAAGAAAGAGTAGTTTATTAAATAATCCAAGCATTAGTTTTCTATGATATTAATTATAATCCTATTGGGTGAGTGTGTTTAGTAGTCGTCTTTACTTCTCAAAAGCTACAAAACTATATGCTTAACCGTCAAGTCAAGCTCATCTCTAAAGTGGATCCAATAAAATATGTATTATCAAAAGCAACACCCATAGGCCACATGGCTAAATGGGTTATGATATTTAGTGAATTTGACATAGAATGTATGGATAGGAACGAAATCAAAGGATAGGTAATAACATATCAACTAGAAGAAGCACCAATATATAATGAAAATCCCTTCATATCAGATTTCCCATATGAGGTAGTATTCACCATCACTTATACTACTCAATGGAATTTATACTTCGATGGATCTCACACTCAAAAAATTTCAAGGGAGAGTCATGTTCATCACGCACCAAGGTGATTGCATACCTAAATTATATCAGTTAGGTTTTTTTGCACAAACAATATAGCTGAATATGAAGCTCTTATCATAAGATTAAGGATGGCTATAAAATGGTAGATCAAAGACCTATAGGTTTATAGTGATTCCCAACTAGTAGTGAGATAAGTCAATGATGACTATCTGACTACAGATGATAAACTAATTCCCTAAAAAAGGATGATTGATAGTGTCAATGAGTGTTTTTGCACATTCACAACACAAAACAAAACATATTGTGTTTGATATCTCTTGAAATGAAATCTAACCTCAAAATTTTAGAAAGATAACCCCAAGTCTTTGATAGCTAGGTCTTGAATTTGCATAAAATGACTTAGTGAATAATGATTTGTTGTTTTAACAAGGGGCCTTACAACTATTTTTTTGAAACTATGGATAACAAGGGATTGCAAAATCTATAAAATGGTATGAAACCCTAAATATATTTTTAGATCTAAAATCTAAAAATGGTTTCTAACATCTGATATGGCAATATAGATGATGCTTTTCTTCCTAAAATAACTCATATTTTAAAATAAAATGCAAAAGGTAAGGGTAAGAGAGACTAAATCTGAAAACCTAAGGAAAATAAGAATAATGATTAATGTTGCAGATAGATGGATCCCTCACAAAACAATCCCTACTTAATTGGAGTTAAAATCATAAAGCTACAAGAACAATGCAATATTCAAAGGGAACTATGATATTTTAAAGTCATAAACATTCATGCATATACCTAACTCTGGTGCAATATAAATGAACATTCACAATTGAACTAATAACAAATAAAGGGACTCAGACTAACCATGCAAAGTAACTTACAATCAAAAAATTACAAATGGTATAAACCAAAGATCTATCAGATATCCTCACACTTCACCATCATAATAATTGAACTTTATCTAATTTGAATAAAGGAACCATGCATGCATTCATAAATAAAAAGAAAGTCACCACAACTTCAATGCCTTTGCTTGTATTGATTTCAAAATTCCAATTACAACAACTCCTATTCAACAACTTTACAGTGAGAGAAGACTATCTTTTATAAAAAGGCTTTAAAAATCAATGATGGAGATTACCTAAATAGCAATGATCTTGAGTACATTTTCATTTAATAATTTTAAGATGTATTAAATATTTGTAACATATTCATCATCCATCTCCAGCTACATGAATTACAAATCCAAACCATGATAGCCATCCTTATTGATAAAATCAAAATAACCTCTTTTTTGACCTTTAAAACACTTTTGCCGACATAGATTCTTATGAAGATTGGCATTAAATCTTGACTAACATCAATTAATTCCAATCCACTTTCAGTTACAACCTTCTTGGAAACATAAAACACTCTCCCTGGACAACAAGTCACAGGATGCTGGAACAACCTGCAATATAAACACATCAGGAAAACATCTTCCTTGGCGAGAAAATTCTTATAAACCTGGACATAATTTCTTGGTACTCATCCTAGGTTGTTTAAATATAAGCTTCCTCGACTGGACAGGTTCACATCAATAGAGTTCCTTTAAATTATCAATAGAGTTCCTGCAAACTCATAACACATTTTTCAATATGGTCACATCTGGATACTCATCTGGAATCCTTCGAATAAGCCTTTTAAATAAACACCCTCCATAATTTTCAATGTGACTTTCATAACCCATCTTGACTTTGATATTTCATCATAGCTTTCTTTCTCCGATTGCTCTCAAGAATTTCTTACAATCTTTACAACTACAGTCACAGTTATATTACTATGATCAAAGCCATGAATGGATGTTTATAAAGCTTCCACATAAAGTCCATAGGTCACAATATATGAAATTGATACTGTCTGAATGATTTTTCACCAGTGAAATAATATGAAGAAGCAATTATGGTAAAATTGTATGCCCACGCAGAGATATTGATAAGAAATACTAATTGAACTCCTTTGAGACAATGTGGCTCCATTGACAAAGACCTGTCAAGTGATAGAATTAAAAAGAATGAGGATAGTTTATGAACAATGACTTTACAAAATAAGCCTTCGCAAAAGCCTATGTATAACAAATACAAATTTATAATCATCGAGCTTAGAATTTAGGCTTTCCTTCTAAACTTCACTTTTAAAATTATTTAAATTTTGTGAAATGTTTGATAAAATATGAATGTTGCGGAGGTTAAAGCGCAATCATGGACATGTTATAAATTCAAAAATTATAATGCCTCTTTAAAAAATAAGTTGTTTAACCATCATAAAATTAATACCTCATAGCAAAAATAAGTAGGGGGAAAATCAAGAGTTGTGGGAAGATAGGTGATCCAAACCATTGCATAATTATATTGATTAAAGTTGAACCAAATAGATGGAAAATACTGCAACCATAGAATGCCCATAAGCAAAGAAAACCCACAAGTATGAAATACCTGCAACTAACATAAATTTGCAAGCATGAAATGAGATACATGAAATTTGTAGTTATAGAGTTGTATAAAAGAAAGGAATGCTAAACTAACACATAAATGATATGAAAAAGGTTTCATGGAGAACCCTTGACATCCCAAAACTCCCTCCCGATAGAAATATCATAGATCAAAACAAAAATTCTGCAATGTAAAAATTTTCAAGACCAAGAATTTGCAAAGAAATATATGAGGAGGCTTAACATGGTCTAAGATATTAGAGAAATGCATGAATCTCATCGCGGATGTATGAAGGTACCCCAACTCACTTATAGTAAAATTAGACAACTTCGACCTTCGTTCTTCTAATACCACTAATGGTGATTCAAAGGTACTTGATCTCTCTCTTCAAAAAGGAATTCCTTACATCTCGACCAACTTTATTCAAGTGTTGAATCTACTCAAATGTGCAGAGAAGAATAACTTAAAGTTCACTAACATGGCAGACATCATTGCAGGAAGATGAAGGAATCAAAGGTATATAATGATGTTGGAATATTAAATGCTTCTGAGCCTCTTCCCGTTCACCTACCTGTCAGGGGCATTCGATGCCTGTAGCTGGAAGATTGTTTTTGGGGATTGCCTTTCCCACTTGCTCCTGACGTGCACCTAAAGACTGCAGAAGAAGTAAATGAAGTTGGGAATTTTTGAATTCCAATTCAATGCTGGTAGGTGATTTCGAAATTGAGAGGGAATGAATTAAAGACAAAAGGAATGAAGGCAATTTTAGTCTGTCAGTTGAGAAGTTGAAAATCTGGAGAGCTGAAGAATTTTTCTATGCAACAACAATCTGCAGACAGAGAATGTTTTCTTGTGTGAGCTTCTGAAAGCTCCTAAACAACAACAACTGTTTGTTTTTTGTGTGTGAGCAGAAATTGCTCCTGAAGAGCTCTGCGTAGCTCAACCCAGTGAGCTCCTACTAGCTCCTGAAGTTATCTGAAGTTGGTTGAGCAGTTGTTTTCTCCTAGAAGATTATGATTTGTAGCTTAGAATTAGCTTTCAATAGTTTAAGTTTTATCTTTCTTGTATTTTTCATTTCCAGTTATTGAATAGAAAGAAAAGTTGCATGTCTCCAAGTTTATTCCACATTCTTTTTTAGTATTTCCAGTTTGGATGGAAATCAGAGCAACAACTCTGTGGCTTTCATTTTGTTTAAAATTTTTCATGGTATCAGAGCCATAGGCCCCATTTCCTTGTGAGTTAGGGCATTTTTTTTCCTGGGTATTGAGTTTTTATTGTGTAAGAGACATGGCTGGAGATGAAGGAAAGAGCTGGCAGTAGCCACCGTCCTTTAATGGATAGAACTATGATGTTTTGGCAAAGAAGATGAAGACCATAATGGTCGCTAATGATTTGTGGGAGTTTGTGGTCAATGGATTCAATCATGTAACTGACCCAACAACATATACTGTGCTCACAAACAACTAGAAGAACCAGTTGAAGGAGTTGAGGAGGAAAGATGCTAAGGCATTGAGTTTGATAGAAGCAGCCTTGGCAGAGGCCATTTTTCCCATAATAGTAGCAGCTAACTATGCAAAGGAAGCTTGGGAAATCCTCCAAACTTGTTAAAAAGGGACTGACAAGGTCAGATTGGTGAAGCTCTAGATGCTTCGAAGAGAGTTTGAGACTCTTGAAATGAAGGACAGTGAGTCCATCTCTATTTTCCACACAAGACTCTCTGGTTTGATAAACCAGTTGAGAGTGAATGCTGAGATCATTGATGATCAGAGGATTGTGGAGAAATTCCTCAGGAGCTTACCCACAAATTTTGATGTAGTGGTGATTGCCATTGAAGAGGCAAAGGATCTCAAAACGTTGTTTGTTGATGAGCTGATGGGTTCTCTACAAACCCATGAGCAATTCCTAAATAGGTCTGCAAGTTCCTCCCAAGAGCAATCTTTTAAAGCTCAGTCGAATGCAAGAGGAAGGGGGAGTGGAAGAAACAACTCCAGACATGGTAGAGGGAGATCTGGAAGTGGTAATGATGGAGAAGAAAGCTTAGCGCAAGCAAAAAAAGAAGAGGGAGTGAGCAGCTCTCAGACCAGCTCTGGAAGAGGCAAGAAGAACAATAGTTTGAGTTTGAAGAATGATAAGAGAAATGTTGAATGCTACTACTATCATAAGTTTGGGAATTATGTGAGTGAATGTTGGACTAAGCAAAGAGATCAGTTAAAATAGAGTGTGAATGTGGCTGAAGGAAACTAGTCCACAGCCTTCATCATGTGCAACATTGGTGAAGAAGGCAGCCCCGAAGTCTGGTATTTGGATACAGGTTGCAACAACCACATGAGTGGTAATGAAAGTATTTTTTCTTTCATTGATAAAAATGTAAAGTCTGAAATAAGAATGGGGAACAATGGAGTAGTTCCTGTTGTTGGAAGAGGATCTATTATGATCCGCAACAAGCAAGGTGAGAAGGAGGAGATACATAATGTATTTCTTGCTCTTGGGTTAAAGCATAACCTCATGAGTGTTGGTCAACTGATCCAAAATGGA
This sequence comes from Sequoia sempervirens, assembly GCA_007258455.2. Lineage (NCBI taxonomy): Eukaryota > Viridiplantae > Streptophyta > Pinopsida > Cupressales > Cupressaceae > Sequoia > Sequoia sempervirens. The sequence goes on along the minus strand of VDFB02271358.1, from coordinate 1,230,178,847 downwards.
TACAAAGTGCTGATGGAGAAGGGTCAATGCATCATTTATGAAAAGAATGAGAGGACGAAGGTGTTTGCAGTAGTCCAAATGAGAAAAAAAACTAGATTTTTCCATTGAAGATTGAGACGTGTTTCTCATCCCAGTCCATTGTTGCACCTCTCAAGAATGGAGAATGTACAACAGTACATCATGTAGCACTCAAGAGCACCATTCAAGATCCCTCCAATATATGGCATCTCAGGTATGGACATTTAGGCTATGCTGGTTTGAGTCTTTTGTCCAAGAACAAAATGATTGATGGTTTGCCAAGGATAGTAGAGCCTATTGTTAAATTTGAGGCTTGCATTTTGGGCAAGCAACATAGGCAGCCCTTTCAATCGGGAAACTCTACAATGGCAAGAGCGCCATTGGAGCTGGTGCATATGGATTTGGTAGGCCCTATGCAAATCATTTCTGTTGGTAAGAGCAGATTTTTTATGACCTTCATTAACGATTAAAGCCATAAGACATGGGTCTATTTTTTGCAACATAAATCTGAAGCTTTTGATAAGTTTTTGTTGTTTAAGGCCCAGGCTGAAAAGGAAAGTGGACATTTTATCAAGGTCCTAAGGTCAGATCGTGGAGGAGAGTATACCTTTAATTTGTTTGTGAATTTTTGCAAGCAAAATGGCATCAAGAAGGAGCTAACAACTAGTTATACTCTGCAACAAAATGGAGTGGCTGAAAGAAAGAATCAAACCATTGTGGAGATGGAAAGGAGCATGATGAAAGCAAAAGGACTCCCGACAGAATATTGGGGAGAGGCTATAGCAACAACTGCATATTTGATTAATAGAAGTCCAACAAAGGTGGTTCATGACAAGATACCTCAAGAAGCATGGACAAGATGCAAGTGGAAAGTTGAGCACTTGAGAGTGTTCAAGTGTGTAGCATATACACACGTGCCTAAGGAAAAGAGGCATAAATTGGATGACAAGAGTGAAAAATGCATTTTCACGGGCTATAGTGAAGAGTCCAAAGCCTATCGGCTATACAATCCGGTCACCAAAAAGATAGTGATTAGTAGGGACATGGAGTTCTTAGAAGACAAGTCATGGGATGGAGTGGTAGATTTTGACAGCTTAGAACCGCTCCTGATAGCTCCTAAAGAAGCAGAATTAGAAAAATGAAGTTCAGCAAGATGAGTCACCAGAGGCTCTTGAAAGCGTCGGATGAGCTCCTGAAAGCTCTTGGCAGCTCTTGAAGCTGAGAGATAGTTAGCAAGATAGTTAGGTAGACTGTCATAGTCAGCCAGAGGATTGGCTCCTGAAGGTACCAATCAAGCTCTTGAAAGGCCCCTGAGAGCTCATGAAGTTGGTAGACAACTAGGAAGACTGTCACAGACAGCCAAAAATTCAGCTGTAGTGAGCTTTGTATGAGCTCTTAAAGTTTTATGAAGAGCTCTTGAAGAGCCCCTGAAAGCTCCTAAAGTGAGCAGACAAAAAGGAAAGCATCCAGAGATAGCCAAAGATTGGCTCTTGAAAGCTCCAGAAGAACGACTCTTGAAGAGCTCCTGAGAGCTCCTGAAGGCTCTAGAAGAGCTCCTGAAATCACCGGTAGAGCTCCTGAAAGCTCCCGATAGCTCCTGAACCTACCTATTCAGCACAGTAGCAGCAGTAATGAAAGCTCAGAACCACCTCTCGCCTCCCTAATGCCAAAGAAGACTAAGAGTCTAAGGGAGGTCTACTAGAATGAAATGTATGATGAAGATTTTGATGAGAGTGTGAAGTTTGCATTATTTTCTCATAGCGATCCGATTTATTTTGAAGAAGCTGTGAAAGAGGAGAAATGATGTGAGGTCATGGATGAGGAGATAGATGTAATAGAAAGGAACAACACATGGGAGCTAACTGATTTTCCTCCCAACAAGAAAGTTATTGGAGTAAAATGGGTCTATAAGATGAAGTGCAATGCCGAAGGAAGGATAGAGCGGCACAAAGCATGATTGGTGGTCAAGGGGTACAAACAACAGTTTGGGAGAGATTATAATGAGACATTTTCCCTTGTTGCAAGAATGGAGACCATGCGGGCAGTCATAGCAATCGCAACCCAACACATGTGGAAGGTATTTCAAATGGATGCAAAGTCCCCCTTCCTTAATGGAGTATTGAAAGAAGAGGTTTATGTGGAGCAACCATTCAGATATGAAGTTCCAGGTCAAGAACACAAGGTGTATAGGCTGAAGAAGGCTCTTTATGGGTTGAAGCAATCTCCACGGGCATGGTACAGTAGGATTGACTCATATTTGATGAGCAATGGCTTTAGAAAAAGCAATGGTGAGCCCACTCTCTACATCAAGGTAGCAAATGGTAAGGTTTTGATTGTTGTCTTGTATGTTGATGATTTAGTTTTCACTGGGGATGATGATTTCCTCATTGCTGATTTTAAAGAGGCCATGAAAAGAGAGTTTGAAATGACAGATTTAGGTCTCTTGAGATATTTTCTAGGCAGAGAAGTAAAAAAAATGCATGATGGTATATTCATCTCTCAAGAAAAATATGCAAATGAGATCTTGAAGAGATTTAGGATGCTTGAAAGCAAGCCTGCCCCAACTCCAACAACCATAGGTCTGAATTTGAGCAAGGAAGATTGCAACAACAATGTGGATCCAACCCTATTTAAGAGTTTGGTTGGAAGCTTAATGTATTTAACAACAACTAGGCCTAATATAATGCACAGTGTGAGTCTTATTTCTAGGTTTATGGAGACTCCATGAGACACCCATTGGAAAGCGGATAAAAGAATCTTGAGGTATGTGAATGGTACCAAAAGATATGGCATTCTGTACACAGTAGCAAATGAATTTGGGCTGGTTGGATACATGGACAGTGATTGGGCAGGAAGTTTGGATGATAGGAAGAGCACATCAAGCTATGTGTTTCATTTGGGTTCAGGAGTCATCTCATGGGCTTCCAAGAAGCAACCTATCATTTCCCTACCTACAACAGAGGCTGAGTATATAGCAGTGAATGCAGCAACATGTCAAGCTATTTGGTTGAGAAGAATCTTGGCAGATTTGATGGAAGAACAAGAGGATGGAACAATAATTTTCTATGACAATGTTTCATCGATAGCTTTGGCGAAAAATCCTGTGTTTCATGGAAGAATCAAGCACATAAAAATTAGGTATCATTTTATCAAATAACTAGTTGAGAATGGTGAAATTAAAATGGCATTTTGCAGGTCTGAGCAGCAGCTAGCAGACATATTCACCAAGCCTTTGAGCAAGGACAGTTTTGAGCGCTTGAGAATAAGTTTGGGTGTTGTTGATTTGGATTAGATTTGATCCTGTTGTCAACTCAAGATCAAGGGGGAGTGTTGGAAAATTAAATGCTCCCGAGCCTCTTCTCGTTCACCTACCTATCAGGGGCATTCGATGCTTGCAACTGGAAGATTTTTTTTGGGGATTTCCTTTCCCACTTGCTCCTGACGTGGACCTGAAGATTGCAAAAGAAGTAAATGAAGTTAGGAATTTTTGAATTCCAATTCAATGTTGGTAGGTGATTTCAAAATTGAGAGGGAATGAGTTAAAGACAAAAGGAAAGAAGGCAGTTTTAGTCTATCAGTTGAGAAGTTGAAAATTTGGAGAGCTAAAGAATTTTTCTGTGCAGCAGCAGTCTGCTGATAGAGAATGTTTTCCTGTGTGAGCTTCTAAAAGCTCTTGAACAACAACTATTTGTTTTTTGTGTGTGAGCAGAGATTGCTCCTAAAGAGCTCTGCGTAGCTCAACCTAGTGAGCTCCTAGTAGCTCTTGAAGTTATCTGAAGTTGGTTGAGTAGTTGTTTGCTCCCAACAGATTATGATTTGTAGCTTAGAATTAGCTTTCAGTAGTTTAAGTTTTATATTTCCTATATTGATCATTTCCAGTTATTGAATAGAAAGAAAAGTTGCATGTCTCCAAGTTTATTTTGCATTTTTTTTGAGTATTTCTAGTTTGGCTAGAAATTAGAGCAGCAACTCTGTGGCTTTCATTTTGTTTAAATTTTTTTCAAATTAATTTGAAGAGCTTCGAGACGTAATTAGCCACGAATATTGGTTGCATACATGGGCATGGACCCTGTGAGTCACGAATATGGAAATTTGAGATCCAAAAACCAAGTAATAATCTCAGGAATGCATTATGGAATTACAAAGAAATAAAGTGGTTGTGGATGCATGTTTGCAAAGATCCTAATGTGCAACTAGTGTGGAAGTATAGATGGATAAAGTCAAGATCAAATATAGGATAAAATCCCACAATTTGAGAAATCCCACAAACATAAAAATTCCACAATAACAAATATTAAAATCCCACTTGTTCATGCAATTCTTATCAAACTTTTAATCACATCTCCCCTTAACTAGTAAAATCTAATGATGGAATAAGGAATCTCATGCCAGAATCCATTCAACTGCATGCTCATTGTGAATGACATCTTCACAATACCCAAAATCAATAAAAGGAAATAACTTACATAGGAAAGTTTAGAATACCTTCCCAAGTCCATAATGCATATCCACTTTTAAATTTTGCATCTAATTTTTTTTCTAACTCTTGGTTAAACCCATAAAAAATGGAATTTGTAACAATATCGAGGTAGTCAGGATGCTTATAGCTCACCACAGACTCAGAAAAATCCCACCTTATGGATGAACTTAAAACACCCTAGTCCATCACATATTTCAAATACATGCTCCACCTTGTGGGAACTTATTCTCGCACACCCTTGTAGAGAAAAAATGCACCCAACCTTTTGGGGAAAATGGGATTTAGGAAATCTTGTGAGAATTTGGACATCCTTTGACTTTACAAAAAATTAGGGTCGCTAAACCAACCATCAAATTTATGCAATTTCCCATATACTAAACCTCAATTGCAACCAAACCTTAAAATTGAACAAGCATCAATCAAAAGGGAAACTAATCTAGAGAAAATAAAATCGAAACAAAAAGTGAAAAACAAGTGGAAGAAAAGAGGGGGTTCTTTCTTTTAGTGAGGCATGTGTGCAAACAACACACCAGATAGTTGTAGATATCTAAAATTGTCCTAGCCTACCAACTAGCATTTTAACACTAATATTCATTTTTTTCCTAATGATTAAATAATGTTCAATTATTTAATTATTGTCTACAATCATATTTCCTCTATTAATTAAATGATTTTATGTTATTTAATTAATTCATTTCAAATTATATCTTTAATTATTTATTCTTCTTGATTAAATAGATAAATCTTATTTATTTAATTATATCACTAACTTTAACTTGTTCTTCTACTTTAATTAAATAGTTGTCAATTAATTATTTAATTAAAAAATCAATCCCCCCTTCTAAATTAAATAGTTATTTTTAATTATTTAATTATCTATTTCTCATCATTCATAAATTTTCAACTTCTAAATTAAATAGTTATCTTTAATTATTTAATTCCTCTTTTTTCCTTTCAACATTATCTATTAATAAATAATCTTTTATTTATTAGTTAAATCTTATCTTGCACATTCCTCCAACAATTAATTAATTATCCTCCAATGCATTGTTTTGTCAAACATAACAACCACTTTCTTCTAGTTGACTGAGTAACCAATGTTAGTTGACTATCCAATCTATTTGGTTAACTCATCATTTAATTCTTTTAACTAATACTCTCTTCCAATTAACTAAAATTGACTATTCAATCTATCCAGTGAACTATTCAGTCTAATGAAGTTCACTCCCACTCACTTCCAGTCTTCATTGGAGTTAAATCTTCAATCTATATCCTCTCAATGGACCTTGATTGTTGATCCTGATCTTTCACCTCTTCATCCCAACCGTTGATTCCATTTCTTGAAATTTATAAAAAAACCCTCATCCTTCTCACAATCTACCTATAATTCTCATAGTGAAGCCTTGCGCATTTAATTCTTGAGCGCTTAAGAAGTATTGTCATCTTATATAGGTCACCCTTATTATCATTGATTTGAAGCTTTTGCAAACACAGAGGTTTCGTATTGATTCAAACAATCCAAAATCCATTATCAATACAAATATACTCTTACATGGATGGTAAAATTGTAGTCTTTTGAATTCGTTTATTCTCTCTTTTAATGTTAACCTTGTTTATTGAATTCATTGCTTTTCAATTTCATTTCATGAGTAGGTTGGGATTCATCTTGTTTTGAATTGATTTGTATTGATTCATTGTTGTATTTCTTATGTCTATTTTCCCTCTTACATAAATTAGCATGCCTGGTTAATATTTTGAGTGTTTTTTAAGAATTTTGTAGGTTACAACCAAGAATTCGATTAAAAACCATCATATTATTTTAATCATAAGAAATAGACGTGTGGAACTTTGTGAAACCATTTCTAGGTTTTATAGATCTCTCTTAAATTTATGTATCTTTTTATAGTTTTTAATTTCATGAAAAAATAAAAAATTTATCATAATTTTAGTCTGCTATATTTCTTTTAAAAAAATTGTTGCTAACTGTTACCAGATTTTCACCTACAGGCTCAATCAGGATGAGCTACCTATATTTCAAAACGAATGGTACATTTTAAACCTTCTATGTTACATTCAATTATATAAATGAAACAACTTTACAAGATTACAAGAAAAGTATTACATTTATACCACTGAATGAGACATAAAAGATTTTACAATTTTTTATTTTTTTTAAAAATGTAATCTTTATTTAATATAATTAGGCACATATGTCTCACACAATGAAGCCGTGAGACTGAATTACTCATTTGATACAAATAGAAACCAAAATATGCATAAATGAGTAAATGGTGGAAGAAACTAAACATGCTAAAAAGGTAACTAGTCATTGCCTGAATGAATGGTACTGCAATTGGATCTTCTCCATTTTGTCTTGCCTTGCTCCTTAAAGTTACTTGGTCTCTAAGTTCCTGGTGTCTGGTTGCTTGCATTGAGTAAAGAGATGGATTAGAACAATAAGTTCTCAGCAATGAAGGGTTACGTTTTGAACATGCACATTTACCCATTCATACATATATTGATTCCCACGTGCATCAAATGTAAATCCCTGTCATAGGTTTCCATGAAGGCCAAAATAGAGGAACATTACACACACTTATGAAGAATATTTTATTTCTAACTTGTTTGTTCCATGTGCAGCTACAGGTGCAATTATTTTCAATTCAAATGAGTGGAGATAAATGTGGCTCCCACAAGGGTTGAGCCCAGCTCATATGCACAATATTTAGGTACTTGGTGCATTCAAACAAATTGCCATGTCAAGGATCTTATTAATAACACCTTTTGAGATGTAAACTGGAAGTACAATATATAGTGATAGTCATTTAAAGAGGCACATGAGTTATTCAAAGTAATCAATGTCTCCAAGATACTTTCAACATATAGGGACAGTCAATGCAAAAGTTTTAAATGAACTATCATTTCAAAAGCTACAATTTACAAAAGGAGTTTATTGCATTTGATATTAATAATTTTATTTTTCTTTCTGCTCAGAGGTCACTCTATATAAGACAAACAACCTGATTTGATTCATTTTCTACAAAGAAGATACACATTGTTGCAGAATTGAGAATTTGAAGTAAATTGTTAGACCTCATCAGACACAACTTTATTCAAAAGCATTAAGAGTTGAGCAAGAACAATTTACTATATATCAACAAAAGGATGTGAACAAAGTGAAAGCTTTAGAGAATTTCATTTTAGGAGATGCCATCTGTTTGAGTTTCAGAAACAACAATATTATTTATTGTGCAAATTCAGAATGAGGAAAATACCACAAAGCATTGTATATTATGAGTAAAACAAAATGCAGTTATGGTTTTGATCTAAAAGGAAACAATACAAAATGACAGTTACATTCACATATTGTTTGCAAGATTAGGAATACAAAAGGACAGAAAGCAAGCATAATTCTGTGATAAAGTAAAATAATGTCGTTTCTTTTCCTTCAAGAAAATCTGAAGCTGCAGGAAGTGAAGTCATGTGAGGACCTTTCAAGAAAAATAGTGTCATTTTATGATATCAGTTATCTGCTCATCTTGCTAAGGACTTAAACCTAGACCTGAAGCCACCAAAGAGGCATTCAAAGTAACAAGGGATTGCTATAGGAAGGATCAAAGCAATATATATGACAGTGTTGGTGATGCATGAAAAGCTAGTCTTTGAAGAGTGTCTTAGTATAAGAACATAGTTCTATGTGAAACTAGAGAAAGGGATTACCAGGAAAGCATAACAATAATTGTCAGAGTCTCAATAATGAAGTGCTTATAACATTTTCTAACAGTAACAACCAAAGCTTTGTTGATAGAATGTACAATCTAACTAAGCTAAAACTGATGATTGTGATGATTATGCCATGGACTAAGGAACCTTTGAAACACACACAGTGATGGTCCTCAATTATAAAAGGAAAATAATAGTCTAGAAAACGGTGAGTATGGTGACAACTATTTACACATTCATCTATAAGAGAGAGGCAACTATTCAGACTGGAGTTTTCGCTGGTGATGCTAGTGATATTATGCTTTTGAATGTTTCCCACTATCAATTGGATTAGAATCTTTTGATTATGTATTATCAAAGATTATTCCATAGGGTGCTACTTTACTTTCCTTGAAACCATAAGTGTTTTTCTATAGCAGCTAATGGTCAGATAAGTGTTGAAATCAATGTTCTGTAAGAGAAACAAGAGGTTGTGTGAGACCAGAACCCAAAGGAGCCATTTTTCTTCTTGAGAAAATAGTAAATACCAATTGCTAGTGAACACTTAAATAGAGAGTTCGATCTAAGAAGGAAAAGAATGGTCATATCAAACCCTCAACCAAGAAAATGAAGTTGCTCAGTTTATGGGTACCCATATCTCAAAGTCAGTAATGATTGACAAAAATGATGCCTTTTATATGGTTATACAAAAAATGTCAGAACAAAGCTTTTGTTATGGAAAGACCGCAGCCTATGAACAAATAGAGCATTTTTGCATTCATGATGAAATCATTGAGTAATAGAGTTCTTTGCATAAACAATGAAATTGTATCAACAAATATTCATAAACCGCAGTCATATAAGGCTAGTTTGAACAAAAATGGAAGTATTTTGTTGAAGGTTTCTTGAAAAAATACTTACTAGTTTATTTCTGTGGAGAAAAATGATGGTTTCTATGCCAAGTCATCCTGTCAGCTGCAAGAAATTCACCATAAAAGAACTCTGAAACCCTAACAATGGAGCGACAACATAGCTTCTCCAAGAAGCTTCTAGAAAAGCAATGAAAAGTGTTCTTATTTTCTCTTTTGTTCTTTTAGGTTTGAAACCCTAAAGGTGTCGATTGAAAAGGAATTTTTTCCTTTAATTTAAATCTTTATTTTAAAAGGCTATATTCACTAATATAAGCCGTGGCTTATATTCTTACCTTCATATTTTATAAGGTATGCCTTTTGTAATACAATGTATTGATAACATTGATGTTTCTTTTTTGACTAAGTCTAAATGCCTTTTATTTTTATTTTTGCATTGGCTTATTTGTAAACTAAGTAAATTTGATGATATTATTATAAATCATTAAATTATCTTGTTACCTTTTAAATGCAAAAAAAAATACCTATATCATATCACTTATCATGCTTAGTCAAATGGAGGAGTTGAAGAACACATGCCAAGCATGTTATAAGGTTGTTGAAAACATTTGGAGAGCATCTAGGAGATTTTATTGCTCTTGAGAGCCTTTTGAGGTTAGTTTTATGAATCATCTTGATAGACTAAGTCATTTTTGACTTTTTCTCACAATCTAAAGCCTTTTTGGATGAGATCTAGGGGCTAGATTTTAGGCCTTATGGTTGTATCTGAGTTATGGAGTTTCTAGAACCTTTTTTTGAGGATTTGTTTTGGGGAAAATTATAATAAGTCATTTTAGTGACTTAATTGTACGAAGTTCAGATTATGCAAATTTGGGGGGAGTTAGTGATTTCTCAACAATCCTTTCTCAACTTATGTATGTTTTGTGACTCATTTTGGAGTATGATATACAGTAAGTACCTTGGAAGCCATTGATTATGTTATTTTTCCTTCTTTGTTCTTGCAGAATTGTGTACCCTCAAGTGATTGATCAAGCTTCTTGTAAATTTTCATTTATTTTAGCTTTGTCTCATGCATTGTGCCTTTTCTGCAAAAGTATGGTTATGCGGGTTGTAAATTGTATTTTAAAGTTGTGTATAATCTTTTGAATTGTGAAAGTTATCTTTCCTTCTTGAAAGTGTATGCAAGTTAAACCTTTCTACAAAATATTCATGCATAAACTTACAGTAACATGTTGTGCATTTCAATATCAATTATCATTGTTCAAGTGTATAACAGTCTGAGTATTCGTAGCCCTTGTCAGTTTGGTGAATCACCATAGAGTTAAATTTCATTTTTTAGTATTTCATTTTAGTTCATCCTTCACCCTTTCCCTTTCAAAATTCAGTAGTTTAGGTGATATTTCCAGCATAGGAAACCGGCCTTTCCCAGAGGTTTGGTCTTATTCAAATCTCATACCTTTTAAGATCATTCCCATGTTACATTGGGTTGTTGAATTTCACATTCAATAGGGTGCAAAATCCAAGTGTTAACAATTTTGGCATGCTCGGTGGGACAAGTTCCACATTATATTGTTGGTTTGGTATGCAACCAGCAAGTTTCAAACTTTGTAGAAGTTATTTTAGCATACTTGGTGACTCTGTGAAGTGAAAGAACAACAAAATTAGTGTTGTCATAGCTTATGAGAAGAGTACAAGAACGGAGTTCCAGAAAATTCAAATTTTTGCAACTGTCACCACCTAGAAGACAAGGCAGAACAACAAAAAGAGTACCTCCTTCTAAGAGAGTACAGTCTACACCACCTGGTGTTAGACCAAAAATAGTATTTTCACCATCAAGGAGGAGAGGAAGACCATCTAAGAGGCAAAGTGGGAATCATTCAGCCTTACCAAGCCTTAGGATAGCAAGGTCTCCTTCAAGTAGTCCAAATGCATTTACTAGTCATATAAGTTTTGCAACTTTTCCTTCTTCAAGTTCTGTTGTTGCAACAAGTTCATCAACTGTTGTTTTTACATATTTGAATCCACCTCAGCCACCTCTAATGGTTGCTCCCAGAAATTAGCCTTTTGTGCCATTTAATGGAGGCAGTCCATTAAATTTGGCACAACATAATGATATACCAGTGGCAACTTTGAAGAGCTTTCCAATCTTTATTGGTGAAGAGCAAACAACTCCAATTGAGCACATAAGGGATGTTGCTTCCTTATGTGGTGTTCACCATATCACACAAGAAAACGTAGTTGTAAGGCTTCTTGCAACATCTTTAAAAGGAAGAGCATTACAGTGGTTCAAGAGTCTTGGAGTAGGTTCAATTGCAACATGGGATGAGTTGAGTGACAAATTACACAAGCAGTTTCAGGATAGGTCTGATAACTTGTCACTATTGGAGCAATTGACTACAATAAAGAGGGCTCCTCAGGAGCAAATGAATGACTTTAACTTTAGATTTCAGAGGACTTGGGATAGGATCCCTATAACAGTGAGACCACCTCCAGAATATGCATTTTTGTATTATTTGAAGGATCTTAACAATGATATAGCTATTATGATACAATCAATGGGAGGTGTTTCTCTTCCTGATGATTTTGAGACAATAATTAGAGCAGAAAATTGCTTAATACAGGTAGGGAAGATTGCTCCTAGTCCACCAATGCCTATTTTTCTAGAGATACAACCAAATATACCACTTTAGATTCCATCATTTGCACAATTACCTGCTGTATTAGCGTTACCAGCTATTGGTAAACAAGATTTTGATGTTCCAGTACAATCTCAGGAGTTGCAAGAAATAAAAGAGAGCCAACAAAAGATTGAAATATTTTGCAGACCTTTGGTAACAAGTTGGTGAATTTAGAAAAATAGCAATCTTACACCAGGCCTTATCAGCAGCAAAATAAGACTTCAAATCAACCATTTCATGGTAATAGGAAGCAGTACCAAGGAAATTTACAAGGTCCAAGACAAAATGCGAATCAAAGGCCTTTTTAGGCATATAATCCAGCACCTATTAGTGCAGCTAGGGACCTTGTTCCTATTCAGAATAACTTGGATGTTGATTATGAGTGGTGCTACCCATGAAACCAACCACATAATCAAGATACATGCTCCAATGGAGTTATTAATCAAGCACTTATGGTACAGAATGCTTCAAGTTCACAACAGAATGCACTCAATGATGCACCTCCACAACACCAAGATCAACTTATGAATGAAACTACCTTACTTAATTGGCAAGTTGAAGAATTATGTGGATTGAATGTAGATAATTCTCTAGTTGCAACTAACACAAGGGAAAAGAAAAGAGCTTTTGAACTTGATCAAGCAAATGATAAAGGAAAAGCAACAGCTGCAGAACCATCTACACCTCAAGTAACTCATGTTTTTCAAAGAAATCAGCAACTCCCAGTCAAGGAGCAGCCACACTTGCAAGCTGATCATGCTGGCATAAAGGTACATCATAAAGTAAACCTAGATGTACCTTATAATATTATTGATAATATGAAAAAATTTAAATGTAACGATGTCTATGTGGGATTCATTAGCTATCCTAGGTCAAAAAGACATGTTACAGTAAACCTTGTCAAATTTGAAAATGTCTGATGAGTCTGAGTCTCCAATAGGTCAAGTTAGAGCTGTGTTTACAAATAATCCTCAAGAAAATGATAAACAACCCAGAAAAGAGGTAGGAAAAGACATCAAGCCACCTCCATTTTATGTGTCTATAATCATAGGTGATAAGTTAGTCCATAACTGTATGGTAGACAATGGAGCTAGTAGCTTTGTAATGCCAAAACAAATTACTGAAAAACTTGGACTAAAGTATCAGCCTTTAGAGAAAGGAGTGATTCAATTGGATGGTACCTCTGTTAATACATTGGGTGTTATTAAAGGTTTGAGTCTTACTCTTCACGCTTGTTCAAACTTTTCAGTTCCTCAAGACATATGTATTATAAATCTCCCACCTTTCTTTGCCTTGTGTCTCTCAGGAGAATTTATAACTAAGATAGGAGGTTATGTGTTAGCTGATTGGTCACATATGCTGTTTAGAACAAGATATGGAACCAAAGTTACCATTAAATATGAAAAGTTGGCCAAAGATCACATTGAGCCATATAACCCAAGTCCTATCAATGTTGTTCCTACTACTGCAAACACAAATTGTGTCATTTTTACTGATAGTGAACTGGCTTCCGCTCAAAAACTTCAAGCAGAAGTTGTTCTTGATGTACTATTACATGAATGGGCAGCTGAAAATGTGTTAGACAGTCCTAAAGACCTTATTCAAGATGTCGGTATGGGTAATTATGTGATGCTTGAACCTGATGCAGAAGTTCCAAACCTTGAAAAGGGAACAGATTGGATGTTACAATAGAAAAATAAACTTTGGGAAATGTTTTTTGATGGTTCTAGAAGCAAGAATGGAGCAGGTGGAGGTGCAATGTTGGTTTCTCCACAGGGTGATAAGTACTTTTCAGCCTTTCTTTTTTCTTTTGCATGTTCTAAAAACATTGCTGAGTATGAAGAACTCATTCAAGGCCTTGAGTGGGCTAGGAAAAGAGGAATTAATTGTTTGAAATTTTGTGGAGACAACGAATTGATAGTTAATCAGGTTAGAGGCCTGAATGTTGCTAAGAATGATGCCTTGAAGTCTTACAGAAACAGAGTATGGAACATAATTGAAGAATTTAACGCCTTTAACTTGATTTATATTCCACGAAATTAGAATAAGCATGCTGATAGACTTGCAACAATTGGAGCACAGTTTGATATCCCAGGCGATATCAAAAAAGATAAAATACAACAGTATGTAAAAGTTGTTATCAGGCCATCAATTCTTGATAACAACATGAACTGGCAAGTATTTGACAGTGACGAGCAAATTTTAACTTTTTTGCTCGAGGAAGATCAATTTTCTATTGCAAATCAAAATAAATTTAAACAACAGTATGATGATCAAGTTATACAGCTGAAGAAAAATAAGCTTCCCAAAGGACTGGTTACCTTGGAGTCCATATTCAATTCTGATGATCAGCTTAAGAAAAACAAAGTCAACATTCAAGTCAAAGAATATCATTATGAAGAAGTGGAAATCTTTAAAGGTAAGCTTCTCAAATTACGCAAAATTTGTTCAGCTGAAGATAGAAAAGCCTTTATTGCTTTATGCCAAGAGTATCATGATTTTTTTGCTTGGAAATATTATGATTTAAAAGGGTTTGATCCTCATATTGCACAACATACAATTGAGTTAGAGCCTGGTGCCAAACCTGTTAAACAAAAACAGAGACCTTTGAACCCCAAGCTCCAACCTTTAATGATCAAAGAGTTGACCAAGTTAGTTGAGGGGGGTATTGTATTTTTGATTAAACACACATCCTGGGTTTCTAACCTTGTTCCGGTTAGAAAGAAGAATGGTGAGATAAGATTATGTGTAGATTTTAGAGATCTGAATAGAGCATCTTTAAAAGACCATTACCCCTTACCCTCAATGGAATAGATTCTCTAGGCTGTTGCTGGTTCAAAGAGATTTTCTCTTCTGGATGGATATTCTGGTTATAACCAGATTCTAGTCAAAGAGGAGGATCAATATAAAACAACATTTACAACAAAATGGGGCACTATGGCCTACAAGAGAATGCCTTTTGGATTATCTAACGCTGGTGCTACCTTTTAGCGTGCCATAGATATGGCGTTTCAGAGTTTAATTCAATTTTTTTTGCTTGTTTACTTGGATGATGTAACTGTTTATTCCAAAAATGCAGATGAGCACTTGTCACATCTCAAGCAAGTTTTTGAAAAATGCAAAGAATATGGAATATCTCTCAATCCTAAAAAGAGTTTTTTTGCAGTTCATGAAGGTAAATTGTTAGGTCACATAGTGTCAAAAGACATAGTTACCATTGATCCTGAAAGAGTTAAAGCCATACTTGAACTGCCATTACCCAATCATAAGAAAGGATTGCAGAGCTTTTTAGGTAGAATCAATTTTTTGAGGAGGTTCATTCCTGATGTTGTAAATTTACTACAGCCTTTGACTACTATGCTTAAAAAGAATGAAGTTTTTAGTTGGACTAGAGAAGAAAAATGTAGTTTTCAAGAAATCAAGGAAGCTTTAGCATCAGCCCCAACACTAGTAAATCCAGATTTCTCTAAAGACTTCTTTTTGTATGCTTTTGGTAGCATTAGTTCAATTTCTCCTATGCTGGTTCAAAAAAATAGTGATAATTTAGAGCAGCCAATAGCTTTCTTTAGTCAAGGACTTGTTGATTATGAAGAGAAATATACATTTGTTGAGAAACATGTTCTCACTGTGATCAGAAGGTTAAAGAAGTTTAAACCTCTAATCTCCAACAACAAGATTCATCTTTTAGTTGCACACCCAAGTGTGAAAGAATTTCTATTGAACAAAGATCTGAGTGAGAAAAGAGCAGGGTGGATCACAAAAGTAATGGAGTTTGATGTTGATATCAAGATCACACAACTTGTCAGAGGTAGAGGAATTTGTGAACAACTTGCCTCAACCCCTGAATATGCACAAAAATCAAAGTCATAAGCTATTTTAGCTAATACAGATGAGCTTCAGAATGCTCAAGGTTCTACTCTAGCATTAACAACAAGTTGGGTTCAAGAAATGACCCACTTTCTTCAAACTGGTGAATATCCACCAGGTCTAGATAGAGAAAAATGAAGATACTTCAGATTACAATCAATTCCTCACATCCTCATTGACAATATTCTTTTTCAAGAAAGATCTGAATGGTGTCTTATTAAGGTGTATTGATGTTGATCAAACAGAAAAAGTACTTCATGAGTTTCATGATGGAGTTTCAGGAGGTCATTTTGCTCCAAGGACAACTACTTGGAAAATCATGAGAGCTGACTATTACTATCCCAACTTATTTAAGATGCATATGCATGGTCAAAGAAGTGTATTAAATGTGCTTTATTTGTAGGAAAGGAAAAGCTTCCTGCTATGCCTTTACATCCAATTCAGGTAGAGAAGCCCTTCATGAGATGGGGCATTGATTTTATTGGACCAATTAATCCTCCTTGCAGTGCTGGTCACAAATGGGTGCTTACAGCCATAGACTATTTTACACGGTGGACAGAGGCGGTAGCTTTGAAAGAAGCTAATGAATCTTTTGTTATGAGCTTTTATGAGGATATAGTCACCATATTTGGAGTGCTTGACTCCATTATTTTTGATAATGCTTTTGCATTTGTGGGGTTAAGAGTTACATATTGGGCTGTTAAACATGGAATTCATTTGAATACCTCCTCAAATTATTACCCACAGGGTAATGGTTTAGCTGAAAGTACAAATAAAAATTTGATTATAATCATTAAGAGGACCATGGAGGAGAATCAAAGGGTTTGGCATACTATATTGAAATTTGCACTTTGGGCAGATAGAATAACCCCTAAGAGATTAGTTGGTAACTCACCATATGTACTTGTTTATGGTAAAGAGGCCAAATTACCTCTATCCACTAGCTCTAGATATTGTTCACTAGTTGGAAATGTTGGAAGAACAGGACCCAATGTCCATAAGATATGCAGAGCTCATGGAGCTCGAAGAAATAAGAGACAAAGCAATGAAAACTTTGGAGTATCATCAACTCCAAACAAAGAGAACATTTCATAAGAAAGCTACAACCAATATTTTCAAGGAAGGTGATCTTGTTCTTAAGTGGGATGTGCTTAAAAGTGGACCAGGAAAACATACAAAATTTGATCATTTCTGGGTAGGTCCATTTATTATCATTGAATGTAAAGAGCATAACGCATTCTAGCTTTCAAACATGGATGGGGAAGTGTTACCAATCCCAGTTAATGTGATTCACCTCAAACGTTGTTTTGAGATATGATTTATCATTGCACATGTTAAGTTAGGTTTTATGCTTTCAATAAGTGCTACTGCACTCCGGTTTAGTTGTTTTTTCATTCCCTAAGTGTTATTCTAGCATAGTAGATAGTTTCACTTTAGCTTTTTACTGTTTTCAATAAATTTCCAAGTGAGCTACAACCTTGAGAAAGTTGTCTTAGGTTTGTTCCAAAGTTTTTCTAATGACTCCATGCCCAATGGACAAATCTAGGCTACTGGTTGTATGTTTAGTAGGCAAACATCCAACAGATGTCACCAAAATGTTACCAGATTTTCACCTACAGGCTCAATCAGTATGAGCTACCTATATTTCAAAATGAATGGTACATTTTAAACCTTCTATGTTACATTCAATTATACAAATGAAACAACTTTACAAGATTACAAGAAAAGTATTTCATTTATACCACTGAAGGAGACATAAAAGATTTTACAATTTTTTTTTTTTTGAAAATGTAATCTTTATTGAATGTAATTAGGCACATGTGTCTCACACAATGAAGCCATGAGACTGACTTACTCATTTGATACAAATAGAAACCAAAATATGCATAAATGAGTAAATGCTGGAAGAAACTAAACATGCTAAAAAGGTAACCAGTCATTGCCTGAATGACTGGTACTGCAACTAGATCTGCTCCCTTTTATCTTTCCTTGCTCCTTATAGTTCCTTGGTCTCTAAGTTCCTGGTGTTTGGTTGCCTGCATTGAGTAAAGAGATGGATTAAAACAATAAGTTCTAAGCAATAAAGGGTTAGGTTTTGAACATGCACATTTACCCATTCATACATATATTGATTCCCATGTGTATCAAATGTAAATCCCTGTCATAGGTTTCCATGAAGGCCAAAATAGAGGAACATTACACACACTTATGAAGAATATTTTATTTCTAACTTGTTTGTTCCATGTGCAGCTACAGGTGCAATTATTTTCAATTCAAATGAGTGGAGATAAATGTGTCTCCCACAAGGGTTGAGCCCAACTCATATGCACAATCTTTAGGTACTTGGTGCATTCAAACAAATTGCCATGTCAGGGATCTTATTAATAACACCTTTTGAGATGTAAACTAAAAGTACAATATATAGTGACAGTCATTTAAAGAGGCACATGAGTTATTCAAAGTAATCAATGTCTCCAAGATACTTTCAACATATAGGGACAATCAATGCAAAAATTTTAAATCAACTGTCATTTCAAAAGCTGCAATTTATAGAAGAGTTTATTGCATTTGATATTAATAATTTTGTTTTTCTTTCTGCTCAGAGGTCACTCTATATAAGACAAACAACCTGATTTGATTCATTTTCTACAAAGAAGATACACATTGTTGCAGAATTGAGAATTTGAAGTAAATTGTTAGACCTCATCAGACATAGCTTTATTCAAAAGCATTAAGAGTTGAGCAAGAACAATTTACTATATATCAACAAAAGGATGTGAACAAAATGAAAGCTTCAGAGAATGTCATTTTAGGAGATGCCATCTGTTTGAGTTTCAGAAACAACAATATTATTTATTGTGCAAATTCAGAATGAGGAAAATACCACAAAGCATTGTATATTATGAGTAAAAGAAAATGCAGTCATGGTTTTGATCTAAAAGGAAACAATACAAAATGACAGTTACATTCACATATTGTTTGCAAGATTAGGAATACAAAAGGATGAAAAGCAAGCATAATTATGTGATAATGTAAAATAATGTCGTTTCTTTTCCTTCAAGAAAATCTGAAGTTGCAGGAAGTGAAGTCATGTGAGGACCTTTGAAGCAAAATAGTGTCATTTTATGATATCAGTTATCTACTCATCTTGTTGAGGACTTAAACCTAGACCTAAAGCCACCAAAGAGGCATTCAAAGTAACAAGGGATTGCTATAGGAAGGATCAAAGCAATATATATGATAGTGCTGGTGATGCATGAAAAGCTAGTCTTTGAAGAGTGTCTTAGTATAAGAACAGAGTTCTATGTGAAACTAGAGAAAAGGATTACCAGGCAAGCATAATAGTAATTGTCAGAGTCTCAATAATGAAGTGCTTATAACACTGTCTAACAGTAACAAACAAAGCTTTGTTGATAGAATGTATAATCTAACTAAGCTAAAACTGATGATTGTGATGATTATACCATGGACTAAGGAACCTTTGAAACACACATAGTGATGGTCCTCAATTGTATAAGGAAAATAATAGTCTATAAAATGGTGAGTATGGTGACAACTATTTACACATTCATCTATAAGAGAGAGGCAACTATTCAGACTGGAGTTTCCGCTGGTGATGTCAGTGATATTATGCTTCTGAATGTTTCCCACTATCAATTGGATTAGAAGCTTTTGATTATGAATTATCAAAGATCATTCCACAGGGTGCTACTTTACTTTCCTTGAAACCAAAAGTGTTTTTCTACAGCAGTTGATGGTCAGATAAGTGTTGAAATTAATGTTCTGTAAGAGAAATAAGAGGTTGTGTGAGACCAGAACCCAAAGGAGCCATTTTTCTTCTTCAAAAAATAGTAAATACCAAATGTTGGTGAACACTTAAATAGAGAGTTCAAGCTGAGAAGGAAAAGAATGGTAATATCAAACCCTCAACCATAAAAATGAAGTTGCTCAGTTTACAGGTACCCATATCTCAAAGTCAGTAATGATTGAAAAAAGTGATGCCTTTTATATGGTTATACAAAAAATGTCAGAACAAAGCTTTTGTTATGGAAAGACCATAGCCTGTGAAAAAATAGAGCATTTTTGCATTCATGAAGAAATAATTGAGTAACAGAGTTCTTTGCATAAACAATGAAACTGTATCAGAAAATATTCATAAACCGTGGTCATATAAGGCTAGTTTGAACAAAAATGGAAGTATTTTGTTGAAGGTTTCTTGAAAAAATACTTACCAGTTTATTTCTGTGGAGAAAAATGATGGTTTATATGCCAAGTCATCTTTTCAGCTGCAAGAAATTCATCATAAAAGAACTATGAATTCCTAACAATGGAGTGGCAACATAGCTTCTCCATGAAGCTTCTAGCAAAGCGATGAAAAGTGTTCTTCTTTTCTCTTTTGTTCTTTTAGGTTTGAAACCCTAAAGGTGTCGATTGAAAAGGAATTTTTTCCTTTAATTTAAATCTTTATTTTAAAAGGCTATATTCACTAATATAAGTCGTGGCTTATATTCTTACCTTCATATTTTATAAGGTATGCCTTTTGCAATACAATGTATTGATAACATTGATGTTTCTTTTTTAACTAAGTCTAAATGCCTTGTATTTTTATTTTTGCATTGGCTTATTTGTAAAAGAAGTAAATTTGATGATATTATTATAAATCAGTAAATTATCTTGTTACCTTTTAAATGCAAAAAAAAAAAACCTATATCATATCACTTATCATGCTTAGTCAAATGGAGGAGTTGAAGAACACATGCCAAGCATCTAGAGAAGTTATAAGGTTGTTGAAAACATTTGGAGAGCATCTAGGAGATTTTATTGCTCTTGAGAGCCTTTTGAGGTTAGTTTTATGAATCATCTTGATAGACTAAGTCATTTTTGACTTTTTCTCACATTCTAAAGCCTTTTTGGATGAGATCTAGGGGCTAGATTTTAGGCCTTATGGTTGTATCCAAGTTATGGAGTTTCTAGAACCTTTTTTTGAGGGTTTATTTTGGGGAAAATTACGATAAGTCATTTTAGTGACTTAATTGTACGAAGTTCAGATTATGCAGATTTGGGGGGAGTTAGTGATTTCTTAGCAATCCTTTCTCAACTTATGTATGTTTTGTGACTCATTTTGGAGTATGATATATAGTAAGTACCTTGGAAGCCATTGATTATGTTATTTTTCCTTCTTTGTTCTTGCAGAATTGTGTACCATCAAGTGATTGATCAAGCTTCTTGTAAATTTTCATTTATTTTAGCTTTGTCGCATGCATTGTGCCTTTTCTGCAAAAGTATGGTTATGCAAGTTGTAAATTGTGTTTTAAAGTTGTTTATAATCTTTTGAATTGTGAAAGTTATCTTTCCTTCTTGAAAGTGTATGCAAGTTAAACCTTTCTACAAAATATTCATGCATAAACTTACAGTAACATGTTGTGCATTTCAATATAAATTATCATTGTTCAAGTGTATAACAGTTTGAGTATTCGTAGCCCTTATCAGTTTGGTGAATCACCATAGAGTTAAATTTCATTTTTAGTATTTCATTTTAGTTCATCCTTCACCCTTTCCCTTTCAAAATCTAGTAGTTTAGGTGATATCACCAACATAGGAAACCAGCCTTTCCCAGAGGTTTGGTCTTATTCAAATATCAGACCTTTTAAGATAATTCCCATGTTACATTGGGTTGTTGAATTTCACATTCAATAAGGTGCAGAATCCAAGTGTTAACACTAACCTTGAAAATTCATGTGTTTCATTCATCTCTCATAAATTAGACATGCCGAATTTTAGAAAAATGGTTTTTGGGTTTTGTAGATCTTCATTTTATCTTTCGAGAATAGTTGACGATTTAAAATTTGATGAAAATTTGAGAAAGTTGTTGCTACTTGAAATTTCTGCAATAATTGTTCAAGAAGGGTAAAAAGTTGTCAATCTTTTTTTTTTCTTTTGTTTTTTCAAGTTTTTTCAAGTTTATTTCAGTAGAATAAGCTTTTTCTTGTTACTAATATATTTCTTTAAAACTTGTGGCCATAATAGTATTATCTTTCACAATTTACATTTGGTGCTTTTAAAATTAATTCACCTTCCTTTGGTGCATTAAAAATGAACAAGCCAACTTGAACATTTATATTTGGTGCTTTAAAAATGAATTCGCTTTCCTTTGGCACAAAAAAACTAAACGAGACAACATGAATATTTACATTTGGTGCTCTTAATATAAATTCACTTTCTTTTGGTACACTAAAATTGAACAAGACAACTTGAACATTTACATTTGGTGCTCCTGAAATGAATTCACTTTCTTTTGGTGGATTAAAACTAAACAAGACAACTTGAAACATTTATATTTGGTGCATTAAAACTTGGTTACAATATTCATGTTTCATTTTGGTGCATAAAATTGAACGTTTCATCTTTTTTGATTGCAATAACAAACCAATTGATTTATGACATTCTTTGTTTGAAGTCTCAAATATTTAAAGTTGGTGCATCTAAAACACGAATTGATATCTTTAAACACATTTTTTTTGGGCTTAAAATCTAATTTCTATAAATTTTCTACCGTGTTCATCATGACTGGAAAGCCAAGTGTATATCCTCTCCCCTTATGTCTTTTAGTGATCCCGGGTGATACGAAACACTTTGGGCTCTTTGCATATTTTTGTACATCATTACCTTTAGATCGGGCTTGCCTTGAGATATATTTCACATTAGAGAACTCAAGGCAACCCAAGGTAGCATTTCCCTCGGGCCACTATATAAATTGACTTCGACTAAAGCCTGGGTATAATTGGTGAGTACTTTGTTGACAATTCCATTCAAAATAGGGAGGTATCCACATTCGTGTGAGGTATAATTAGTCCCCTACTAGGAGTGGCTTGTTGGACACTCGAAAGGAATTAAGTTCCCCAAGCAGTGACTAAAATTTTTATAGTAGTTTCCCACCTTATGGATTGACCGTGTATTGGTGACATTTTCAATGCAAGGCATGTGTAATGTACCATGAAGCTTTTTACTCACCACATGAACTCCCTTGAATTGAGACAGAAATCCCCAACTTAGCATAAGCTACTTGTAGCTTTTTGGGGAAAGGGTGATTTGGGTTATCCTTCCATGCCAAGTGGTCCCTATTTTTCCACTCTCGCAAAGACTTAAATGTATACATCCCTTTGGGTGTCCCTACCCTTGAGTTGAAGGAGCTTCCAAGTTGTGGGCCTAAAAGTATTACCACTGGCTTTGACCTTAGGGATAAAACTGTTTGAAGTGTTTTCGATGTGTTATTACCAGTATCAATTGGGATGATTTTTTCCTATTGTCATCAAAACATTATGATCAAGTCATATAATTTGTTTGCTATTTTTTATCAATTGCTATATCTCAGAAGCATTGTCTCAAACATCATATCAAATGAGCATCAAAAACTTGCAAACTTCTCAAAACAAGTTGTCATCACAAAATTGGAAGCTACTAAAATAGAGTCACTACTATGAAGTTTTTCCATTATTGTCTCAAACATTACCGTAGTCGATCTAAATTTTTCTTGCTATTGCTCATATTAGATGCTATTGCTATCATTGGTTTATGACAGTCATATCAAAATAGAGTCTCTTTTGAAAAACTTGGTTGCAGTTATCTTTAAATATAGTCGATATTGACCTAAAACATTACCACTATTGCTTTAAACAAAAGCCACTATTGCTTTAAACAAGAACCGTTATCAACCTACTTGAAAACTTGTCTTAGAATTGGTCAAAACTATTGATTTTCAAACATTAGCCTAAAAGCTCAATTCAGTTATCAGATAACATTATTGGACCCGTTAGTCAAAATCTAGACTTGGTTTACATAGGGTTCATGACTACCATCTTTTGGACACAACATTTGCACCATAGCTTATCAAACATCCTTCAAACATCACCAAATGAACAACCAAACATCAACCTAGTCTTGGACACATATTGAACCCAAGAAATCAAACCATTATCTTGCTAGTGTTTTTAGAGCAACCTTTACTTGCAACCTCATAACTAGTTCAAGTAAAGGAAACACCATATCCTCTAAAACATAGCAACACATTGATTTGATTCTTACGAAATATTGTGTTCTAAACTAGTGTCAAATCAAACATCAAACATCAAACACCACAACATCATTTATCAAACAACACCCAAAATCGGCTCATCTCCTTATCATAGGGTTAAGTAGCAAAATATTACCATCCAACATCAAGCTTGATTGTCCAACTATCCCAACATCAATCCATAACAAATAATCAACATCCTTTGTCCAAAAGGTTTACATGCATTCCCTTTATACATCAAAAAACTTCAAAACAAAACATCACAACATGCAACCATAACATCCCAACAACATATCAATGGAAATTTATCACCTAAATTTAGTCCCACTCTATACACACATGGAGTCATCATAGCCCACTAGCTACAACAACATACAACTATGGGTGTCCCCATTCGAGACTTTGGAATACCTTGTCACATGTCAAATTTTGATCAAATGTCAAAACTCACAAATCTATCAACCATACCATCAAAATAGTGAGTCACAATATTAAAAAAATCTTAGCAATCATCAAAACATGGATTCATATCATCAACAACATGTTCAATGTCAAAACATTGCATATCAACAACCACAACATCATCAACAAGATCTATTCTTACAACATCAAAACATGACATATCATAAACAACCTCAACAATCATCATGACAAAAACAGTTGTTGCCATCCCATAACACTGTTAAATGTGAATAAACTCCTTTAGGGGAGTCATTTGAGGTGGTGTTAAACACTTTAGTCCATTCTAAACTAATCACACTTACAAAATCATTACTCAATTACGAACCTCGATTCATAACTCCAGGGTACGATGATAAGGCTTATTGTGAATATCGTAGAGAAAAAGGTCATGATGCATCAAAATGTATTAAACTCAAAAATATCATACATGGCCTTATTGATCAAGGAGAAATATCTATTGAAGACAACATTCAAGGTTCAACTACTAATTATAACAGTGAAAATGTCTCAACCTCAAAAGTTGAAAACAATGATCAAGATCTATCTACCACTGATCACATTGAAGATGTCTTACCTCTCCTAGTGAGCAAGAGGACATACACCAAGACTCTTTCCCAAAACATGATCAAAATAAATCACCAAAGTATAACAATGATCCATATCAAGCAAGATGGAGAAGGGCAATGGAGGTGAATCAATGGTGGCATGAAGACTCTATGGTGATATTGTTTTATGTTTTATGTTTTATGTCTTCATGTTTATTTGTACTTCATTGCTTATTAGAGTTTGATTTACATGTATTATTTCCTAACCTTGATAATTTTACCCTGATTACACAAGATTTTGTGTCTTGGTTAAGTCTAGCTTTGTGGTGCCCAAAAGTGTAAATCTTTATTCCAAGCTTGGGTCTTGGGTGCAAGAAATTCATTATGAACCTTCTTGACTACATTACCCTATTGTTTAGGGCCAACCTCTTCATGTTAAAGATTTGAATACTTTATTGACTACCAAAAGTGGTGAAACTCTCTATTCTACTATGACTTTGGCCTCCCATGGTGTTGTTGGTCAAGGTTCTATGTTAGGGATAGAAAGGAAGTATGATATTGGGCTTGGTACTTCTACTGAGTTGCATCCCACAATCATTGGTAAAGAGAAGTTGTTGGATGGTGCTTTTTGCAAGATAAATTTTGTTGATAAGATTGGTAGCTTGTCTATTGATTGGATTCTTCAATCCTGCCCAGCTCCTACTCTAAGGCCTTTGTTGAAATTTGGATTCAAACCTACTTGATTGGATTTTTCTAGTTTTGGGTCCTTCCAAAACTTATACCTAGTTCTTTACTCTGGTCAAAATCTTTGCTGGTCTTGTTGTTCTCTTTGTGGTTTTTCCTTTGTCTCACATCTAGTGAGTTTTTTTTTCTCTTTGCCTTTATGGCTATTCTATAATGGGTACGAGCCCTTCTCGAATTTACCATAATCAAAACATTTTTCCTCTATTAATTAAATAATTTTAATTATTTGATTTATTCATTATTTTCCCTTTATTTCACCTTAGTTAAATAATTTTAAATTATTTAATTAATTTTCAAATTTTCCTCTTCCCAATTTAATTAAATAATTTTGATTATTTAATTAATAAATTTAAATTTTCTTCAAACCCACCTGATTAAATAATTTTTTAAATAATTAATTAAAAATCATTATTCCTCTCATCCCACATAACTAAATAATTTCATAATTATTTAATTAGCAAATTTTCTTCCATAATTAAATGAATTGTTAAATTCATTTAGTTGTGGTGGTACTTGCTTAAATTTTTAGCCTTCTATGGCATTTTGGCCTTTTTAATTCTTAGGAATCCTTCAATTTTGTAAGGAAATATTAAAAATTATGTATTAAGGTTTCTAAAACACTAACTTTCACCCAAAACCCTAGCGTATACCTAAAACCCTTGCAATTTTCTTATATTTCATCGTTGACCTATAATTTTTGTTGCCCATCTTTTAAGTTATATCTTTAAGGCTTTTGTACCATGTGTTTATAGACCCCTCATGTTAAGATACTGAGCGATCCCATTTTTATGTATATTTTAATATATCACTAAAATTCCTTGCATTCTTTTGGGTCCCACTGGACATGCATTAGCATTTCACACTACGTCTTTGGTTCGCTAAAGTTTTTTTGTATTCTATTATTCTCCCCACAAGCTCATGAAATACCTTTTTTATTTAATGCAAGTGTTGATGTGTACAAGTCCTTAGCCAATCAAATAATAAGTGAATTTTTCATGCTAATGTCTTAAGTCCCCTAGCGAAGCCCCCCATTTATCATTTATTATTGGCTCCTTTTTTCCTATTGTAAGAGAGGGGGACCACCACGTGCAAGGCCCCAGGTCACGGAGGGCCAAGATGTGGAAGGCTTCCCTAACTTACCTCAACTAAATGGGGTGTTAAGATATGAGGATGAGAACATGATGAGGACTATAAAGTCCTACAACCACTCTACAATCCCGAGATTTGAAATGAGGCTAGGCGAGCTAGTTTTTGAGCTCAACATTGTATCTTGGATAGCTCTCTATCTGAGGATGAAAGTGTAGTTCCAGGACGATAATGCGACGCACTGATGTCTCTTAGGTGTGCTAGTGTTCGTACGACCAGAGGACTGAAAGTACAATGTGAACTATTAGAAAACAAGTTAGCAGCCTAGCTAGTGACTTCTAAAAGAGCAAAACAACACTATGAAATATGAAAAAGTACAAACAAAGGTGATAAAAAAAATATTCCAAAGCAAGGGTGACGAAGATGATTTCGTACAAGAGCCTATTCGCCAGCTAGCTCCACAAAGCATGTACACCTACACATAGGAAGAGAAAAATGTTTGGTGGATGTATAGGGGCCTAGCTCAGTCAGATCCCTATTTAGGTGTTTCCACCTCCATGGACAACCAAGAAAGCAAGATAAAAAAAATAATGTAGTAAAGAGCACTAAAGCACTACAAAACAGTAAATGTGCTAACTCAACCAAGTGATAGAGGAGAGGAAAGCGAGCTTACCACCTCCACCAAGAGCACTCAATCCTGCTTGGGGGAGAAAATGAGAGTACTCAAGCCTCTAGTGCAATGGTGTTTGTCCCCAACTTGCTCTACTAAATTGATGGAGTGGTGTATTTGTTGCAATGAGGTGCAAGAATGTTTCTTGAAAGCTTGAGAGTGAGTGCAAGAGTATGAAAGTGAGCTTGTGAATGAAGTGAAGAAGTTGGATTGAATACTTAGAGTTGTGAAGAAGATGAAATGCTTGTTGAAGGAATGAATTTAAAGAAGGGAGTGAAAGAAACAGCCATATTCGGGTCAGTCGGCCGAAGGGGGCATTAAAACTTGACTCCCAATGAGAAGTGTAATGCCTCTATAGGTTCAACCACAAGAATCTATTAGGGACGTAAGCATGCCACACAAATGTCTGTGCGTCGCATGGGAGTCCCTAACAGAAACGCCTCCACTGACGCTCAAAATAGGTGCCAAGTGTGACAAAAGCATCGGGCTTACGTGGAATTAAGCCTCTGAACTTGGTTTTCTAAAGTGGAGAAGGCCAAAAGGGGAATTACACATGGGGTGCAAAATCACTCCTATACATTTTTCCCCCACTTTAGCAAGCATGAGTACTAATGAGTGCTTGATAAAGTAGATCAAGGAAAGAGTAAGCTTAGAAATGTATACTTGAATTGTCGACGAAGTAGATCACGATCTAGCGAACCTAAAGGTGCAAGGCAAGTGAAGGAATTCATAGCTACTCAGAACTACGAAGTTGAGGAAAGAAAGTGCCTTACAGGCCCGTAGACCTACATGGAAGGTGTCCCCCAAAAACTCTAGCATGGAGGATACCCCATGAAGCAAGCACCTTATAGGCCCGCAGACCTGCAAGGAAGGTGTCCCCCAAAAACTCTAGCATGGAAGAAACCCAAAGGAAGCACCCTACAGGCTCTCAAATCTATAGGGAAGGTATCCCCCAAAAGATCTAGCATGGAGGAAACCTGAGAAAGCACACTCCGTAGAGTCAAGAAGCGGCCACGTAGGTAAGTAAGTGGACATTCAATAATTTTGAAGTCTTTCAAAGGGGTCCCTTGGGAAACCTTCAAGAGGAGAGGGGTCCACTCAAGGGATGCACTATTTGAAAAGAAAGGTCTAGTCAGACTGCCCCTAAGCTAGAGATGAATGATTTCACTCAAGATAAGATCTTTCAAAGGGGGTCCCTTGGGAACCCTCCATGAAGAAGGGGGTCCCTTGGGAACCCGCCGTGAAGAAGGGGGTCCCTTGGGAACCCGCCATGAAGAAGGGGGTCCACTCAAGGGATACACAATTTGAAAGTGGATGTTTTCTTTCTCTGAGTGATCCATGATCAAGGGATCCTTTCGAAAGATGTTCACTTCATCAAGGAATTTGAAAGGAAGAATATGCCCCCATGCGAGGGGAAGGTCAAAGATGTTCCTGCTTCGGAGGAAGGTTTCCAAGTCCTTTCTTTACAAACCCGTGATGAAGGAAACATGTTCCATTAGGGTTCGAAAGGTTTACGAATATTTTCGAGAAAAGATTCGTTGGCAACAAATGTGTTTTCTAGAAATCGAAATGTTAAAGAGAGAACGTTGTCACACATGAGAGGAACAACTCAAGAAAATAAGAGAAAAAGATAAAGAGAAAGAAAAATGGAAAGAGAACACAAACAAAGGGCATAGGGGGATTTGGTTTAGCAGGGTTAGATCTATCCGAGCTCATATGAATAATAGGTAACCATAGTGTAAGGCAAAAGATCATCAATCCCTAACCAGATTAGGAAGAATGCACAAAAAATAAAGTAAAAATAAAAAATTGGGTCAACATGGGAGGGCAACCTAAATGCCCCCAACACTTTGCATCATCCTCAATTTATAAAAAATAAAGCACAAACATGGAAGAATGATGATACAAATAGAAGAAGGTTCATGACACAAAAACCATGCCTTTATCCAAGCACCAACAGGGGTGACGAGGGTCATCCAGGGACACAGCACGATCACGAGGGAACACATCACAAAACACACATATTCACACAAACGATCAAGAAGAGGCCTCCTCCTAACACTGATCGACCAATAGGTCATCTACTTCCCACTCTAGATCATCATAGGGGGAAGGAGAATGAGCCTTCAATGGTGGGATGTTAAGAGGAGGAGCATCCAATCCTCCCACAACAAGGGCCAAGGAAGAAGGCCCCTCGAGGTCCTCTCCACTGAGCTCTTGTGGAGCTAGGGTCAGTGACTTCACAAAGATCACTGACAAGGTTGGTACTTCATCCACAGAGTTAAACATGCACCCTATAGGAGCACCATGTTTAATTTCAATGGTTGGGATAGGTTGCACCTGAGATTCACCGCTAGGCTCGCTGAATGATTCAGGAGCGATGATGAACTCAGGGGAAGCTGGGACTGGTTCCGTCACCAAGATAGAACAAGTCAACACGGGGCCACCAAGTGGAGAAGGAAGCCTCATCTTACGTCCTTTGCTGCTGGAAGGACCACATTCCATCTTTTGCATCACCGGAGGAGATGAACTCCCCATAGATGAGGCTAGAGGCACGAAGGAAGAGGAGGAAATAATCACAACATATATGATCAAGGTATTAATCATATCCACAGGCTTCGGGAAAGGCTTGATATTCAGAATGGACATCAGAAAAGGTGGCTCCATTAAAGGAGTGATGAACACCTATACCCCCTTGGGGTTAGGTGCATTCATACTCGAAGTGAAAGCCAAAAGCGGTGCAAGACTAGGCTGAAGAGAAGCAAAAGGAACAGAAGAGCGTGACATTGTAGGAGGCCCTGAAGTAGGTGCGATCATTTCTTCCTCCTTCCTTTGCAAGGAAACCTTCTCAACTAGGAGAGCCTTTCATCGACGCTTACGCTCATGCGCAAGGAAGTTTCTATGGATCATTGAGCTGGAGGCCGGAGGCTATGAGGGAATAGAAGACTCCTACTCAACCATGGGAATGTCCACTATAGCTATTTTTGGTGGAGGAATAGATTCCTGGATGAGAGTAGGAGGAATAGGTTGAGGAGGGGGAGCTGGCTCAAGAGCCTTGGTAGTAGGCCTCTTCTTGTTCACTACTTTGGAAGCAGGAGCGGTAGGAGGCCGTAGAGTTCGAGACAAAGAGGACTCTCCATGGGAGACCTTCCTGTCATACCAAATGGGTCTAGGCTCCATCAGTAGAACATGAAGTTTGAACGTAGGACACTTAGGCTTTCGCCAAGCGGGCACCATAGGATTCTCCTGCAGATGAGGAGAAAAACCTGATGGTACCACAGTAGAGAAAAAAGAAGCATCAAACTGACTAGCAGAAGAGGAAGAAGGAGGATCGTGAGACTACTTCTCTTCTTCCTTCCTTCGTGTCTTAGTGGCATAGCTATCAGCTTTTAAACAAGCTCTATGTGAAATAGTATAAGGCAAGGGAGGGTATCTTACTTTTGGCCTTAGGCACCCTTTCTTATAATTCTGGTGCAGAAGGTTTTTCCTAGGTGGGAGAGGACCAACGAGCGTAGGCCAAGAGTAGTCCAAGGAGTAGATAACACGAGCAACCAGTGGTCTATAACCAGTGTCATGGATTACGTGTACGAAACCCCCATGGATAAATTTTAAGCATTTATGCATGACCAAGGGTACCGTGTTCATCGCCACCAACCAAGGGATACCCAATTTCACCCTAAAGAGTTCAGACCCAGGGATGATTTCAAACAAGAGTTTCACAGACTTAGGTCCCACCAGGACTGACATGACAATACTACCTAAAGGGGGCACATAAATCCCATCATGCATGTAGATGGTACTCATGAGTGCATCATACCCATCTTTATGTAAGAAGTTGATCGACATAATCTCCTCTGTTATGATGTTTACTTGTGACGTCGGATCAATGAGAACACCTAATATGATGTTTCCATTGATCCTTGGAAGGATATAGAGATGAGATTGTTCTGTGTTGAAGCCCATTGGAAGGTCCTGTGAAGTGAAGGTTATACCAGTACCACTGTCCATAGGCTATGCAGAGGGGATAGGTTGATGCAGGAAGGAGGCCATACACACACTAGACAATACTTTCACAGAGTCCATAAAGGTAGAAGGATAAAACCATGACCCAATTAAGGTTTTGTTATGCAATACCTTTGGCACCTTCCAACTACGCCAACTAGGGGTCACAGGTTGGGTTGTAAGGTGACAACCTTAGAACACTCGTACCTACAACACTCCTACAGTACGAGGAAAGGAGCTATCAGTATCACAAAAATGGAACCAAAATGGTTCATGTCGGGTTCACCAAAAATGTAAGAGAGGGGGACCACCATGTGCAAGGCCCCAAATCATGTAGGGCCAAGATGTAGAAGGATTCCCTAACTTACCTCAGCTAAATGGGGTGTTAGGATATGAGGATGAGAATGATGAGGACTATAAAGTCTTGCAACCACTCTACAATCCTGAGATTTGAAATGAGGCTAGGTGAGCTAGTTTTTGAGCTCAACACTATATCTCAGATAGCTCTCTGTCTGAGGACAAAAGAGCAGTTTTGGGATGACAGTGCGACGCACTGGCGTCTCTCAGGTGTGTTGTTGTTCGTACGACCAAAGGATCGAAAGTACAACGTGAACTATTAGAAAACAAGCTAGTAGCCTAGTTAGAAACTTCTAAAAGAGAAAAACAATACTATGAAATATGAAAAGTACAAATGAAGGTGATAAAGCAAATATACTAAAGCTAGGGTGACGAAGATGATTTTGTTGAAGAGCCTATTCGCCAGCTAGCTCTGCAAAGCACGTACACCTACACATAGGAAGAGGAAATTTTTTGGTGGCTATATAGGGGCCTACCTCAGTCAGACCCCCGTTTAGGTGTTTCCACCTCCATAGATAGCCACAAAAGCAAGATAAAGAAAACAATGTAGTAAAGAGCACTAAAGCACTACAAAACAGTAAATGTGCTAACTCAACCAAGTAATAGAGGAGAGGAAAAGGAGTTTACCACCTCCACCAAGAGCACTCAAGGCTACTTGGGGGAGAAAATGAGAGTACTCAAGCCTCTGCTACAATGGTGTTTGTCCCCAACTTTCTCTATCGAAGCGATGGAGTGGTGTATTTGCTGCAATGAGGTGCAAGAATGTTGCTTGAAAGCTTGAGAGTGAGTGCAAGAGTATGAAAGTGAGCTTGTGAATGAAGTGAAGAAGTTGGATTGAATGCTTAGAGTTGTGAAGAAGATGAAATGCTTGTTGAAGGAATGAATTTGAAGAAGGGAGTGAAAGAAACGACCATATTTGGGTTGGTCGGCTGAAGGGGGCATTACAACTTGACTCCCAATGAGAAGTGTAACGCCTCTGTAGGTTTAATTGTAGGAATCTGCCAAGGACGTAAGTGCATTGTGTGGACATTTGTGTGCCATGTAGGCGTCCCCGACAAAAATGCCTCCATTGATGCTCAAAACAAGCACCAAGTGTGACAAAAGTAGTGGGCTTAGGGGGAAAAAAGCCTCCAAACTTGGTTTTCTAAAGTGGAGAAGGAAAAAAGGGGAATTTCATAAAGGGTGCAAAATCACTCCTATACACCTAGTAGCTTTAAGTTGTTGTTTAAAGGATGTGTGTTTTAACCTTTATGTTGTGCAAATCCTTTTCATCATGGAGCCTTTTATTCTTAGTCCTTATGAATTAGTGAAAAAAATTGTTTAAAGCAAAAAGCATATTGATCAATGATTGAGATTGAATAAAAGAATGAATAGATCAATGGATGATAATTCTTGAGAGGAATTTTTTGATAGTGATGAGGAGTTAACTGATTCCATAATTTGAGCTAAATGACCATATGGAATAGTTAACATGATTGATTGATGAGATATGTGTGAGTCACTGTTAGTGAGATTGAATATATTAGGTAGAAGACTAAATAGATTGATGAGTGGACTAGAAGTGAGTGGAAGTTAATTGATGAGGTGGAAAGTGCATTGATAAGTAATAAAATAATTAAATAAATAAACTATTTAATTCATGTGCAAAGTGAGAGATAAAAATTTAAAATAATAATTTTATTAATTTTTAGAAGAAGATAATGTTTGAAAGAATAATTAATTTTATTAAATAATTCTTTAATTATTGAGATTTAGAAAAGATTAATTGAAGATGAATTAATTAAATAATTATAGTTTACTTAATTAATGTAGAAATAGAGGGAAAATTCATGTTTTAACTGATTAAATAATTAAGATTATTTAATTAGCCAAGTTGAAGGGGAAATGATGTTAATTTAATTAAATATAGAAGATGAATTGATAAAGGAAGATGACAAAAAATGATGATATTTGGAAGAAATGAATTAGTCAAAATTAGGTGTCTACATAAGGAGCTTAACTAATGAAGACAACCTCACTTCTTTACTTTAAAGAAAAGTATAATAGGAAGTCTATAAATGTTGCTTGGGGATGATCCTCATATAAGAATATCCTATTTAACTACAAGAAATCTTGCATCAACCTTAAATATTTCCTTTTTATATTTATTTATATGTTAAATTTTAGTTCATTTGTGGTAATTTTAATTTCTCATGGTTAGATTTCTAGATAAATTAATTAGATAAACACTCAAATTAGAAGAGAAAAATATTAATGTGGTAATGTATTTGTTCCAAAGCATCATGATATTTTATTTAGGGCATTAGTAAAACATTACAAGCATGTCCACATGTCTATTTTGTATTTCATGTTCATTATACATGATGGCTTATAAAATCATCTCTAAGATGTGTACTAATATTAAGAGCCTTTTGACAAATTAGATAATCATTCAAGAGAATTTAATTGTCCAATGTTGAATCATGATTAGAGCCACATAATGTTTGAAATAATTCCTTTTTGGGCCAACCCAAAACCTTCTACATCAACTATCACTCTAAAAGGAGGTCTAACTCATTTGTGAAGGAGAATGGAGAGCAGCAAGCTATTAAATATTAAGTAGTATCCACTAAGTTAGAACACATTATGGATAATGATATTAACCCAAGGAAGTTAGTGGCCAAGGAAATATTCTTGTGAATGGATTGGATTTTTTTGTGGTTTAAGATTGAGGTATATTCTAATTTTAATCCCTATAAGTTAAAACTAGTGATGTAATTTAGATGTTTGAGCATATATATTTATTCTAGTTTAAATTTTAATATGATTTTGTTTATAATTGAGTTTCTCTAAAAATTAGTATTGAATAATTATGTAAAGGTTGCATGGTTGGATAATCTTTCATCAGACAATCCAGGATTGCATTACATAAAAAAATTAAATACTATAACCCTTATAATGCATCCAACAACAAGATCATATAAATATGTTTCCAAATAGAGGGTATTAGTGATATCTCTCATCATCCTCATAAGGACTAAGTAACATTTTCTACTTCATGTCTGTGTCATAGAAAAATGGCCCCTTGGAATTTTCATGGTCTTTTAGGCCTTTCTTCATAATGCTTGGTCCATTTTGCTCCGATTTAATGTTGCATTGTGGCTTAAACATTCACATTAGGTCCTTAAAATTCAAACGATGGTATCTTATGAAGGTGTTGTGAAGTGTTGTAAAATATTTCTACGCTTTTCTAGACTCCATTCATTACAATTCACCTAAAAATCACCTTTTCATCACTTATCAAGTTCTATTTTGAAGTGTTGTAAAGTCTTGTAACAAGATTTCACACTTTTCTAGGCTTAATTTCACTATTTACACCTTTCTTATACTTTATTTGACCCCTTTATGCACTCATAAGGCTTAATTAAGTGTGTTTTTGAATGAAAACCTGACAAACAACATTAAATGCAAGATAATTCCCAACACCTACTTTCAAGTTCAAGGTGGAACCCATTCGCCATGGGTGGAAAATGAGTCCCTCTTGGCTCAAAGTTGAAAATATTTCAAATTCTCTTTCGGGTTTTTATTTAAAATCACCTTATGTTGGCCTATGATGAGGTATCTTGGGGTTAATAAGGCACAAGTGTGTATAAATAAGTGATTTTACATCCATTTTAGGCCCCATTCATCAAGTTCACTTATTCACTCATTCATTCAAGCATTCAAGCATCAATCAAGTGTTTTGGAGCAGATATTGTTATATCTTCAGATTTCTTCAACAAGGTTGGTGAGTTTAGGAAATTTGCATGTTGTTTATTCATCTTTCCTTGTTCATTTCATTCCATTTCTTCATTAAGGGTTTGATTACCAAAGTGGGATTTGACCAAGGAAAATCCCTATAACCTAACCCTTAACCATTTTTCCCCTTTTGCATGTGTGTATGCAGATTTATCAAGCAAATAGGTGTTGAAAGGTGGTCAACAAGTCAACAAAGTTTTTCAAGTCAACTACAACCTATTTCAAGCTTGGAGACAACCTACAACCCGTTTTCTATAGATTTGACTCCATCAACCTGACAAGCAGACAACCTTAGATCTGGTGCTACAGAATTGGTCCTTGATTTCACAAAATTTTGGGAGAGGAATGATTCACCATTAGTGGTGAATGAGTCCTACCTTAAGGCTGAAAATCCATATTTTGTCAGATTTTGGATCCCAACACTTATAAACTAGTTTTCATCAGAAGCAGGACTGATTCACCATCAGTGGAAAATGAGTCCCATTGGTGATTTTTAGTGATCTCTGTTAGAATTCAGAACACTCTAGATTCTTCATTCTCTACCCAGGTGCACTCTGATTCAACCTTCTTCTTTTTTGTTTTGCATTTGTTCATGTTTAGTTCATGCTTGCATATCACATTGTGTTTTCAAACATTGCATATTTCTTAGGCTTTGCATTCATAATCAGTCATTACTTATCTTAGTTGCATTTAGATCATCTCATTTAGCCTTAGTAACATCATACACATCTTAATTTGAGTGAACCACATTGATTTTTCGTGAGGTTTATCTATCTCCTTTTAAGTGAAACATCCTAAGAGTGCAAGAGTAGCCTATAAGCATCACACCCACAAATCTATGGTTCATTTTGGTGAACCCGCATGTATTGAACATCATCTCATTCTGATTTGCATTTATATTTGCATCCTAGGGTTTCTTAAAAGTGCATTAGTGAAAGACTCATTTAGACTTCATTTTTGCATAACATATCATTGAAAAAACTGAAAAATCGCATCTGCATCCTTCATTGGCATCTGAAAAGCATTAAAATCACTTTTAATTTTTTGAAAAACACAAAAAAATCTCATAGTTGGACTCATTCTCCACCTTGGGAAAATCAGTCCGCTTGCACATTTCATATTGCAATTTCTGGCATTTTCTGGGTAATTACTGCATTTATGTTCTCTATTGTTATTTCTCTATTTCAGTTTGTAGAATTCTTTTTATTTGCATTTAGCACTCCTAGATTACATTGCATTTTCATCCACCCCATTTTTTGTGGTATTTCTATGAGTGTTTGGTGCCCCATTGATAATACTTTAGTGAGACAAAGTTCTAGACTCATGGATTCCTGCGATAGCACTTTCATTGTGGACCTTGGGATCTCAAGAGCTCCTACTCCTAGTATGGAAAATGGTGCATTAGGAATGGAAAATACCACTACTATGCCTTCACCTTTCCATCCAATGAATGTTGACACACAAAACAATTCCATTCCGCAAGAAAAATTCATTAGTATTCATGAGGATTTTTCACATTTACAACAAGACTTATCCCTTGAAAACATTTCCACCTTTGCCATACCTGCAATAGAAAACCTTCATCATTTGATTGAAAGTGATGATGGCTTGCAAGTTATGAAAATAATAGTTGAGATATACAATAAACATGCTCCTTCTACTTCCCATTCAACCAACATTGTTGTAAGCCAAGGAGGACCCCACAATCCTCCTCCTTCAACCATAACATCCATACCAACTTATACCACTCCTCAGGTTACAACAACTATGCAATAGATTATTTGTGTGGATTCTTCTTTCATAATTCCAACTAGAATTCCTAGTTCTTTTGTGGCATTTCATATTCCTTCTTCCACCTTCACCCCTCTTAGTGTCCCTTTCACTTCCCCTAACATTACATACACTCCACCATTTTCCCTTCCACCTCATACCACTTACACCGATCCCATCACTACACAACTCTTTAACACAGTTTCATCCATGCAATAAAAAATATCTACCATTAGCCAAAGTCAAAGGGGGAGAAGAGTCATGTGAATTTTTTTTGCTTATCTGAGAAGAGAGTCTTGTGGGGAGAAGATCATGTAGAAGAGGTTAAGGAAGAAGAGTTAGAATCCAAGGGGGAGTAAGTGTTGATTGAGAGTTGGGTTGATGGTGTTTTTCACACCATGTGTTTCCCTCAATGCCAAAGGGGGAGATTGTTGGATGTTGTGGTTGTGTTGGTAGATTTCAGGCTGATCCAAAAGATTCTCATGTGAGTGTTGTAAAGAGAATTTTCAGATATCTGAAAGGAATAGTTGACTTTGGGCTTTGGTATCCTAAGGATGATGATCTTACTTTGAATGCATATACTGATGTGGATTGGGTAGGAGATGTAGATGATAGGAAGAGTACTAGTGGTGGTGCCTTCTTCCTAGGGAAGAAGTTGGTGTCTTGGTTGAGCAAAAAGTAGAATTCCATTTCTCTATCTACTGTTGAGGCAGAGTATATTGCTGCTGCAAATAATTGTACTCAAGTGATGTGGATGAAACAAATGCTGAAAGATATTAGAGTAGTATATGATGAACCTATTTCCATATATTGTGACAACTCAAGTGCAATTAACATATCAAAGAATCTAGTGCTACACTCTAAGACCAAGCATATATCAATCAAGTTTCGCTTCTTGAGGGAAAAAGTGAATGGGAAAGAAGTTAGACTGAAGTATGTGCCTACCAAAGAACAAATTGCAGACATTTTCACCAAGCCATTGCTGAAGGATACTTTTGATTATCTTAGAGGGATGCTAGGGGTGATTTCCCCTCCTGATATGAACTAAAGATGCATTTGCTTGTATCAATCCGTGTGCTTCATAGATATTTCCTAATTCGGATTGATGTTTTTGTGGCTGCTACTCAGGGGGAGTAGTCAAATGTGCAGATATGTGGTTCAGAGCTTGTATGTGGGAAGATAATTCTTATCTTTTCCATTGATGTCAAAGGGGGAGAAGAGTCATGTGAAAAACTGTTGCTTATCTGAGAAGAGAGTCTTGTGGGGAGAAGATCATGCAGAAGAGGTTAAGGAAGAAGAGTTAGAATCTAAGGGGGAGTAAGTGTTGATTGAGAGTTGGGTTGATGGTGTTTTTCACATCATGTGTTTCCATCAATGCCAAAGGGGGAGATTGTTGGATGTTGTGGTTGTGTTGCTGATATGTGGTTGTCATTGATGTCAACACTATTAGCATTATTGTATTGAAGGTTGTATATGTTGAGGATATTGAGAAAATTGTTAAAGGAAGAGTTGTAGGTTGCTAGTGGAATAGTGAAGGTCATGAAGGTGTCTTGTTCTCTACGTTGAAGATCAGTTGTTGTGGACTAAAGGGCTTATTTTTTAGAGTATCTAGTTCATCTACCGTAAGTTTGAAAGGTCCACGTGAAGATTTGATCATGCTATTATCAGTTGTGTTCTGACAATATTTATGTGGGTTTTGTCAATATTTATGATTTGATTGAAGTTTATGTGTTTTTGGTAATTTTTTATTTTTGTGGATGATTCTCTATTAGTTATTTTTGTTTTTGGATGCTTCTAGATCATTCTTTATTCTTGTTGTACATTTGCGTTGATCGATGTGCTCGTGGTTGAATATTTTTCTCGGTATGTT
Source organism: Sequoia sempervirens (assembly GCA_007258455.2). NCBI lineage: Eukaryota > Viridiplantae > Streptophyta > Pinopsida > Cupressales > Cupressaceae > Sequoia > Sequoia sempervirens. The sequence continues at coordinate 1,230,139,879 of VDFB02271358.1, read as the reverse complement.
CAATTTTTCATGTTCTTGGCCGACATGATGGTTATAATGTGTTGCAAATCCTTGAAGATTTAAATTTGAATGTTTGGTGCACTCGAGGATATTTTTTGGCTCGCATCATAATATTAGCTGACAGTGTTTGATCCACATTAAAAATTTATTCATAAATTTGGGCCGACATTGAAAATATGTTTTATATTTTTGGCCGACAAGGTTGTTGATGTAATTTCATGTTGCAAATATATAAGGGAAATTTTTTGAGTGAAGTTAGTGTGTGCATAAGAGAAAATGTATGCAAAAGGAAGTGTAGATGTGCAAATAGTGTTCTAATCATTCGATTACAGAGTAGAGTGAGGAGAAGTTTGAGCAAAGTGTGAAGAAGGTTTTTTGTGCTTAACTAGAACTGTAATCAGGCTTGTGTAGAAGCTATTTTATCAGTTCATACCCTGTGGATCTAATTTGTATTGCTGTGTATTGTTGGACAATGAGCCCTCTTGTATTTGATCAGTGAGCTCTAGGAAGTGTTCCTGAATGCATGTGCATTCCCATTATTTTTCTTATACTTTTAACAAGGTATAATATTGTGTACTAACATCCACCATGGTTTTTCCCCTAATAGGGTTTCCACGTAAAAAATCTTGGTGTTCTCTATGCTTCTGATGTGTTGATTGTTCATGGTTTACTATTCTTTCATCAAATCTAAGATTAAGTTTAGTTTGAAAAGATTAAATATTCTGTGACAATTGATTCACCCCCCTCTCAGTTGTCTGTCCTTGTTTTGCAAAAAGACCCCACAATCCTCCTCCTTCAACCATAACATCCATACCAACTTATACCACTCCTTAGGTTACAACAACTATGCAATAGGTTAGTCATGTGGCTCCTTCTTTCGCAATTCCAACTAGCATTCCTAGTTATTTTGTGGCATTGCATATTCCTTCTTCCACAAGTTCACCCCTCTTAGTGTCCCTTTCACTTCCCCTAACATTACATACACTCCATCACCATTTTACCTTCCACCTCATACCACTTACACCGATCCCATCATTAAACAACTCTTTAGCACAATTTTGTTGGAAATTGTGCCTCAACTTGTTGGCTTGTATCTCTGTTCAAGTCTTCACTGTCAGCCGATCACTGGAGTTCCTAAGTTTGTAACCTTGTCGCGGAGTTTGAAAGTTTTGTAATTTCCTGACTGACCGACTTCCTTCATTGTCACGGAATTTGGGAACTTTCTAACCGGCAGTGGGAATTACGAATTTTTTGTTTTCTCTGATTGAGCGACAAGCCAACGAATGTGGGGACCACTTGGAATTCTAGGAGACTTGTTGAGAATATTGTAGATTCCCAGCTTGAGTCTCCATAAATGCATGAGCAGTGAACGCGTGTCATGCTGGAGACCACAAGGAATGACCAACAGTTCAGTGTGATGGTCAAATGTGGTGTATGAGTAAGTTAGTAATAAAAGGACTGACTCGTGGATACCTAAAGTCTTCGGGCTTTTATTTATAAACTAATGACTACTAATATTCTGCATCAATGTGGGATATTGTTAATGGTTGAGCTTCTTGAAAGTCCTAGTGATAGCGATGGTCTTGTTGATAGTTCTGCAATGGACATCGGTGAGAAGTCTTGCCGATAGAGCTGGTCTAGCCAATGGTTTTGCATTCGGTATGATCTCTTGTCGATGGATAGTTGGTTTTCTTGTGATATCGAGGAAACTTGTTTTGTTATCGGTCTGAATTCTTAGGGTGTTGCCGATACCTTTGGTCTTGCCGATAGCTATGTGATTAGGTATTTTGGCATCGGGGAGACACAGTCTAGTGTCTCACCAACATGCGATTTTGTTTGAATGCTTTGACCGATTGACTATCTGACATGGTATGTTTTGAACCAATGAGAGAAGCAGAATGTGAACCATTGGAAGTTGAACACTTGTGACTATTCCTGTGTGGAAGATCAACAGACCATGAACATAATGAGATATACTCTATAATGGATGACAATGATTGGTTCGGGGTAATGGAGATTTCTATTCAATACTTAGCACAGATTGATCTAAGTGGGTTCATTGTATGCGTCTGAGAGCATTCTGAGATTAATGTTCTGTACGAGATTGATCAGTGAATGATGCTGCGGTAAATTGACATCAAAAAGTTAAGTCTGATCTTTGTATGTAATTTTCTTTACTGTAATACAAAGAGGCTTTTCTTGGTGTGGTGGGTTTTTCTCCCGTAAGGGTTTTCCCACGTAAATCTAGTGTCCAATTGTGTATGTGTTCATTTCTCTTTTCTGTTAATTCTTTTCAAGTGTGTCTTATTGAACTGTAATTGCAAAAATTAAAAGTCATATCTACATTCTTCCCTGAGGTTTTGGCGTTAGGAGAGTTTGTTCCGCACCTAAGCTTTCCTTACAAGTGGTATTGGATCCTAGCCAGTTGTGTTATCCTTATGCGTACTTTAGGTTTTTTGTGTCAATTCTATTTAGTGGGAGTCTTGTAGAAGTCTGGTAATTTAAATTACAGATTAAGATGGCAAGCATGTCAGGAAAGATTGAAATTGAGAAATTCAATGGCAGCAATTTTAAGTTGTAGAAATTTAAAATGGAAGATCTGTTAGTTGACTGTGATCTTTGGCTTGCTGTGTCTAGAATGAAACCTATAGGCATGAAGCAAGAGGATTGGGACCTTGCAGATCAAAAATCAAAGGGGCTGATAAGGCTCTATTTAGTAGACTTTGTTCTTCTAAATGTTCATGAAGAAAAGACTGCATCTTCTTTGTGGAAAAGACTAGGAGCTATTTATTAGGGCAAGTCCTTGGTGAATAAGTTGTTCTTGAGAAAGAATTTGTACTCTTTGAAAATTCAGGAAGGAGCGTCTATTGTTGATAATTTGAATGCTTTCAACATGTTGATTGCCCAGCTAGCATCTATGGGTGTGAAGATTGATGAAGAAGATCGTTGTATGCTATTGTTATGTTCTTTGCCAGATTCTTTGGATCACTTGGTGATGGCTATTAGGAGTACGACATCCACTTTTAAGATGGAAGATTTTGTTGCTTCTTTGTTATCAGAAGAGATGAGAAGAAAATATTTTGAGATGGCGAAGGAGGCTCTTGCTATTAGAGGTAGATCGAAAGAAAAAGGCAAGAAGAAGGACAAGAAGTCCAAATTGAAATCAGAAGGGAGATGAAAGTCTCCTGGCAAGAAGTCCAAGGTGAAGTGCTAAAATTGTGGGAAAACTGGTCATGTTTGAAAGGATTGCAAAGAGGAGAAAAAAAAGAAGAAGAATTCTTCTGACAATGATTCTTTTCAGAGTGATGTTGACGCCTTCATTGCAGCCATGGCTATATAGGCATCAAATGATGTATGGTTGATTGATTTAGGAGAATCTTTCCACATGACATCTCATAGAGACTGGTTCACTACGTATAAAAAATATGATGGTGGAAGGGTGTATTTGGCAAGTGATTCATCTCTAGAAATAGTTGGCCATAGAAGAGTCAGAATTCAGTTCCCTGATGGAAGAGTGAAGGGAATCAATGATGTAATGCATATACTAGGTCTGGCTCAAAATTTACTATCTGTTAGTAAGTTGAACGATGTTGGAGTGCAAGTCACATTCTCTGAAAATGGCTGCAAAATGACTAGAGGCTCAATGGTGCTAGCTAGGGGTGCTCGTATTGGTACCTTGTATAAGTTGGATGCATTTTTTGTGCAATGCAATAGTGTCTCTGCAAAGTTACAAAAGGCTACTCATGGAGAAAAGGAGGAAAAAGTTCTTGATAGTGCAAACTCTATGGAAGTTAAACTTCTAGCATAAAAGACTATGCTTTGGCATCATAGGCTAGACCACATTGGAGAAAAAGGTTTAAAAGTCTTGAAAAATAAAAACCTGGTTGAAGGGCTTGATGATTGTAACCTCGAATTCAAGTTTTATGAACATTGTATATATGGTAAACAACATTGTGTTTCATTCTACTCTAGTCCTCACAAATCTTCTGGTTTACTTGATTATATACATTCTGATGTTTTTGGTCCAGTAAATGTTCCTTCTTTGTCTAAATCAAGATATTATGTATCGTTCATTGATGATTATTCAAGAAGGGAATTTGTTTATTTTTTGAAAAGTAAATCAGAAGTGTTCAGTCATTTTAAGGAATTTAAAAACCTTGTGGAAAATTAGAATAGAAGAAAAATAAAATGTTTAAAGACTGACAATGGCGGTGAGTTTTGTTCTGATGAGTTTGAAAGGTACTATAAATATCATGGGATTAAAAGACATAAAACTACACCCTACACTCCACAACAAAATGGAGTTGTTGAAAGGTTCAACAGGATAGTAATGGAAAGAGCACAAAGTATGCTAAGTAGTGTTGGCTTGGAGGAGAAGTTCTGGGCTGAGGCAGTTGCAACAGCATGTTACTTAATAAACCGTTCTCCTAATTCCACTATTGATGAGAAAACACCTTTGGAAGCATGGTTTGGAAAGAAGCCCTCTCTGAGACATATTTGTGTCTTTGGCTGTGAGGCATATGCATATGTTTCGAATGAAAAAATGTCTAAATTAGAAAAAAAGGTTGTTAAATCTATTTTTATTAGTTATAGTGCTAGCATAAAAGGATACAAGCTTTGAAATCCTGATACAGAGAAGGTTCTATATAGCAGAAGTGTTATTTTTCGTGAGTTGAAGCCTTCTACTTTGGATATGCAGTCAGAGACAAAATTAGAAAATAAAAAGGATGTAGTTGAAATTCCTTTGACACTAGATAAAGAGGAATTGAAAATTCAAAATGTACCTAAAACTGAGGAGAGCTCAAGTAGTTCTGAGATTTTTGAAGAAGAAGAACAACCTCAACCTCAGCCTGTGAGGAGGTCAACACGTGAAAGAAAGCAACCCGATAGGTATGGGTTTTCTTTGTTAGATTCTACTTGTTCCTATGCTTTAATTTCTAGCATTGATGAGCCTAAGACTGTGAAAGAGGCATTTAGAATGTCTTATTCAAACTCTTGGTTGGAAGCCATGAATGAAGAAATGGCATCATTAGAAAAAAATGATACTTGGAGTTTGGTGCCCTTGCTGAAGGCAGAAAATTTGTTGGCTGCAAATGGGTATTTAAAAAGAAAATAGGTCTGGATGGCAGTGTGGAAAAGTATAAGGTGAGGTTGTTTGCAAAGGGGTATTCCCAGGTAGAGGGAATTGATTATGGAGAAATTCTTTCTCCTGTAGCTAAGCTGACGTCTATCAGATTTATTTTGTCACTTGCAGCAGCGTATGACTTAGAGATTGAATAGATGGATGTGAAGACAACATTTCTTCATGGTGACCTTGAAGAAGAAATTTATATGTCCCAACCTGAGCACTTTGTGGAAAAAGGTAAAGAAAATATGGTTTGCAAGTTAAAAAAATCTTTGTATGGATTAAAATAATCTCCTATAATGTGGTACCAGAAGTTTGACATGTTTGTTTTGTCATTGGGATTTGTAAGATCAAAATCTAATCATTGTGTGTACTACAAAGCTGAAAATGATCGTGATCTTATTATTTCTCTCTATGTTGATGATATGTTGTTCATAGGCAATAGTAAGTTAATGATTTCTGATCTAAAATCTCAGTTGTCTGCAAAGTTTGAAATGAAAGATCTTGGTGCAGCCAGGTATATTATGGGAATGGAAATAACCAGGGACAGGAAGAGTAGAAAACTTTGGCTTAGTCAAAGTAAGTATATTAATACTGTTATGGAGAGATTTTGTATGACTGAGTGCAAGCAATTAGTTGTTCCAGTTTTGCAGGGAATGAAGCTATCTGTTGAAGATTGTCCAAAATCTCCTACTGAGATGGAGGACATGACTAGAGTGCCTTATGCTAGTGCAGTTGGCAGTTTAATGTATGCAATGGTCTGTACAAGGCTAGACATTGCCCAAGTAGTGGGAGTATTTAGTCGTTTTATGGAAAATCCTGGAAGGACACATTGGGATGATGTGAAAATAGTGTTTAGATATCTAAAGGGAACTTCAGAATATGCTTTGTGTTACCATGGAAATTTGGTTGAACCACAGAGGACTCTCAGCATTAGAGGCTATGTGGATTCTAATTGGGTAGGGGACATTGACAACAGAAAATCCACCAGTGGATATATTTTCATGATGAATGGTGGTGCAGTTAGTTGGATGAGTAAGCGGCAGACTGTAGTCGCTTTGTCCACTACAGAGGTAGAATACATGGCAACAACACATGCCTGTAAAGAAGCAATCTAGTTAAAATGTTTGTGTTCTAACATTGGGTTTCATGCAGGGAAAATTACAATTTACTGTGATAGTTAGAGTGCTATTTTTTTGGCAAAAAATCCTACTTTCCATGCCAAGACGAAACATATTGATGTATAGTATCATTTTGTACGAGATATGGTGGAAGATGGAAAGGTATCTTTAGAAAAAGTGGATACTCTGGAAAATGTTGTAGATGCATTAATGAAACCAGTGAGAACAAACAAGTACATGTGGTGTGCTAGTTCGATGGGCCTTGGAGCCCATGACCTTCATTAACTTTGAGTTTTAAGGAAGCTAGTAAGTCTTCATCAAGTGGGAGATTGTTTGAAATTGTGCCTCAACTTGGTGGCTTGTATCTCTGTTCAACTCTTCATTTTCAGTCGATCGCTGGAGTTCCTAAGTTTGTAACCTTGTCACAGATTTTGAAAGTTTTGTAATTTCTCGACTGACTGACTTCCTTCATTGTCGTGGTATTTGGGAACTTTCTAACCAGCAGTGGGAGTTACGAAGTTTGTGTTTTCTCTGATTTAGCAACAAGCCAACGGATGTGGGGACCACTTGGAATTCTAGGAGACTTGTTGAGAATATTGTAGATTCCCAGCTTGAGTCTCCGGAAATACATGAGCAGTGAATGCGTGTCATGGTGGAGACCATAAGGAATGACCAACAGTTCGGTGTGATGGTCAAATGAGTGTACGAGTAAGTTGGTAATAAAAGGACTAACTCATGGATACCTAAAGTCTACGGGATTTTATTTATAAACTAATGACTACTAATATTCCATGTTAATGTGGGATAATGTCAATGGTTGAGGTTCTTGGAAGTCCTAGCAATAGTGATGATCTTGCCGATAGTTTTTCCATGGACATCAGAGAGAAGTCTTGCCGATAGAGTTGGTCTGGCCAATGGTTTTGCATTCAGTATGATCTCTTGTCAATGGACAGTTGGTTTTCTTGTGATATCAGGGAAAATTGTTTTGTTATTGGTCTGACTTCTTAGGGTGTTTTCGATACCTTTGGTCTTGCCGATAGCTATGTGGTCGGGTATTTTGGCATCGGGGAGACACGGTCTAGTGTCTCACTGACATGCAATTATGTTTGAATGCTTTGACCGATCGAATGTCTAATGTGGTTTATTTTGAGCCAATGAGAGAAGTGGAATGTGAACCATTGGAAGTTGAATAGTTGCGACCGTTCCTATGTGGAAGATCAACAAACCATGAACAAAATGAGATATACTTTGTAACGGATAACAATGATCGGTTCGGGGTAATGGAGATTTTTGTTCGATACTGAACACAGATTGATCTGAGTGGGTTCATTGTATGCATCTGAGAGCATTGTGAGATTAATGTTCTATACAAGATTGATCAGTGAATGTTGTTGTAAATTGACATCAGAAAGTTAAGTTTGATCTCTGTATGTAGTTTTCTTTACTGTAATAGAAAGAGGCTTTTCTTGGTGTGGTGGGTTTTTCTCCCATAAGGGTTTTGCCCACGTAAATCTGGTGTCCAATTGTGTATGTGTTCATTTCTCTTTTCTATTAATTCTTTTCAAGTGTGTCTTATTGAATTGTAATTGCAAAAATGAAAAGTCATATCTGCATTCTTCCCTAAGGTTTTGGCATTAGGAGAGTTTTTTTCGCACCTAAGCTTTCCATACAAGTTTCATCCATGCAACAAAAAATATCTACCATTAGCCAAAGTCAAAATGATCCACACACATATTATGTTCATAGCAGTCCATTATCCTTAGAAATCTTACACACACAGATGCCACGAGGAATTGAAATGCCTAGGTTTGAGAAGTACATAGGTAAAGGAGACCTTACTAATCATGTCAATGCTTATACAACCTTGTGTAATGATTTTTTCCTCGATGATAAGCCGTTAGCCAAACTTTTCCTAGGACCTTGAAAGACACTACATTGGAGTGGTTTTCAAACTTACCCAATCATTCAATCCGATCGTTCAATGAACTTGTAGATGCCTTCATAACTCATTTTCAAGTCCATATGACTCCTAAAAAGAAAATGGTTGATTTAATGTGATGTAGACAAAGTGTAGATGAAAAGGTAACTGACTTCATTTCACGTTATCAGTCATTGTATGCTCAAATTGATGTCAAGATCCTTGATTCACATATGCAGAAGATTTTTGTCAAAAACTTGCACACTCACCTTCAGGATAAGTTGACTATGATGAAATTCCCTTCGTTAATGCATTTATGCACAACCCTTTGTGATTATCACAACTCGGTTTCTAGTCGTGATTCCAAGTCCACTTCTAACTTAGCTAAGAAGTTTGAGCAAAACAACCAAAACAATGCAAAAAACTTTAGAAAACCAAACAGAGGCTTTTTATAGTTCAATCCGCCTTCTCCACAACCAACCCAACATGTTCAGAGTCAAGTGGTAGTTGTTAAAGCAGTGGTGCCCTTTACCTATGGGGACCCGAAGAGACAATTTACTCCCTTACTTGATACCCTCCATAATACAATGAACTAATTGCTCTAGCAACAAATGATCAATTTGCCTATCGTTAAACCACTTGATACCACCAAGCCTTTACCACCTACCTCTAAACCTAATGCTTATTGTCATTTTCATCACCAAAATGGACATGACATCGAACAATGTAAGTGTCTCAAACACTTAGTTCAAAACCTCATTGATTCTGGTCGTTTGTCCATTGCGGATGTTAATGATCAAGGAAATAAGTTCGTTGCACGCCCTAACTAGAATTTGCAAATTTTTACCAACCCTATGCCTAAACACAATGTTTCATTTGTCAAGGCTAGTGAACCTTCAACCACTGATGTAATGAATGTTGATACAAATAATGAACAACATGATATAACTCCAAATGTTACTCAAGTTAATCCTATGGATGAACTTGTGGGTACGATAGACGTTGCCCCTCATAAGGGCCCAACCAAAAAATCTCTTGATATTACTTTTTCTTATCATGATATACTTCAAAAGCTTCTTGATGGTCCTCTTTACATAGCCAACATAATCTATGATAAGCCTACTAATGGGATATTGATAGATCCCGCTTGTGGCGAGAATGTGATCACAAAAGAGTTTTTAGTATTACATGATCTTTATCAAGATGATTATAACAAACCAACTGCATGGATTAAAACACATACTGGTTTTGTGTGCCCTATGATCGAATCGATCGTACTCCTATTACAGATAGGACCCAAAACTTTGGAGGTAAAATTTTCTATCATTCCACAATTAGACCAATTTCGTCTACGGCTAGGTCATCCTTGGCTCCGCTCGATGAAAGTGGTCCTGTTAGTTGTTCACAAATGTTTGAAGTTTCCACATGGCAATGAAATATTTACTGTACACCATAGCAGCTTTAATTCGTTATCATCTAAAGGTAATTTTTCCTTAGAATCCTTTTGGCCTAAACCTATGGAACCTATCACCCCTCGAAAGGAATTATTTTTCATAACTTATCAAAAGTTCAAAGCCAAACGAATAGCCGAATTATCTCTTCATAATAGGTCCTCATCCACTTCCACTCCTCCTATCCTAGATGAAAACATGCTTCAGCTTGTGTCCAACATTGAACAAACAATACAACCTCATGAGCAACCTACCGTAGACACTTCCCCTCCATCATTTGAACGACCAAGAGAAAATGAAACTAACCCTATCATGCCTCTTCACATTAAACAAGTGTATAAAGCTAAAGAGAAAGTGATTAACCTGTCTTCTTTGGTTTCTTCTATTGTTCCCCCTATGGAAGAAAAGGAACCTATAATGGATCAACCCGCTCTTACACCTCAACAACTTCAAAATAAAATAAAACGAAATTGTGGTGCTAGGGAGTGTAGGCGTCGTCGTCGTCTCCTTGCTCGTTAGTCTCGAATGGAAGAAAACAAAGAAAACCAACCTCTGCCTTTGAAAAAAGAAATAGATGATCACCCTCTTCCTCCTGACTTGCCACAAGATAATACAGTCCAGCCCTCACAACAAAATGAACCGATCCAATAGCCACAACTTTTGATACATCCTTCCTTGGCAATAACTCTTCGTCCTCCTATCGTAATCAATCTTGATGATGATGATGACAAGGAGATCACAAAAATAGATGAAGAAGTGCATAACAATCTAAAGTCTTTATTTTCATCTACCATGAGCTTAAATGATAAATATTCTATAGGAAGTGAAGAACTTGGTACATCTCCTAGTTCAGAACTTGCAATTCTTCCTTTGGACAGTCAACCACCCTCGCAATATGCTGAACATGATTGGGAGGCAGATGACTTGTTGTATGGTTGACATGCATTAACCTTACTAGCCTTTTATATTCCTTTTTCTTTTTTTCGGTTTGATTTTATGTGTGTATTGTGTTCCCCTGTAACATGCATTTGATGTTCTTTCTATTTGTACACTTCTTCTATTCTTCTATATGTCATGCATTTCCTTTTTCTCTTTTGTTTTGTGTTTTCCTTTTGGGGATGATGCAAAGCATAGGGACGCCCTATGTCTCTTCCATGTTGATCCAACAGGTCCTTTTTCGTTATTCATTTTTTTCTTTTGTTCTTTCCTTTTGGGGATGACACAAAGCATTGAGACACCCTATGTCTCTTCCATGTTGACTCAATCGACCCCTTTTTCCTTTTTAATTTGTCTTTTTTTTGTGTTTTCCTTTTGGGGATGATGCAAGGCATTGAGACCGAAATGTCTCCTTCATGTTGACCCAAAAGATTTTCTTTTTCATTTTTCTTTTCACTTGTTTTTTCCTTTTAGGGACAATGCAAAGCATTGAGACCGCAATGTCTCTTCCACGTTGACCCAAAATGAACTTTGTTTTTCTTTTGTTTTCGCTCTTTTTATGTCATTCTTCTAGTTCTATGTGCTTTGGGGAATGATGACAGTTCTAAGCTCTTTACTAAAAACATTGTAGCAATGAACATACTGACCCCAAATCCATAGATTCCTTATGTGTTTGGGGTGTTCCTTTCTGGGGGGAAACTCCCTTTTATTTTGTTCACTTTTTTGTTTACATGAAGTATCCTTCCTTGGAAACATATGACTTGGCATAGGGGCTTTCCAAGTTGGATTTCATGTCTTGTTTTCTTTCCTTTGCTACTTTAAAGTAATTTCTCATAGAACGGTGTGTAGCAATTCCTTTAAAATGGGGGGCATACATTGGCATAATTTCATTTTCATTCTTGGTTCCTAGTGCAGCCTTGTCACTTCATATGATGTGTTCATAACTTAGTGGCCTGATGCGACACACTACATCCCAGAAGTTGTGAATATTCTATTCTTTGATTGGTCCTCTCTTGGAGACATTAGACACAATGTTCCCTAAATGGAAGACCTTGCATGAACTTAACAAGACTCCTTTGAACATCTTTTACATGTTATAGGTATCTACAGGATCATGATGGGTATGTGGCTGACGACTTTTTTTTAATCCAAAATTGATGAAACTAAAAGGGGTTTTAAAGGAGATTATTAGCTTTCCACCAATATAAATTATGCTTTACTTTGAATTTAGGGTAAGTGCACCAAGATGGTTCCCAAAAAGGGGGCTTAAGTGGCCACTTTTTTCTGAAATCAAGAAATACTAACCTTGGACATGAAATTGAGGATAGCTACACTCAAAATTTTGAGATAGAACAAAAACAAGGATCAAAGTGCTTCGAGTCTACTTTCTAAACTACTAATTTATTTTGAAAATGGTTGAGATTAAGGGGTTTAAAAGAGGGATGTACATAAATTGTTGTTGTTTTTGTCACAAAAACATAACATAGCAAGTCTTGTATGACCCTAGCACGGTGAACTTTTTTGTAGTATTTTTAAAATCACTACGGTCAAAAGTTAGCTAATAGTATCTAGTTGATGCGCGATTTTTCTGATAAATTTTTAATGAATATTTGATTTTTTACTAATTTTCTAAGTGGGCACTTCCTAAAAAGCAGAATTTTGGTTGTGCTCCCCCTACAAATTTTGGAAAGTAATATATATATATATATTGAAAAAAAAATTGTAGAATGGAGTCTAGTTTCTAAAATTGTAATTTATTTTAAATTTTGATGAACGGTTAATTTATAATGAAAAAAACACCAAACACTATTTTTTGACAAAAAAAACACATACAAACAAAAGAAATTATTGATGAAAGGCCTAACATTGTCATAAAGTGAAAAAAATTACATCGTTGGAAAGCTAAGAGAGAACTTAAGATCACCCATGTGTTCGATTTTGTCGATATTGAACCAGATGCAATCCTGACAGTGAGCACAAACCCAATTATGTGAAAAATTGTAGAATTTGCAAAAAATACGTCTCTGGTCGTTGGGAATGCCCTCTAAGCCTTTGGGTTGGTATTCCAAGGAAAATACCAAAGCTAAGGCTCAGGAATTCCCAAAAAAAAATATAACACGACCGCGTTATAACACACTCACATTATGTGTTAGTTTTGACATTTTTTGCTTCTCCAGGGAATATGTCTAGCAACACGTAACGCGCTCGCATTATGTCTTCCTTTAGTTAAATGTCACTTTATTGAATGTTTGTTCATATGTTTGTATGTATATGTATGCATGCATGTATGTATGCCTATATGTATGTATTTATGCTTACGGGAGAGAGGGTGAGAGGATGGGAGTGGGAGAGAGTGTGGGAGGATAGGAGAGAGGGTGGGAGAGTGTGAGAGAGAGTGGGAGAGTGTGGGAGAGAGTGTGAGAGAGTGGTAGAGTGGGAGAGGGTGGTAGAGAGTGGGAGAGAG